>JAJEJH010000440.1:82995-198120 GCA_026122585.1 Anacardium occidentale
TGGCTGGCTTTTACTTTTTAAAAATTAAAAATTTTTTATTATTTTATAAAATTTTTTTAATTTTTATAATTTTTAATATATTTTAATATTATTTTAATTTTTTATAATTTTTAATATATTTTTATTAATAAGGGTATTTTTGTCATTTCATCCAATGGGTTAATGAAATTGGACGGAAAATTGGATGAAGGGTGAGACTTCGGGCTTTTAAACTTAAGCGGGTGGGAATTTGTCCCCGCCTCAAACTATGGGTGGGAAAATGTCCTTGGGCCTAGTTTAAATTATTAAATTACATTGGAATTTCAATCGCGGGTTGAGTTAGAATTGAATTTTATTTATATTAAATTCGAATAAAATTAAATTTAGAATAAATTGAATTCAAAATTAAGTGTCATAAAAGCGTTGATGATACGCATATAACCTACTTTGGAAACTAGTTAAATACTTAATTCAAACTGTGTCAAACTCCAAGTCACGCTGAGCTGCTCTAATGGCATTATTCAAATCTCGTGCTTTGAAAGATGCACAGATGGGGCTTAAAAAACAATAAAATTATAGGAAACGGAACGTGGAGGACAAAAGGTCTCTGTCTCTCTTAATTAAATAATGAAATGTGATATTTTCTTGGTACTTCTGGATAAGTTAGTGAAGGCTTGGGTCAGCTGTCATTTTCCATCACTCCATCCCTGGCCATTCTGCCACTGCAGCTGGCGCTGGACCACCGGCCATGTTACTCTGCTGTCTCGATGGGTTGGCATTAAATCATATCAACTTTAAATCATGCACTGTTGCATACAGACAGCCATATATTCTTTAGGCTAAAAATCTCAAGTCCTCCTCGGAGTATAATCAAATTTGGTACAAACCGAGTGTATATAACCAGACTTAGATTGGATGTTGAATCTAAATTGAATTAAATTTGAATATGAGTTGAGTTAAATTTGTTTAAAATTATAAGTAATTAATTTAAATTTAAATTAATTAAATATATCATTAAGATTCATTAATAAAATAAATGATATTACTAATGAGATAAATAATATTATTAATAGATAAACAATATTATTAAAGGTGAATTTAAGTCAAAATCATAGTAATGAGTTCAATCAATTTGATTTAATTTGAATATAACTTTGTAGAAGTTCTATGTTAAAAAAAATATAAAATTTTAATAATAAATTTTTATGATTTTGAATCTTTTAATTTTTGAGATATGATTTTTTTATGTTTGTATTTGGACTGATTTTTGTTCAGATTCAACATTTTATTCAACTTCACCTTCTTGGATTAATTGGAGGAGTCGGGATACTTTTCATTTTAAGAGAATCGAATATTATTTTTATCACAACCAAAATTTTTATTCTTTAAAAAAAATAATCTCAAACAATTGTTCAGATGAACCAAACGTCTTCCTAGGTAGAGCACAGGGTCCGTTCTTCTTCGGATTGCCGTTATAAGATGGACCGAATCTGTGTCATCGTTGTGGATATTTCTCAATCGCTTTCCTTAGTGTAGATAAGTACGAGTATAATTCTTGCAGAAGTTTGATTTTCAGCAAGCAAAAGCGTATGAAAAATGTTGAAAGAGTCGTAGACGCTGTCTTCCATGGAAATGGCGAGAAATTAGGTCAAACCTGGTAGGCGGTGACGACTCAGCACTGAAATGCATGCAGGTGCTGGTTGGCATTTTTATGCTTTTGCTAGTTTCAGAATGAAAAGAAGATAAACTTAAAAGGAAGTCTCATTTTCGTGTGATTTTATTTACGAATTAATTTACAACTCCCTATTTCCTGTCGTCTCCATCTTCATCATCTTGTCAGGGTTCTTCTTTCGCCCGCAACTCAGGGTTAGAGGGCTCAAATTTTAGCCCCACTAATTATCATGGTTCTGAAACCGGTCAGCTCATCTGGGACCCACGGCCATCCTGGCATGGGTCAAGTTTCAATTTAATATGCATCACGGGACTGGATAATATTGATGTCCTGATTCGAATATCTAAAAGACTCGGACCAGGGCCCGATCTGGGTCCAAAAACATTGCTAATTAAGGGCATTTCAATTTGGAGAATGGGCCGAGGTATCAACATTGGAATAGTAGAATTTCTTATATTGATTTAATTTTTCATGAAACTAGGACAAAAGTGAAGAGGGTGTTTATGTCACTAACATGAACCAAAAAGAAAACTGAATTACAACATTGAATTTCCATGGAACTTGAAAAAATTTTTTTAAGGAACAGTGAATTAATACAAGTTATAATTGTTCAAATCTGCTTATAACTTGTAAAAGAGCATTTGCCTTCCTCTGAGCTCTGCTTGTCCCAGTCCTTGTCAGCTCGGTCAAATGTTCATACACACCATACTGAAGGGCTGCCAGTATAAAAGATGAATTCGTTCCCAACTCAAGAAGAACAGCAGCAGCACATTCCTTGTTCTTTGGGGTCCCTTCCTTGATGAATTCCACAAGAGTTTCAATGAAAGTAAGCTGTCCAATCTTCTGACGCCCTTGTGGGTTCGATGCAAGAAGTAAACAGATAGAGAGCGCCTCATCAACCATATTCAGGTGTTTATTCTCCAGTAAGTCGAGTAAAGGTGACACAATGCCAGCTTCAATGGCCAGAGCCCTGTTTGAATGGTTGAAAGATAAGTTAAATAGTGCAGTAATAGCATCTTTCTTACCTCTGACCGTCCCATTCGTTAACAGATTTACTAATGGTGGAATGCCATTTGATAATCCTATGGTTATCTTATTCTCATCAAGCATTGATAAGCTAAATAAAGCTGCTGCTGAGTTCTCTCTTGCCTCCACGCTTCCATTTTCCAAAACTTCTATTATGGCAGGAATTGCTCCAGCTTGAGCTATTAGTTTCTTGTTGGTCTCGTCAATTGATAGATTCAACAAAGCTGTCACTGCATGCTCTTGAATTTTGGAATCTGGGTAGGACAGAAGTTGAACCAACGGTGAAATTCCTCCACTGTTGGCTATTAAAATTCTGTTCTCTGGACTCTCTTTTGAGAGTAAGCGCATCTTCTTTGCAGTCGCTCTTTGCACTTCAAGGACACCAGAAGATAGCTTTTCAACCAGAGATGAGATTTCTTCTTTGAGCTCTGCACTAGAGCATTCTGAGAATGCTGCCTTTTGTTTCTTCGGAAGCTTGAAATTGTTCTTCTCACACCACTGCAAGATCAGGTTCTTGAGGGCATAATTAGGTGCCAGCGACAGATGAGCCAGAGTTTGTCTGGTTTTTGGGCACGTTCGATGATTGGAATCGAACCACTTCCGTATGCTTTCTCTTTCATATGTCTTCAATGGAATCAATAAGGAAAAACATTAGCAAATATGATAATCCAGTAACATTTTTATCAACATTGCGATGTGAACTATCAAGAACAAAATCTTAGAAGTGGTCATGACATACCACTACGCTTGGTGTCCAGGTTAAATACTCGTGGACTAGTTTTATACTAGTCTCGGGTGAATATTACAATACTAATGTCACTATATATATCGCACCATTGAAAGATGCGATAAAAAATCTAATATCTAAAGATATAATTCTTAAGATTATTATATCTTAAATATAATTGTTGAGATTATAAAACTTAATTTTATAAATTTTACGTTAAGAAGCAAATTGAGCTCAAACATCCTTTAGTTTGAGCTTGACTCAAATAAAATATGGAATGATTTAAGTTCATCAAATCAAAGTTAAAAATAGTTTAAATTCAATTTAATCTAAAAGTTTAAAATTCAAATTTGTAGTTTAAGTTTGAGACTTATTTGACAAAAATTAAACTAAATCTAACTAATTTTAACTTAAATTTTGCTCAGTTTTAAAAATAAATTGACTCTCTTCATTCGAACTCAGTTAAAGGTTGATATAAATAAGTTCATGTTTTGTAACGTGGAAAAAGTCACATGCCTTGCACTACATTCAAACACACTAAGACCTGAAATTTAAATGTAATCCATGAATTTTCTGAGATAAATACCTGTCCACTCGCAACAATTACGGGGTCGATCATTATCTCCAGTGTGATTGGGCAGAGAAATTCATGAGGGATGACTAAAGATTGGCACTTCTCCAGCGTTTTTGGCCCAACTGGTTCATCAAGAACATTAGTGATTTCCACACCTGCAACTTGTTTGAATTTATTTAGAATGTCTATAATTTGGTTAGTGCTCTCTAAATTTTGGCCTGCTTTTCCTTTGATAAGATTCCTCACAGCTATAGTCTCATTCTTCAGGTCCTGAACACTGTGTAAGTCAAGCTTTTTCCCCAGTCTCTCTATTATGGCGCTGTCAGCATTTCGCCCAGCCTCTTTAGAGAAAACCACCATCATATCCATTGCAAGTTCCATGTCT
The DNA here is from genome assembly GCA_026122585.1 of Anacardium occidentale. Lineage (NCBI taxonomy): Eukaryota > Viridiplantae > Streptophyta > Magnoliopsida > Sapindales > Anacardiaceae > Anacardium > Anacardium occidentale. Next base: position 87,359 of record JAJEJH010000440.1, read on the forward strand.
TGTGTGTCTGTTCTCCTCTTTGCTCGTTTAAATTGCAGGCAGACAAGCTCAGCCTGAATTGGGATCAATATCAATCAAACATCGAGAGATTGAAAGAAGAAATAGTTTCTGTTTATATTAATGTTCTCCTACTCAAACCGGCAGTTGGGTTTATCTGTAATTGGTTTTACAAACTATTTACTATCAAATCATACCCTAAAAACTATATATAATTAATCATTAAGAGTACCAACTAGTGCAAAATTGTAAATGCATAAGCAAACATAATTTCTGGTGCAATTTTTTATGCTGCATATGCTTTAATTGGGTTAAACTGTCAGTAAGCTGGTAGATTTGGACTAATTCGACTGTGATTTAACCCGATCGGAAGACCAAACCAAATTTTATAGCTTAACCAGACTGACTCCCAATTATCGATGGAAGGGTCAAACCAATCAGCTAGATCCGTTTTTTAAAACATTGGTTCATACCTGTTCTTTCACTTCATCTGAAATCCCATAAGCCAAACCTTCCAAAGCTTGGCTTAATTTGTCCAATACAGCATGAAATTTGGTATTAATCGCCTCCAATTCTAAAGCCTGAACTACAAAAGAATTGATCAGAAAACAATGAATCCCATATCATAAATTATACATGCATTAAAAAAAAGAAAAACTGTCTAACCAGATAAATCTTGCTTCCTTCGTTGCACATCTTCAACAATTTATTCGCCATAAGAAGTCCCTTCTTCAGATTGACAAAACAAGCCATACGCTCCTCAGAAATTGGCGCATCAAGGTCTCTGATCTCCTCTATCAATGGCAACAAAAGCTTCAAACGCCTCACAAGTCCATGACATTCTTTCCTCTGCGTTTTTCTATAGTCTCCAAACTGAGCAACCGATTCCATAATACTCAAGATCTCTTCGATCACATGATTCTGTTCATCCACAATCTCTCCTGCTTCTCCTTCTCCCTCTCGCCCAACGTCCATTCCCATCTGCATGGGGCTTATCTTGTTCCACCTTTTGTAGGGTTTCAAGGGAATGGATGATAATACCATTATGATTCTCTCGATCGATATTGAGGAGAATAGAAATATGAAGACGAGATGGAAGGAACCCTAACCTTAATTCCCATGGATTCTGATTCGTCAAAGACTAACGTGATTTTCGAGTCAGTCAATACGTTCATTTTATTTCGCGCAAATGTGATTCTTATTTTAGAAAGTCTGTTATATTCGTAAGGACGTCCATGCATTCGCTGATTTGTCTGCCTCTTAAACAAACCCTATCACTCCTGATGACATCTGTCCTCACACTCAATTGACACCTGTCCTCGCCGTAAAAATGCCATCCTGATTAATGGTTTCAAATCTGCACGTGCATGGACAGTTATTTATGGACAATTTAATCCCTTCGGATAAATAATTTTGAATTATAAATAAAATAATATTAAATTATATAATAAGTATATAACTGAGTTAAATATTCATTTTTTTTTATTAAAGGCATAAAATTAATTACCTTATTTTAAAACAAAATATATATTTATCCGACATATTAATAAAAGCTAATAAAATTTGATTTTTCAATAGAAAGATTCGAATATTAAACGATTATAATAGAAAAAACAAAATCTAATAAAGAAAATGATAGTTTAGTACTTCCAAATATTTTTATTCTTTATTTTACTCATAATTCAAAATATGGTCAAACAAAATTTCTAACCTTATATTGATTCTCAATGTCTCAATATTTATACCACATGGTCAAACTTGAGATTGATTTGAATTCAAAAAAATTAATTTAAGATTAATTTGAGATCGATGAGTTTAAACTTGTACTTAATTAAAAAATAATTTAATTTAAATTTAATTTAAACTGAGTTAAATTTGAAAGTTGGAATAGATTTAAACTTAGTTTATTTATAAAATGAGTTAAATCTTTGATTCAAACTCAATTTGAAATAAATTAAGTTTGAATTTGACCCAAATTGATTTGAATTAAAATGTTTGAATTAATTTGAATTTGGATCGTTTATAAAAATAAATTTAATACTCGATTTGTTTGATTTAAATTTAAGTTAAAATCTGTTTCGATTAAGTGTCTCTGCTGTTGAAGAAGAGCATTTTACTCGAAGTCAAAAGGATGCCACATTAATGAAAATTCGAGTTTCTCATTACATGGCAGAGGAAAGAGGGACGTTGGAGAAAAGTTTTAAAGCTTAAGGATCATAATGTTTTCCAGAAGAATTAACGTGTGTTTAGAGAAGTGAACCAAGACATTTTAAGGAAGGGAAAAAAATATGCTAAATATTTGAAAGCACATGGTAAGTAACCGTTGAGTGTATACACGAGAACGCAACTTTTTATCAGAACGATCGGACGGTCAGAATTTACTAGCCGTTAGTTTTAAAAAAATATAGCAGGGCAATGTTTGTGCGGACAAATCCGCTCTTTCCGTCTCAATTTCGCTACTCTCTTTGTGATTAATAAACCCAGAAACCTAAAGAAATCCCAGAACTCAAAGATTCAGAGAGAGATATCACTCTATATCGCTGTGTCTAATGGAGTTCTTTTGAGTAATTCTCTCTATGTTTCAACGCCCGGACTGGAAGGGGACACTCCCACTAGGAATTTGAATTTGATTGATCGAAATCGATAAAAGAAAGGAATTCTGGATTCATGGGTCAGTGATGGGTTTTTGATTTTATGATCTTGGTTTTGTTTGTTTGTTGATCTTTTGTTCTTGATTGAGTTTTTTTTTTCGGTGTTTTGTATTCAGAAAAAAAAAAAATTGTTTTTCAAAAGATCTTTAAATTTTGATTGTGGTTTTTGAAGTTTGGTTTACATTTCTGTGGTTCTATGTGTTTGTTGGTGGGTAGATTTTGATTCTTTATAGCTCTTCTTTCTATATAGATAAAAATAAAATGGCTGGATCAGAGGAGAACAAGCAAGGACTAGTTGGAGCAACAAATCTTCAAGGTGCAAGATTAAATTTTGTTCTTTAATCTCTTACTGAATATGTAGATTTGAAGAAATGGTAATTTGCGTTTTGATTTTGAATTTGACTGATAAATCCAAACACAATAAATGGGTTTTGATCATGAATCAAAAGGGGGTTTACGCGCTGAAGGAGGAAAGCTTATGGCAGCAACTGGACACAATCGGCGAGCATTAAGCACAATCAACCGGAATATAATTGGAGCTCAACCTTATCATTGTGCTGTCCACAAAAGAGCCTTGTCCGAGTAATTCTCTTTAAACTCTTGTGTTTGATTTTTTTAAAGTAATTCAGAATGCATTAAAGAAAGGAAAAAAAAGGAAAAAAAAACATATCCACGCCCTACCTCTGGGCATGCCTCGGGTTAGGAAAAGCTCTAAAAACACCACATTATGACCAATCATAACTAGCTCTTGTTGTAGAACTATCTGCTACAATTGTAAAGATAGTGTACAAGAATATATCTAATGCTTGATTTTAGCTACTCACTACAGTGAGTTTTTTGACTGCAACTAGATGGAGATTAAGATTTATTGGATATATTTGTTGTTCTTGTTTCTGATTAGTGTATAAGTTAAACTCAAATAAGCCAAAGGGTTATTAGGTCGTTGCTCACTGCAGGATGGTTTGGTTTATTTTTCACTTCTATGTCCTTTCTAAGTCTGTGCTTCTTTCCTTTGTGTCCACTTTCTAACAAACAAGAAATGATTTAAGTTTTTTCTGGGGTTTTGTCTCACGTTGCCCATTTCTGATTTTGAATTCTCTGATTTTTTGATGTAGAAGGAATGTAATCTGTGATAAGAACCACCCGCCTATTCCTCTACCTATTCCTGTGAATCGACCTATTACTAGGTCAGTAGCTTTCCTTTCTCTTACTTTTGAGCATTTTTGTAACCGGATCCTAAATGTAATTTCTTTTTTGGCTTTTTCTGAATGATTCTTGCTGTTTTTTTTAGGAAGTTTGCTGCCCAGATGGCTAACAAGCAGCAACTCAAACCTGAGACCAAGGTAGCATTTTTGTCAGCTATGAATTGAATTTCTTGTTGATTTTGTAGAAACAAGATATTTGTACAAGATAAAAGAGTTTAATCCTCGTAATCTTAGCAGGAAGCTAAGAGGCCAGTCCTATCAGTCCCAAGTACAACTGTGTCAGAGGATTGTACCATCATTGATGTGGAAGACTATAACCATTCTAGTGAATCGGCTGTGCCAATGTTTGTCCAACACACAGAAGCAATGCTGGACGAGATTGACAGCATGGTATATGGACACTTTTTACTGTCCGGTTTGTTATTAAACCTGTATCAACAAACTCACGGTCAGAGCATCCCCGGTGTTTTCTTCTGCAGGAGGAGGTTGAAATGGAAGATGTGTCTGAAGAGCCTGTTGCAGACATAGACAGTGGAGATAAGAAGAACCCGCTTGCTGTAGTTGAGTATATTGATGACTTATATAACTTCTACAGGAAAGCAGAGGTGATTCATGATCTCTTTTTTATCTGATTCCTTTACTAGTTTCAACTCTAAGACAAAGGCTTTATTCACATTATTGTTTAATTGGCTATTTATATTGTTGATTTGCATGAAAAATTATTAGCCTATTGAGAATGAAAAATTGCAGAGGTTAGAAAGAAGTCAGTTTCGATGTGTGAATTTCTTGAAATGCTTAAACATTAGAAGGTTTTTTTAGGATTAGAAAATGGAGGTTTTTCATATGCTTATGACGCTGGTAGATATACTTGTCGATAATATGAGCTGAAGAATGAAATACCTTACAGTTCTGTGTTAATTTATTAAGACTAGTGTGCCAATGCTTAACTGCAGAGTACTAGCTGTGTCCCACTGAACTACATGGCACAGCAGTTCGATATTAATGAGAGGATGAGAGGTATTCTCATTGACTGGCTGATTGAGGTATATGAAATGTTGCGTAATTGACTTCCACAGTGCCTAGGTGATGAAACTTCTATGCTGCCCAACTGACAATTTCAAGTGAAAATTTCAGGTGCACTATAAGTTTGAACTGATGGATGAGACTTTATATCTCACAGTTAATCTCATTGATAGATTCTTAGCACTTCAACCAGTAGTGAGGAAGAAACTTCAGCTGGTAGGGGTGACAGCCATGCTTCTTGCATGCAAATACGAAGAAGTATCAGTTCCTGTTGTAGAGGATCTCATCCTGATATCTGATAAGGCTTACAGCAGAAAAGAAGTGCTTGACATGGTATGCTTCAATTGTATGAAATTGCTTTTCACATATTAAACAGAACAGAGTTGCAATATGATACAATTTTTTGCTTGCAGGAGAAGTTGATAATCAATACTTTGCAGTTTAATATATCTGTACCCACTCCTTATGTGTTTATGAGGAGGTTTCTCAAAGCTTCTGAGTCTGATAAGAAGGTTTGCTATCAATTATCATCTAGATTTTCACGAATCTTACCAAATAGGTTCTGATAGCCAGATTTCGTTGTGCACATTAAGCAGCTTGAGCTTCTGTCATTTTTCTTGATCGAGCTTTGCCTAGTTGAATACGAAATGCTCAAGTTTCCGCCTTCTATGTTAGCTGCTGCTGCAATTTACACAGCTAAGTGTACTCTAAGCGGCTCCTATCAATGGAGTAAGACCTGTGAGTGGCATACCAATTACACAGAGGAGCAACTTCTGTAAGTATCTATCTTTTTGCTTCTTATCATGGCAGTATCATTTGATGTTAACTGATCACGGAAATTTCTTGGGTGGGTTTGGGCAGTGAATGCTCAAGACTGATCGTTAGTTTCCATCAGAAGTCAGGAATAGGGAAACTTACAGGCGTTCACCGGAAGTATAGTACCTCCAAGTTTGGTTATGCAGCAAAAACTCATCAGCCTGCTAACTTTCTCTTGGAGACCTGATTCGGTGCTCATTAAATTCTTCAATTTGGCATTCTGGTGGGGATTGGGATGCTAATGAGCAACATAAGTTGCCCCCACGGGTATCTGATTTGGTGTTTTTCATCATTGGGTTGAGTCTGAGATATGAATTGTTTGAGCATAATAGGACGTTTTTCTAGCTGAAAATCATAGGTTAAGTTTTTATTCAATTTGTGCCAACTGAGGCTCATGTAATTTCATCTTTTAATTTGAACAATAAGTGTTGTTTGAGATGTGTTTGAGATGTATTTGAATGAATGCACTTGAGATGTATTTGAATGAATGTCCTTGAACCATCTGTGAGAGCAAATTTGCCAATAGCCAGTTTCTCTGCACTCTATATTAGCAAATAGCCAATAGAAAATTTCCAATAACTACGAAAATGTATTTATACATTCTTATTCTTGGATCAAATCTAGAATGTTCAGTTTAAGCTCAAGCTCAGACTCCTATTATGCGACGAGTTGCCAAAAATTTGTGTGAGAAGAAGAAGAAAGGCCATCGGAGATGAAATTGCTGATGACTCAATAATTGGCTCGACTTCTTTTTCCCCCAAAAAAAAAAAAAATAATTGGCTCAACTTGATCTCAACCTAAGGCTATCCCTGCCCAAACTTTGTTCAAGACAAACATGAATCCAAGCTTGAATCCACTCCTAAAAATGAATAATTGTACTTCTAAAAGTTATAAACAGGGTATTTTGGCCCATACTATTTAAAGAAATACATAAGAGGAAGAGATGTACAGAAAAAAAAGGAATACTGATGCAGAAAAAGACAATATAACACCTATTATATTTTGTGTCTTTGTCTATTGTGGCAACACAAATATATACCTAATTTTTAATCCTTCTGAGGGTGTTTACATAAGTATAACTGGAAAATGATACGAAAAGCTTCCTAAACCTGCAAATTCAAAGAGAAGATGAATGTTGCACTTAGAAAACAAAGCACTTTAAATACAAGCCTGAAAATAGAAGAGAATAATACATACCAAACCCATTGGCTACGGTGTTCTGACATTGCTAGAAAGCTTTTACCAGCATGCTCGTTTACTAAACACTGAAACTTTCCTCTTGGGTAATACATTGCAGTTAAGATGGACAGCCAAATGTCAAAAGGTCCACTATACTTGCGAAAAATGTTAGTGCTAATCTGAACAGGCAGTTCACAAAGTATTTCAGGAATTCCAGCATAAGACTGGCAGAGTAGGTTGAGAAACTCTTAAAACCCAAACAAGAAGTAAATGCAGTGAAAAGAACTTACAAGTTCCCATGCCTCAATATTGCTACATGAAGTTTCCATCAAGAAGTTGCTGCACACAATGCAAAATACATAAAACAATTGTCTGTTTCCTAAAAGTAGAGCAAAGCAGCAACCATCCACCAATTCTCTGATTGACCCATGATTGTATGATTAATTTATGCATTTAGTATCCGTTGTGGGTTCTTTATAAATGCAGATCTAATAAGAGAAAATACATTTTATCCTAGTATTCTATGAACCACTCAACTAGTTGAGAAGTTACAAGAAAAAAATCAATTGGACGAATGATTAAAGAAGCTTAAACTTACCATATCCCGTGATGAACATCACAGTGATTACAGTGCCCCGAAACACCGTAGTTATCAAAAGTGATTATCTGGAAAAACATGACACAATGAAAATTATAAACTACAAGAAAAAATAGGAAGATAAAGCTAAATAGGTTTCTAAAAGAAGGCACACTCAGTTCAGCTTTTTGGGTCTGGCCATTACATGAACAGCTAAAGCTTTCACACAGAGCATAAGAGGGTACAAGTGCATATCTTTCTATGAAATGCCAATCAAACAAAGCAACAAAGAAAAATTCCAATAAGACTAACTAGAGAAAAGATCTCACCAAATCAATGCCATGAGTAATAACTTCCTCTTCAACAATCTTGGCCAGCAAGTTATGATTCCACACTTTGCCAAAACCATCCTAATAAAAATGCCAGATCAAATTGAGGCCAAATCTATGGAATGAATATTTATTTAACTACCAACAGAAGTTATAGTTCTTAGAGAGGCATGGCATTACCTGAAAATCTACCTGATCAAGGAGCTTCACATGTTTTGGTGGAACCTGTTTAAATGGTTCAAACATTGAATAATTGAAAACCAACATTTAGGATGATGCATTGAGGAACAAAATTGAACAAGTGCGAAAAATTCTTGGTCCCAACCCTATTACTCAATTACTAACAATAGTCTGTAGAACATTTTTACCTAAAAAAGAAGATAAATGCAATGATAGCACTACTACTCAAACAGAATAAAGCTGCTGGCAAAATAACTAATCTTCCAAGTTGTTTTGGAGCCACATACACATTACCTTGAGAACTGCACAAGCCCGATACAGTTCATCTTTTCTGATGTTCCCCATCCCATCTGCATTACCTACTTAAAGCAAACAAGATGGTAAGTAAATGTATTATACTGAAACATTATATTGACGATATTACAGAATGTTACATGATTCAAAGAACTACTCAGCTATACACAGAACAAGATATAAATATAAAACTTAAAATTTTCACACACTAGTACCCATGCAAATACAATCCTCTTATCCACAGAGATAGAGAGAAGTACTAAATGTAGAACAACTCACAAAGAAGCCATCCGCATCCCAAGACGAAAGACACTCACAGAAATTGAGTGACTCGAAGCTCGGAAATACATCACGTCATATGTTTCTTTTGTCAATAAACTTCTGATATATAAATGAATAATGAAGCACATGTAACTCAATTGACAAATCAATTACAATGAATTACCTGTTGACATACATAATATGAAAATATTATGTCCCCTTGAAGTCATGTAATTGATTGTTGGAGTGAAAAACCTGCGAAAACACCAGTTCTTCATAGGTAATGGTCTTACAAAGTATTCACAAACGAGCTTGTTCAATGAACTTACATAGATTCATCATCTGGGTGGGCAATAACAAGCAAAACATTTCTCTTGTCACCTGATTTTAATGGGCAAACGGGCTCCTCGAATCAACAAAAACAAAAACCCACAAAAAGATAGCTACAAGTGAACTTACCTGTGCTCAAAAATACAGAATTGGATTGTGAACGTGAAGCATTCATAATTTTGTACAGTGAAGCCACCCAGATTACAACTATTGATACGATTATTAACAACCAAGACATCTGGAGCGCTGCAGAAGAATATTAAACAGTATTGCAAAGTTCACGAAGTGGAAGAAATATTTCTCAGGAACATTTACTCGAACATCTTCGATGAAGCAAGCAAATCGATCTTGCAAGCCATAATCAATAAATCTGTAACAAATAATTATCCCTCGAATCAGAATATTAAGTGACAGAAGAAGAACACTTGAGGGTTTCCGATCTAAAGCAACTGTTTTGTGAAAAATAAAGCTTTGAAGCGACGAGCGAGGTCCAAATGTGGTTAGCCTGGCCAAACCCAATACAAATTAATGGCCCAAGCTCATGAACTTCTTAGTCAGTTTGGGCCTCTTTTATTCATTTGCAGAACCGTTTAATTGAATTAGAGTCAATTCAAACTAAATTAAGTTTGAATAAAAATAAACTTAACATCAATTTGAATTTAGAATGATCAACTTAAATTGCAGTTCGGTTAGGAGTTTCCTAACTAAAGCAACTGTTTTGTGAAAAATAAATGTTGGTCAGGCCAAGCCTTATCCAAATGTAGTATAGTAGGCCAAAACACAATACAAATGAACAACCAAAGCTCATGAACTTCTTAGTCAATTTGAGTGCCAATTTGAATACATATAAGAGTCAAATTGAGACTCAAGATAATCAGTTTGAGATCAAGTTAATTAGTTAATTTGTGATGAGTTCATTGAAATATTGTTGGAGAGAAGGAAGCGTCATTAAAGATTAAGAAGAAAAAAGTTAATAGTTACTTTTTGACAATTTAATTAAGTTGAGTTAAATTTTTTTGACTTAAATTTAGATGAGTTTGAATCGATTTGAATTGTATCTAATTCTAATTTGAGCACCCAAAATTTTATGATGTAACCAATGATTTAAACCTTAGACCAAACCGGACAATAAAAGTGAAAATAGTGCTTGTTTCAGAATTATAATGTTTTAAGATATAAAGAGTATTTTAAGACATGAACCAAATCAAATTATGAGGTCAATTTTATCATATTGTTATGCTAATGTTAGAGACTTGATCTCGAGACTGAATTGTAGGGAAACACATACTCTGTTGAGGTGAAAATATTTATGTATTAATGCGATGTAATAAATATATCTCATAAATCCATTTTAAAATTTTATCCGATCCACAAGTCTGACCAATTAATCGGGTTTCCGGTCAAAAAAATTGAATGTAATTCGGATTCCAAATTTGGTTAATTTTTCCTACATAAGATGTCCCAAAATGAACAGTCCCGGAATGGGCTCGGCCCATTGACGACAGTACCTAGTAAAATGTAACATACATGCCACTTGAAATGGCTGCTGGCCGCGTTTAACTTACACTCAATGAATTAATTTTAGTTAGCCATAAATTAACTCCAAAAAAATCCCACATCAGTATCACATCCCTACTGGCAATCCAATCCAACACAATCTCCAAGTTGTCCGCTTAAGAGGAAAAAGAAAAACAAACCCACCTCAAATCAACATCTTCTTTTCCTGATTTGGATATTTCAGTCCTGGTTTCGTTTCGTAGTTGATTTGCTTGCTAAATCGGTCTCATCAATAGTTTTTATAAGGTAAGTTAAGAAATTACCGCCCTTAAAATTTTTAGCTGATATTTTGCGGTTACTTTCGAAGGCAATTTCATATATATGTCCCTCGTCTTGATATTTGTGGGTCTCTGTCAGATTTATCGCTTGAGATATGTGTCATCCTGATAGTGATTGCAGTGTTTTGAGTTTGTAATTGGGTTCAGATTTTTTCTCGACTTAAGCTACTCGCGCTTCTAGCAATTTCTGTAATAGTGATGTTTCAAATGTTATTGGTTTTATTTAATCTAATAATTTACTGCGGGTCACCATATCACGGTGATTATTGTGGCATTTAAGCACAGGTTTCGTGTTCTTCTGTGTTTTTAAAAGTAACGGTATTTAAATGATTTGTACAAGTTTTTGAACCAGTAGTTTATTCTAATTTTTTTTTTTTTGGGGTTTTTGTTTTCTCCCGGATAGACAAGGTGGGGTTTTTCCTCTGTAATTCTCCATATGTTTTATAGTTTTGTTAGTGAAAGTGTCCATACTGTCTGTGGATAAACGGTATTGATTTTTCTTTCCTGAATTTGTTTTTGTAAGGCTAGATGGAGGAGAAGAATGGGAAAAAATTTCTAACGGTAGCTCCTTTCCAGTGTGCTTGGAGAAAAGATTTGAAATTTAAGGAAGCCGGGCGGGGTTGTGTGGCGTTTGAAGCTTTTGCTCACAATGATGTCACGGTTGTTTTTAGGGAGAATGTGGGGAGCCAGCACTATCATTATAAGAGAGATAATAGTCCTCATTATACTGTGATTCTTGGTAGTCATAGGAATCGTAGGTTGAAAATCGAGGTGGATGGGAAAACTGTGGTTGATGTGGCTGGTATTGGTCTCTGTTGTTCTTCAGCTTTTCGGAGCTACTGGATTAGTATCTATGATGGGCTGATTAGTGTTGGTAAGGGAAGTTACCCCTTTCATAATCTTGTGTTTCAGTGGCTAGATTCAAATCCAAATTTTAGTGTCCGGTATGTTGGGTTAAGTAGCTGGGACAAACATGTTGGATATAGAAATGTAAATGTTTTGCCACTAACACATAACCACCTGTTGCTGTGGAAACAAGTGGATTGTGGTGAATATGAAGGTGAGGATAATAGTGATGAAGAAGTGCAAGATGATCGCACAGACTATGAAAAATGGGGTCTGGAAAATTTTCTTGAGAGTTGGGAGTTATCTGATGTGATCTTCCTTGTTGGTACAGACGAAAAGCGTGTTCCGGCACACAAGGTTATCTTGCAAGCGTCTGGTAATTTTCCTTTGGAGGATGAAGATGTTATTCAGCTGAAAGGTGTAGCATATCCAATTCTCCATGCACTTCTTCAGTATATCTATATGGGCCAGACCCAGGTATCGTTTATTTTAGTTCTTAAACTAAACAATCTTATGTATTATTGCTTTTATTCCCTTTGGATAGTTTGTGCCTGCAAAATATATTTCTTATAGTTTTTAAAGATGGATATTGAGACTGACTTCAAAGTTTGCAGTTTAACCTTGATGAGTTACTTCTGTCACATGCTGTAATCATCTGTTCATCTTGCATCTGTCTCCTTGTTCCTTTTCATTTCAACTTTGTCATTTTGATTTAGCTTGGATCCTTATTGGTAAATGCCAAGAGATTCATTTCAGTCTTTTATAATACCATTTGGTTTTAATATGATTTTTGTTTGATGTAGATTTCAGAGCCACAACTTGGTTCATTGTTGGCTTTGGGCTCTCAATTTCAAGTGATGCCATTGGTGAAGCATTGCAAGGAAACTATAGAGCGGTTTAAACTGAATAAAAAATTGTTTGATTCCGGGAAGAATGTGGAGTTATCATATCCATGTTCTTGGCCACATCGTTGTGCAGTCTTCCCCTTCGGTCTACCCATTAGTGCACAGAGGTTAAAGCAGTTGCATTCAACTGGCAAGTACAGTGACATAAACATATGCATTGAGGGACATGGTTTTGTTGCCCAGGCTCATAAAATTGTTCTCAGCTTATGGAGTGTTCCATTTGCCAAAGTAAGCCCATTCTATGTTTCTTCTTCTGTGTGTATCTCCCTTTTGTCCCTGTGGAGTAAAATTAGAAAACTTTATGTTGTGTAGTTATTTCTGTCTTCTTCTTCTTATTTTATTTTATCAATTTACAGAAATAATTTTTAAAGGAGTTGATTACTTTGGCAGATGTTCACAAATGGAATGAGTGAGAGCAGTTCCTCAGAGGTTCATTTGAGAGATGTGTCATTAGAAGCATTCAAGATTATGCTTGAATTCGTGTACAGTGGCAAACTCAATATGGAAGATACCACGGATTTTGGTAGCTTGTTACTCCAGCTTCTCTTATTGGCTGACCAATTTGGAGTTACCCTACTTCATCAGGAATGCTGCCAATTGCTTTTAGAATGCCTCTCAGAGGTACCTAAGTATTCCTTATCATGCTAAATGACATAATGTGATGTTTTTTTGGATAAATTTTATTCCAGTCACTATTTCAATATGCGTTTTGTATGACTAGAACTAAATGAATGGAGAAGTGACTTGCAGTCTTGGACTTCTGAAAACAAAAGAAGAGATCCCTTCTGTGATAATTAAATTATGAAATATTGATATCTTTCATGTACATATTACATGCAGGGATGGAGTTCTTCTAGTGGATGAAGGTCATACAACATCAGTTTTTCTATTATGCACAAGTTTAGTGGACAAGGAAGCAGACAAATTTGGCACAGTAATTCTGCTGTTGCTTTTAAAGCTAACTATTGAACTTTGTTGCAGGACTCAGTATGTCCAATTCTGCAAGCAGTTTCATCCATCCTGTCGTGCAAACTTATTGAAGAAACATGTGAAAGGAAATTCTCAATGCATTTCGATTATTGCACAACTGCAAGCCTTGACTTTGTCTTGTTAGATGAGGCAGCTTTTAGCAGTATCATTCAGGTGGGTTTTTACTTTCAAAATCAAGTGCATGGGATTGGTAATTGACTACAGAAATAAGTAAGATGGCTGCATTTGAAGACATAATCTTTTTAAAAAACCATCAGGTCAATGGTGTAAAGAACAACATTTTCACTGCTACTGAAACCATCAGATGTCACTGTAACATTTTCATTTTCATCTAAAACCCATACAGATTAGATTTAAAGTACCTTCTTTTCAAAGAGTTCTCCAAGTAGAAGTAGTAATAACCAATGGAAATTGGTCTGTCATCTAATCAGTTGTAATTATTTCTCAAATATATATATATATATATATATTTGTCTTGCAGCACCCAGATCTTACCGTGACATCTGAAGAAAGAGTTCTTAATGCAATTCTAATGTGGTGCATGAAAGCAAAGGAATTGAGTGGGTGGGAGATGGTAGATGAGCTAATGACAAGATTAACTCCTGAACAGCTTTTTAAGGAAAGGCTTCCATCAGTGAATGAGTTGTTGCCTTTTGTGAGATTTCCATTACTGCCATATGGCTTGCTTAAGAAGGTATGCAAAACCTGGATGAAAATTTGTGCAAGTCCTCTTAGAATATGACTCTGAGCTTAGCTTGACTTGCTGTTCTTTTGTATTATTCTTGCACTTGCAGTTGGAGAGTAGCAATCTTAGAAGCCACATTGCTGTTATTGATAATCTTGTGAGTTGATCATTTCTTTTTTTTCCTTTTGGGATATCATTTATTTTTCTTTATGAATATTTATTTTGTTATTAATTTTCTGTTTATGTTGATGTTTCAGGTGAAGGAGGCCATTGGATATATAGAAACTGGATCAGCAGAGCTAGGAAATAACCAAAAGTAAATATCGAGTATTATAGTCCTGCATTAATGAGTCCTGATCATGCATCATGTTGACCAAAATTAGAAAATAGCAAAGAGATTCTGAACTTTATTTGTTGATTGAGAGTGAAGGCCCTGCTTTCTTAATTTTTATTCAGACCAGAAAAATACTGGAATAATTTTGCTGTTCTTGTTGAAATATTTCATTGATTCTCACTTTCTTCTATGAAGATAGAGGAAACAAAATAGACAAAATGCTTCAAAGGGATTATATCAATAGGTTAAGCCCTGTTGTTTGGATAGCAATGAAATGCTGTGTGACTTTTGTATTTCTTGAATTTGAATTCACAATTCTTTCATTGGGGATGCATTATAAAATAAACCGAGATCACTGAATATTGTCCTAGGGACACATTCAGAGAAGAGTGACTAAGACATCTAGACTTTTGCAGTGTAAGATTTCAACACAGACGATCTAGTTACAAGGAGCTCCTGTACATATGTGATGGGGACAGCAATGGAGTTCTGTACTTTGCAGGCACATCATATGGGGAACATCAATGGGTGAATCCTGTCCTGGCTAAGGTGAAGTGCCCTGGTTCTTTTCTTCTTTGCTTTTTATTACAAATCTTATATCTATTTGTAGGTCATTGTATTCATACAGAGCTCCTGATGCTCTTAAACTGCATGATTCAGAGAACTATCATTACAGCTAGCAGTCCCATTTCTAGATTCACTAATCCCAAGGTTTTGGCTTCAAGAGCTTACCAGGTATGACATACGATGAATCAAACCATTATGGTCTGCAGTAGTCCATTTCAGTATGAGCATTGTTATTTTTCCATGTTAGGGAACATCTTTTGCTGGTTCACGGATGGAAGATGGACATAATTCTGCCTGGTGGATGGTTGAGCTTGGCCAAGACCATCAGGTTCGCATTCTCTAAGCCATGCTTTAATGCCTTTTAAGACATCTACAACAGCTTGATATATTTTTGTTTTTTAAAGTGAATTCACAAATACTTAATTTGTCGACTAAGGGTGGATCCAGTTCAAGCTGCTTGGATCAAATCCACTACTGAATTTGAGCATTTCGGATCAAGCTGAGTTGATTTGGACCTAGAGTTCCAACTCGGTAGTTCAACTTGAATCAGCTCGTTTGTTTATTCAATAATATTGTTCATCTCATCAATGCCTCTCTAGTGACACTGTTTTTCAGTTCGAATGAGCTCGAACTTGAATTCAAATTCAAGTTGGGCATTATATTTTCGATCTAAACTTGAGCTGGTCCTTGGTTTAGTTCGATTCAGATCAAATCCACCTCTAATGTGGACTCATGAAAGTGTGTGATTGATGCAGCTGATGTGCAACTACTACACCTTGAGAATGGATGGGTCAAGGGCTTATATAAGGTCTTGGAATTTTCAGGTAAAGATGATCTTCAGCAGTCTCGAATTTGAGATAGAATAATTGCTAGTGAAGGCTGAATTACTTCATGTTACATGCATTGCATTTCATTTCCAGGGCTCCATAGATGGAAAGGTTTGGACAAACTTGAGGGTTCATGAGAATGACCGAACAATGTGCAAGCCTGGTCAGTTTGCCTCATGGCCAATAATTGGATCCAATGCCTTGCTTCCGTTCAGATTCTTTAGGGTTGTTCTTACAGGTCCCACATGTGACGCTTCTAACCCCTGGAATTTCTGCATTTGTTTCTTGGAACTCTATGGCTACCTGCATTAATTAGGCATGTTAAAAGTGTGCCATCTGTTTCATGTAATAAGTTTCCTGGCATTCAGGAGCAACCCTAGCTGCACCCTGTACAACCAGGCTGACGAAGAATAAAACTTGTGAATAAGAGAACTGTTTGCTTTAGCTTAGTTTGATGGAGTTAACTTAAGGCTCAAGTTTAAACTCAACTAATGTGTTATTGACTTAAAGCTTGAATTCAAGCTCGACAGAGTGAAGACTCAGGTTTGATTAAAAAATTAATTTAAATCTTATAATTTATTTATTAATTAACTTATATTCAAAATTAGATAACATTTTAAACTTTAAAAAGGTTTTTATAGTTTTATGGTTTTATAGTTAGGCTGCAAATAACTAGTTCATTGTCCAATTCGTCTACAGCCTTAGTTACCTAGTAGGCATATGTCAAACTTATATTAAAAAATTTATCATTCTGATATTTAAGTCTTACTCTTATACAAGGTAGAATTATGCACATTTATTTGGGCTAACCAATCTGGCCAACACTGCTATCAAGACGTACACATGCTCATCATATCTATTACGAGTGGATATGATCCAATTCAAAGACCAACTTGAGAAATGATCAAGTCTGGATCAATCAATTCAAAACTAGGCTTAAATAGCTCAAATGGTAACCAATAATATCAAATAAGAGGAGTTTGAAGAAGAAACAAGAAGATAAAAAAAAACCATGGAAAAAGAATTATTAATAAGACGAGCTCTGATATGCCAACACTAGCAACATGTCAATCTCAAATTGAAAAATCGCCCATTTTAACCTAGTCGATTATTTTATGTGGAGATGACGCATAATAAATTGTCAGGGTGAGAGAGCATACTAGTCTCTGCATCAAGCAAAGGGATTATGATTATAAGATAGGCATCATAATTTTGTGATCTCGTACACATCAGTGAAAAACAATTAACAAATCAGGCCATAGTTCACCTATCAGATATCACATAACATGCTCATGCATCAGTTGAGACCATATCAACATTCTTGGCTGTGATAAAAAAACGCCATATTACCAATAGAGACAGTCCAAAATCCAAACACTAACAGGATCTAATTAGTAATATTCCATAGATTACAAAAACTGAGTTTGTGATTGTCCAGCCACACGCCCTTTAGCAAAATTATGCCAAAAACAGTAGCATCATTTTTCATTAAATTTAAGGGCCTCAAGAGCAGGAACCCTAAACTCAAGACATTACTCACATGACCTACAGTAGTTGAAATTAATGCTCCTGAGAGAAGGTGATGATCTACAGTTTTCCGAGGGAAGATTACCTTCGAACAGGTGGTACAACACCCCTACCAGGTGCTGCTCCACGGCCAACTGCTGCAGCCTGTGGACCAAATAGTCAGGTCAGTCATGACCAGCTGTAAACATCAGTTAAGCACAAGCAGCACTAAAGATCTCCCTAATTTTATTAATTTGATAGCCTCACTGCTTACTATCAAGAAAAGGTTGAACTTTGTCACTATCTTCGACTGTAGAAACATGTATGCCCACAGCCACAGTACCCAGTTTTCTCATTCATGGATATCAACATATTTGGGATGTCAAGTTTCAATCAAATATTGCACCCCCATAATAATTTTTTTTGTTAATGAGACCAAAATTCGAGTATGTAAATATGCATGCCATAAAATTATATGGAATCTACAATAAAAAACTAAAAAAACTACTTACTTTAGCCCGCATTGCCACAGCCCTGCCCCTACCTACTCCAATGGATGAGCTCTTTCCCTATAAGTTTTTAGAAACAATTTAAACCAGAAATCATAATACAAGAATGTGATTAAGGAGAATTAACTTAGTTATATGTATACCTTGATTCTAGCATCTAGTCGCTTGAACATTGGAGCATTCTTTAACATGTCTGGTATGACCATAAACCTGTAAAAATTTCGTATTATTATCAAAATAATTCAGTCAATATAATATTTGGAGATCAAATATCTCAAGTGATAACACTGTCAGTTTGCACAATACAACCAAAATATTATATGTGATATAGCACCTGACTTTGCTGCCCCGAATGAAAACATGCTCAAGTTGTGAAACCTTCCCATCCTGTTGAGGAAGAAACTGAATTCAGTAACTGATGAGGATGAAACAAAAACTAAACTTACTACACAAGTAAACAGAATTGACATAAAACCAAAGATATATTCACATTTTTCAAAAGTCTAGTCCACATAATTGGAATAGACAATCATAAGTGAAGGGAAAGTAATCATCGTAGTGCGGATATAAAATTATGAGTGCACCATAGAAGCACATAAGATATCCATCCAATTCGTGTAAGAACAAAAGTCATAACTCAAGGGAAAAATAAAAAAGGCACAAGATGGTTTATGCTATTTTGATTGGAACCTCTTGTAGGTTTTTGCTTTATTTAATACCCTCTGTATATAGTAATGGTTTATGCTACTTTGATTGGGACCTCTTGTAGGTTTTTGCTTGATTTAATACTTTTTTTATATTGTAAATGACCTGTCAAGTCTATACAGAAAGTTAGACCTACTTTCTGTGCTTAGCTCGTCCTTTTTTTTTTTTTTTTGGTATCTTCTATATTTTAAATAGATTTCTATTTATTTCCCAGAAAAAATAAACGAAAAAGAGAAGTAAAAGCACAAGATTTCTATTTATTTTAAATAGATTTCTATTCATTTTCAGGCTACTGTTACTATCGTCACTCAATTCCCAGAAACCCAACACAGCTACAATTATATTACTCTTTTTGTACATGCATCTAAAAAACTCAACCAGACAAATATTTTTCTCTCTAACAGATGTTTAGAAGCCAAAACCAACACCATGCTAAATAGAAAATGTACAAAGCTGGTACCTATACATAAAAATGCATGGGCGTATCAGCCACAAGGAATGCTGTATAGTACAAAAAATAAGGAATTACTAATCAGTTAAAATTCTGGATTATTTTTTCCAACTGATTTCATCATAATTTTTCACTATTTTTCAATCATTCTCTCAAAACAGAAACAAAGCTTAACTAATGTGCTAGATTTCCTTCCATACAATTTCATCCCTCTTACACAGTGATGCTAGTCTATTGCAGCCTCGGTAGCAAACCAAAATGGTCCAGCGCATTATTCTGTATATAGACATCAGGTCATATACTCAAATGATTAAGAACCCAAAATTCAAAACTCACATTTCCCATAAACCCAAAACGCTAGACAGCCATCAACTTGGAGCAACGATATAAAATCAACCTCCTCAGATCCATAGGAAAAAAACAAGCCAAAACCTCCTTCAATTACGTATTAAGTTGGTGAAATATAGGGTTTTGTACTGCAAAGCCTAAAATCTCGCATCATAAATTTTAAGAGAACATCACAAAAAATTATTATAAGAAAGTAGTTATATATTACCTTGGCAGTGTAAGTGATATTCTCGAGCTGGCAATTCCAGTTATCTTCACACTCAATCATACTTCCTCTGTAGAGCTCCCCGCTCTTGAGCTCCACTGTGACCACATGGCCTGATGCCTCGTGTAATAACTTCACTGGTATCCCCAAGCTCCGGCTCATGGCTTCTTTTCTCTTTCGCTCCTCCTCGAAGGTATCTGTACTAAACCCTAATCAAAGTCTCTATACAAAGCGGGCTGTGTTCTCAAGTGGACTGAACACAATCGAAAAGTTCATTTTAAGTTGTATCGCATGAAACGTTTCGAGGCAATTTTGTAATATTACAATCGTGCAGGGCATTTTGGACATTATACTGTTTATTAAGCTCTGAGTCTTTGACGTGGCATATTATAAGATTAAGCCGTTGCAGAGAATATAGAAACCAAACAAATAGGGAATTTAAAATCTGATGGTTTTTTTGGCAAATGACCATGTCCCACCCAGAACTTTGATGAAACCCTTTCAATCATTTAAGTTTGAAATTTTATTTATTTCACCGTCATCCACATTTTATTAATAAAAATTGTTACGTGGATTGATAGAAAAAGCACTTTTATATCAAAAGATTTTAATTTATTTTTAAAAACTTTTTTTTTTAATTTGAACAGGTTTTAAATATTCATAAATATTTTTAATTTGTAATTAGTTTAATTTGAACCTTTAATTTCAATCAATATTAAATATTATTCACTTAAATTACTGTTTAACATCTTATTTTTTTATTTCCAAAAAGCTTTATACTCTTATTCTTTTCTCATCTTTTTCATGGCTCATAAGTTTCACAACTAACCCCTATTATATATTTAGGATTTATATAATGAATTTTATTTTTTTGTTTCTTTGATCATATAAAACCCCTTTTGTGTGATCATAATTTTAAAAAATCTAAATCTCTGATTAAATTTATTTATTCATCAACATCATCATTGTTATTATTATTTTAATATTAATAATAAATGTGAAGGAAAATAAATCAACAAATAAGATTATTATGACGATGACAACAAAAGTGAAAGGTGTGTGACATGTAAAAGTCACGTGGGATTGATGAGGTTTAAATGTGGGTATGGGTTGGTGTTTTGTGGGAGTCATAGGTGCTTTGAATAGCAAAAATAATGCTTGTTTGATTTTTTTTTACAAGACAGACAAAGAACAAATTGCTAAGTCTAATTCAATTATTAAAGGGGAGAAGCTTCAAAAAATTTGATATTTGAGATACTTTTTGTTTTTTTTTTTATAATATTATTTATGAAATGTTAATAAATATAGCGAGTTAGGATTTGATAAAGTAATAATATGATATTAGAACAATAAGATTTGGAGTTGTTGATAGTGGTGACTACGAGGATGTAGATAGGAAAGGTTCAAACAATTGTTTTAGTGCAAAATAATGTTTCTACCTTGATAAATTTCATCAAGTGGGCGCATGAGGGGAGAGTAAATTAACTTTTCAAACTTAAAGGTAGGCAATGTTAGTTTTTCAAAGCTCAGGTGGGAAATAATTCAGTTTTTTATTTTTTTTCGAAATTCGAAATTTTGACGGTTGAGTTGGGTAGCCACGTGGAATCATGCGTGGGTCCTCCTGTTCGTCGTCTTTCGACGCAATCAAATCATTATCTGTAAAGAAGAAAACTTTGATTTCCAAATGATTTAGACCGGGGGTCCATCGTAGAGATCCAACGGTTCACATTTTTCTGATGGGATTGCCGCCATGTTCACGTGTTTTCACAGAGTTGCTTTACTAAGCTTAAGAAGGCTTCGTTCTCAGATCAACCAGACAAGCTGAATCGGAAGAAAAAAATGTTGAATTCTTCGGGTCTAGCTTTCTCGCCTGCTGTTGCTGGGTCTTTTTCGCTTTCGTCAAGCAAAATTTACACAAGGACGACAAGGGTAAACAATCAACTTCACTTTCGTATATTGAGTTTTTTCTTCTTAATTATGGTGATTGTTAACTGATTGAGCCATTGCAGCATTCGAAATTGTACAGTGTCATTTCTGATACGGTTGGTCTAACTTTTGTTTTGCAAGAGTATTGAATTTGTGCTTCTTTTTTCAATGAGTATGCAAGTGTCTTATTTTGAACATTATCCTGATTTATTGAAACTTAGATGTATCAGATAGATAGAAATAGCGAAGGGGGTCATATCATACACTTGAAGATGGTATTTAATGATGGTTTATGATGAACTGCTTGATCTTTTTCAACAGACTGCAAGAAACAAGAAGCTTCTTGATCAACTACTAAACAAGGGAACATCTGGGTGTCAAAAATTGCTTAAGCATCACATACTCTCAACAAGAATTCCGGTGCATCATCGGGTATGTTTTTACATTTCTAACATGATGAAGCATCGTAGAAAGATGTTAATATCACTGGGTTTCTAAGCGGTTGAAGGTATTCGTGGGTAAATTTTTCATCACCACATTTTCAAATCTATTTTGAAGTTGATTTATGTGGTGTTTTTTTCCGTTAAGTATTTGGTCATTAAGCCGTTAGGTCTCTTGAGTTGGTTTGGTTTCTGGTTGAATATTGTCCTAGATTGGCCAATGCTGATTGTGCATGTGAAGGAACCAGGGTCCTAACTGATTTCACTTGAATAAGTTTCTCTGTGGTGGATTACGGGGAAGTCCCTTATAATACAAATTCAAGAATTCTCACCATCTGTTTTTTATCCTCATTATTATTAAGTGTTAATCATGTGTTCTTTTTTTATACAATTTATTCTATATATCACCAGCTGGAGCACAATTATCCTATCTCCTGCATTTTGACAAATGACCCCTTGACAATGACAAGCGTGGAGGATGATACAGAAAATATTGGTATCTTGCGCATTGATCCAGGCTTAGAACCATTTAAAGATCACTTTAAATACAGAGTGAGGAAATATGTAGATCAGAAAAACCTTTTTGAGAAGTATGAAGGAGGCCTTGAGGAATATGCAAAAGGTAATATTCTTTATCATCATGCTATCTCCTTTCTATCCTTTCTGCCTCATTCCTTGAGAATAGTGTGGTACTTCAACAATGTAAATTTGTAAATTATTGAAGTGTATGGAAACAGGAGCTAAAACATATTTAGCTGATATTTTTATACATAAGAGTCTACATGAGCTAACATTCTTTGCATTGATTGATATGTCATTTTCCACCAGAATCAAAATTGTTACAAATAATTCTCAAAATACTACACTTTTCTCTGTTGATTTGATCTTGGGTGTACTTCAATGTTTGATGGCTTTTTATCACTTGTTATTTGGCTATTAGTTTTTTTAATATAAATACTGAACTACTTTATTTTTAGGCTATTTGAAATTTGGATTTAACAGGGAAGAAGATAGCATTGTGTACCGTGAGTGGGCCCCGGCAGCTCAGTAAGTTTTTTTATTTATAATAAGTAAAGTTTAGAAATTACCCCGATTATTCTCATTTTCAGTCAAACCAAATGTTAGTTGTATGATTAGGATTTATATGAGCCAGGGAAGCACAAGTTATCGGGGACTTCAATCAATGGGATGGTTCCAACCACAAGATGGAAATGGATCAATATGGTGTTTGGAGTGTCAATATTCCAGATTCTGGTGGAACTCCAGCCATTCCTCATGGTTCACGAGTTAAATTTCGATTCAAACATGGTAATGGGGTTTGGGTTGATCGAATCCCTGCATGGATTAAATATGCTACTGTAGACCCTACAAGATTTGCAGCCCCATACGATGGTGTGTACTGGGATCCACCAGCTTCAGAAAGGTGTTGATTATTCTTATCCAACCTGTCTTAATTCTTTTGGTTAATCAAAACTGTACAAATGAATCGAAAGATTATAAGCAATTGTTTTTTCATGTTTTTCAAAATGCTTAGTTGCATAGTTTGACTGCAAGATATAGAATATGTTGCATAATTTATAATGTAGGTTCTTCTGTAATGTAGTGAGACATCTCAACATTAGGAACTTGGTACCTTCTTTTCATTTAGTTTAATTAAAATAAGGGTCTCTGCTCTCTGAAATTAAAGTTATGTAGAAGCAGTGTTTGTTGATCCATTCTTTCATCCATAATGCAGGTATGAGTTTAAGCACCCTCGGCCCCCAAAGCCTATGGCCCCAAGGATATATGAAGCTCATGTTGGAATGAGCAGCTCTGAACCCCGTGTGAATTCATATAGGGAATTTGCTGATGATGTTTTGCCTCGTATACAAGCAAATAACTATAACACAGTCCAACTAATGGCTGTGATGGAGCATTCTTACTATGCATCATTTGGTTATCATGTAACAAACTTTTTTGCTGTAAGTAGCAGATCTGGAACTCCTGATGACCTTAAGTATTTGATTGATAAAGCCCATAGCTTAGGTCTGCGGGTCTTGATGGATGTTGTTCACAGCCATGCAAGTAACAACGTCACTGATGGCCTTAATGGCTTTGATGTTGGCCAAAGCTCACAAGATTCGTATTTCCACACTGGCAGTCAGGGTTACCATTGTTTGTGGGATAGTAGGCTCTTTAACTATGCAAATTGGGAAGTACTTCGCTTCCTTTTGTCCAACTTGAGGTGGTGGCTTGAGGAGTACAAATTTGATGGATTTCGATTTGATGGGGTGACTTCAATGTTGTATCATCACCATGGGATTAACATGGCTTTTACTGGGAATTATAATGAGTATTTCAGTGAAGCAACAGATGTTGATGCTGTGGTTTATATAATGCTGGCAAATAGTCTGGTTCACAATATATTGCCAGATGCTACTATAATTGCTGAAGATGTTTCTGGTACGCCTGGACTTTGTTTGCCTGTCTCTGAGGGAGGTATTGGTTTTGACTACCGTCTAGCGATGGCCATCCCTGACCAGTGGATTGATTATCTGAAGAATAAGAAGGATGAAGAATGGTCGATGAAGGAAATATCATGGAATTTGACAAATAGGAGATACACTGAGAAGTGTGTATCTTATGCTGAAAGTCATGACCAGGTATGAAGTATTTTTTGTTGTATCCATGTGTTTTAACGGGTAAGACTTTTACAGTGTTCATCACAGTAAATCTCCTAGCCAAATCAGATATAAGATTTTTGCCTGTCTTTTACCCCTTATTTTCTCCTCAGCTCTTACTAAAATACATTTGCCCTATTTGTGCAGGCTATTGTAGGTGACAAGACTATTGCATTTCTTTTAATGGATAAAGAGATGTATTCTGGTATGTCTAGTTTAACAGAGGCCTCCCCTACTGTTGAGCGAGGAATAGCTCTTCATAAGGTTTGTTGTTTTCCAAATCATAAGGGCTCCTTTCTCATTGTAATTTCTTTGTAGCTCAACTGGTCATTATTCTCTACCATGACTACAAATTGTTTTTCCAAAGATGTATAATATGGTTTCACTGACAAAATTTATGATAATTGCTTAGGATGCTCATGCATGGTCTGGATCTAGAATATGGCTGATTGCTGAATTTATAGAGATTGGTTTAATCCTATGTGTTTTATTCTATCTCTCAGTATTATCTTTTTCTTTGGCAGATGATACATTTCTTAACGATGGCACTTGGAGGAGAGGGCTACCTTAATTTTATGGGGAATGAGGTAAGTGCACCTGGCCCAAAGCTGACCAGGTAGATTATCCGAGCCGTTGTCTGCAGAACTAGGTTTCTGTTCTTAATATATAATAGTTGCTTACATTAAGAATTTTATTTTGATGGCCACAATATCAAAGTTTTCAAAAAGGAAGAATATTTTTGGCTCACACGAGGTCAATCGATTCATTTTCCTTAATAATTGAAGCTTACATATATTACTGATGCTTTCTGAATTAATTGTCACATAAGCATTATTTTTCCTTAGTATGTTAAGACACAATAATTTCCTCTCCTGTAGAGCAAACTATTAACTGCAATGAACTTCCCACTGACATAATAATGTAAAGCCATATGCTGAAGAGGCTAATATGTGTATCTTGTAGTTTGGCCATCCTGAGTGGATTGATTTCCCAAGAGAAGGCAATGGGTGGAGTTATGAAAAATGCAGACGCCAATGGAACTTAGTGGATACTGACCACCTACGCTACAAGGTTTGATTCACTGGTTAAGTTCAAGCTCTCTTTTTTAATGGTCTTACTTGAGTCTATATCATTATATGTTCAGCATCTATTCATGTAACTACCGGCAGGATACAAATGGCTTTTCAGAAAAGAAAATGTGTAAAAGAACCTTCACTCTTCATGTTGGTCTATGTGTGCTATACTATTGCTACCTGTATGGGTACAGTTTTTCCATTCTATAATGCAATACACGCCGCTTTAACTTAATTATTAGATCATCATGTATGTTATTTCCAAATTTTATTAGGTCGCTACTATTTGCTTTTGAGGAATAGATATTGAAGTGCTCTTTTTATATTTGTGCTGGAAATTGTTCAGTTCTTGAATGAATTCGACAGAGCTATGAACATGCTTGATGATAAATTCTCATTCCTCACGTCATCAAAACAGATTGTGAGCAGCACAAATGAAGACGACAAGGTAAAGATTCTGCTGTTTACTACAATGGTTACATTTCAGTAGTGTTATATTTTGAGAAGTTCAAACTTCAAATCAGGTGCACACTCTCTTAAAAATTTTAGTTTGAATCTTGAGCATCAATCCAGAATTTATCCAGAGACACTAATTAATTGTTTCATTCCACAGGTTATAGTCTTTGAGCGAGGAGATCTGGTTTTTGTGTTCAATTTTCATCCAGAAAATACATATGAAGGGTATTCATATTCTATGTGATGCCAAAGGATTGTGTGTATATCTCAGTTATTAGTTATTTGTGTGCTAGAGTTTAAAACAGTTTGGATTAGCAGTATCTTCTTTTTCCTTTTTTCCAATCTGCTAACTTGTATCCTTGAACTTACAGGTATAAAGTTGGGTGTGACTTGCCAGGGAAGTATAGAGTTGCACTGGATAGTGATGCTTGGGAATTTGGTGGGCATGGAAGGGTAAGGAACCCTTGCAAAACCATGTGCTAGCCTCCTGTTGTTGTTGGAGTAGTAGGCAATAAGGGATAGATACTTCTAGAAGGGAGAAAATTGTTAGATTTCTGGTTTATGTTAGTAGCATGATATTCATGGGAAATAATTTCACTTCCACAGGCTCCTGAGTACTCAAGCATTGCATTCCTCGCATATTAATTGGGATAGAATCATCTTGATTTGAATGTCTGTATCAGATGTTTCCATTCTCTGAATTGATTAAGTTTTGGCAGGTGGGCCATGATGTAGACCATTTTACATCTCCAGAAGGGATACCAGGTGTGCCTGAGACAAATTTCAACAACCGTCCCAACTCATTCAAAGTACTCTCGCCAGCTCGAACCTGTGTGGTATCGTCTCCCCTTTGAAGTTCTTTCTGGTTCTATTACCCACCATTGTGCATATCAATATAATATGTTGAGCACCAAATATTTGGAAATCAAATTTTGTGTCTAAGATTGGTTTCGTTGATATGTTAAGTTAAACAGTTTGCATAGCTATCACTTATGCACTTTTAGGCCATCTGTGAAAAACATGTGAAAAGAACTTATCAAGCCTGTTGATATGGTCTATTGCCTCTGGTTTGGAATAATAAACATGAAAGTGCTTCAATTTGTTGCCAAATTTTTATAGGTTTACCATCGGGTGGAAGAAAGAGAAGAAGAGCACAACAATAGTTCATTGGCCAGTGCCAATAAGACATTAGCAGCAGATGTTCTGCAAAACAGTGGTGAGTGGTTAAGTGTTAATGAGACATACAACAGTAGTGAATCGGTCAGTGATGAGGCGACATTAGTAGCTGATGCTGTTGCTGATCAGGAAATGATTGAAACATTACCAACCATAGAAGATGATGAGTCTGATGGCGCAAACTAAAATGAGAGATGTAGAAGTGGAAGTGGCAGTCAGACGGGACACGTGAGGACCGCATCCTGTGTTATTGTACACATAATAAGGCACTAATCACGGGATTTTCTCAACTGCTGTAAATTCCGGTTTCTCCATAAGTTGTCATAGGTAAGACCGAATTTCATGTGCTTTATGGTGGAAATTTTAGCAACATTCCTAGGTTAGAATCTCCAGTACTGTATCTGCTCATGTGATTAGCAATAAGAGCTTTGCAAGTAAATGCTGTCCTTTATGAAACATTGAGGTATTACTCAGACATGGTTGAGCAATCAAAAAATTATGTGCCCTTGCCCAGCAGATGATGTCTAATTTCAGTATTCTAACAGAAAATGAAAATACTATTTGATGGATGCCTATCACACTGAAGTCTCCATGCAAATTTTCCACTTGAAAATTACCGTAATTCCGTAGATATAATTTATTGCATGGTAAAATGTTACTGATTGACAGAATCAAGATACTGATGTTTCAATTTGATGATGTATTTATAATCCAAGGTCTGTGGATAGAATGAAGACAATGTTCTAAAATTCAGATTGGATCGGCCATGACTATGACAAATTTGGTATGGTTAAAATTTATTTTAGTTATCAATCAGATTGATTCAAAAGTGAATTGAGTGAATCATATCAGTACACGGTTTCATCATTAAGTTTTATCGCCTTGTTAATATCAAATAATTAAAATTTATTTTAAAATTTAGTTATGTTATAATTATGTCACATTGATATTATCAATTTTTAAATTGAGTGATGTGGACTCTCTAATTAGAAACCCATTTATACAAAAATTATAGTTTCATTTATTCAAATTAAGAAAAGAATATATTAAAATGGATTATTGGGTCGGTGATGAAAGATGGATATGAACCTAGCTACACCTATTAGTTTTAGTTTTGTTTGAATTAAAAATAGTTGGATTCAAATTTGGTTTAAGTTCGTAATTTGAAGATAACTTGAGTTTAGTTCAAATAAAAAAAAATTTAATTTAAGTTTAATTCTTATTTATAATTCAAATTTGTAGTTTAAATTTTTATTTTATTAATAAAACAATATTATTTTTTGATTAATTGTGAACTCAAGTCATAAATCCGAATAATAAACTTACAACATAAACTTAAATTATAAATCCGAATTACAAATTTAGATTATAAATTTAAACCATAAACTCAAACTACGAATCAAAGTCACAAATTTAAATATAACTCAAACCAAATTGAAATTAAATTTTTTTAAACTCGAATTTGGTTTAATTTAAAAAATGTGTCAAATCTCCTAGTTCAAATTCAAATTGAATAAATTTGAATTAAATTGAGTCAATTCTTGAAACCAAACTAGCTTAAACCATATCAGCTCTATTGGTAATTGCCTGATCAAAGAGTTTCTTACAACGAAAAACTTGCATTAGAGTTCAAGTAGTTCCAATCAAATCTACCTTAATGCTGAGTTTGGTACGATGAACAAGTTCGGCCCAAAACAGCACAATAACTACTTAATGTAATTCCATTAATCGAAGTCGGGCTAACCCAAGTAGAACTCGGAAAGCACCAAAGCCGTGTCCATCCAGAAGGCGGGATCTGATTGGGAACCGATCTCGGCTTCGATCGAAGTGGAAGAAGAAGCTCTGAAAATCACACTTAGGGTTTTGTGACACGAAATAGAAGTAATAATATGGAAGAAAAGAACAAGAACAAGTACAGTATAATCGTTCCAACTTACAACGAACGCCTCAACATTGCTCTCCTCGTTTATCTCGTCTTCAAACATCTCCGGTGAACTGACTTCGTATCCTCTCTGATTCATTTCGCGATAACTAATCATTTACTTTATTGTTTAGAAATGTATCGTTTTGTGGGAATTAAGTTGTTTTTCTGTGTCATATAGGGATGTTGATTTTGAAATAATTGTGGTCGATGATGGGAGCCCTGATGGTACACAAGAAATAGTAAAACAATTGCAGCAATTGTATGGAGAGGATCGTATTGTAAGCATCTCTTATTCGACTTTCTGATGGCAAGTCAAAAGTGAATGCTTTCTAATGCTGATTTTGTGTCTTTGATGGTGCAGCTGTTAAGACCTAGACCGAGGAAACTTGGGTTAGGTATGTAATATAATTGATATTATTAACTGTTTTATAGTAATGAAAAAATTGACTCGGGTTGCGCTTGTTTGATTTAGGGACTGCTTATGTTCATGGTTTGAAGCATGCTTCTGGAAATTTTGTATTTATTATGGATGCTGATCTCTCTCACCATGTAAGTGAAAAATGTCAATGTTGAAATGTTGGCTTGGAGAATATTGAAATCAGTTGCTTAGGAGGTCATTTTGATTGGCATAGATTTTGAATATTGGAAATATCATTTAATGTTATACTTGTTTGGCCACTGAGGAACTTAACTAACTGTGTCTTTAATACTCATCCTCTGGTAAACCGTTAGAAACATATAAATTAGACTAAAATTTACTTTTCTGTTCTTGCCCTGTGCATAGAATCCATTCATCGTGCTATCTTCCTTCGTGTCCATTACATGGAATCAGAATTTAAGTATATGCATTTGATTTGTCATTTTTTTTTCATTTTTTGGCAGCCCAAGTATTTGCCAAGCTTTATCAAGTGAGAAGTTTTCCCGTCTATGTGTACTGCACTGTTCCATTGTGGCTGAGGATGTCTAATTATTTGGAATATTTCTGGTAATATTTGGTGACATGTTTTATTAGGAAACAGTTGGAGACTGGTGCAGATATTGTTACTGGAACCCGATATGTTAAGGGTGGTGGTGTACATGGGTGGAATCTTATGCGAAAGCTTACAAGCAGGGGAGCTAATGTCCTTGCACACACGCTTTTGTGGCCTGGGGTATCAGATCTGACTGGATCATTCCGGTACATGAATTGGTTTTGAGGCATTAAGCCATTCTACATTTTTTAACTTTGACAATTTTAGAACTGACATTTCCTGTTCTTAAAGGCTTTATAAAAAGTCAGCGCTTGAAGATGTCATTAGTTCCTGCGTAAGTAAGGGATATGTCTTCCAAATGGAGATGATTGTTCGTGCTTCTAGAAAGGGATACCGAATTGAAGAGGTGAAATTTTGTATTACCCTTTTTGTAATGTATGCTTGAGATTAAAAGACTTTGTCCCTGTAAATCATTTAAAAATGAAAATTTTGACTTAATTATGTTAAATTAATAACTTTAATCTCTAGATGCAAGTTTTTAAATTTTTTAAAGTGGTGCCACTTTTGTATTCAACCAGAAACAGTGTTTTTTTCTTTTCTGGGTCTCCACTCCTAGCTACAAGTACACAATTTTTTTTCTTTCGTTACTTTTTTCATAGTTTATAAATACATACACAGTATTTATACTGATGTACTTTCTATGTATGCATTCCCATCTGCATACATGTGTATTGAGTTTGTAGGTGTATTTTAACAATTTAAGGCATCTTATTTAATCTGTGTTTTCTGCATTTTCACAGGTTCCAATAACCTTTGTTGATAGAGTATTTGGAAGTTCAAAGCTTGGAGGATCAGAAATTGTTGAATATCTGAAAGGTCTTGCATATCTTCTTGTCACAACATAAACGGTCGCTTTATCAAATGAGCACAAATCATTTCAAGCTTTTCCTTTGTATGAGAAAACGTTGTATGATTGATACCTTTGTTGTGGCATGTTTTCCTGTATACCGTTGCTTTTATTTAGAAAAATATCAAGAACTTGTTGTCTTTTTAGGAGGTGTGAAGACGAATAAAGCAAAATGTCGGTGGTAATAACAAAATATAAGAATGTTATTAAGCATTGGTTTCAAACTTTGAGTTGGCCCAACTTGCCACTCTTAAGTATCGAGATTGCAATAGTGTTTAAATCCAAGTTTGAGATGGAATTGCTTGTTTTATGAGATTTGTGTTTTTTTTTTTTTTTTTTAACCATTAGGGTTGGATTTGATTAGAATTACTCAATTCAAATTGAACTACCAAAATTTGTGTAAGAAATTGAACTTATTTTCATAATAAAATTAGATTCAAATTGAGTTTAAACATTCAAATTTGAATTGGTTCAAATTAAATTTAAAATTCAATTATTTTCAAATTGAGTAGATTAATTCTAGTCTTAATGGCGTATTGGGTGTATTTATCAATAGGAAAACAGTGAATGGAAATATAAACAGGGGTATAAACCTGTATAGATTGCTAGTATGAAAACCATAACATTCATTCAACAATATTTTTGTTGAAAGAGATAACAAATTTAATCTCTACCCAGAAACAACAATAAAACCTAGTAACATTCAATTCATGAATGAAGTTCATTCTTCCTCCTAAATCGCGACCTAATAGCATAAAAAAATTTAGATGAAGAAAATTTCTAAAACTCCAGCCACGAACTTCAAATCTTCCTGACTCTACGAGTCACAGGCTTGCTCTGACTGTCAATAAGAGAGTTGATAGGCGGCAGAGGAGGTTTCTTGTTCGCTTTGCTCATGCTTCTCAGCAAGTATCTGGGCTCACTTCGCTCCACAGAACAAGCAGCAGAGACAGACTTCTTCAGACTACCTAGCTTCTTCGTCTCTTTTCTCTTTGAAGCCTCAACCGTGACACCAAGATTATACGGCGTCTTTAACCCACCGTCGCTTTCGCTCTTCTTTCTCCTTAGCCTCTCGTTTCTTCTCGCGGAGTAAACCTCGTAAAACCTACCCCTTTCGAACAAAGAACTCGAATCAGCACCACTCAACTCAGCGCCTAATCCAGCTTTACCATTATTATTACCCATTTTAACGCCGCCGAATTCATCTTGGACCATCTTTGCCAGAGCCTGTAACTGGCAAGAAATACTACGGTATTCGGGTCGAAGATCCGATTCTTCGATGTCAGATGCACGGGTTAGCTTCCGAGATTTCGTTAAAGATCCTGATAGGGATAGAGATTATATTCTGAGGAAAGATTATTATATACAAGAAAAGATTAAAGAAGGATTACCTGGAGGGGTTTGAAGAGAAGTTGAGTTTGACCGAAGGACTCGACGTGACTGAAAGCGAATCGGCGATCTCGCCAGCGGAGGCTTGCGATCGGTTTTCATCTTAGACATGGCTACTACTTCTTCTCTGGTTTGTTCTTTGTGCTGTGCGGTGTGGATTCTTTTCTGTTGCTTCTCTCTCTTTTCTGTGCAGGTGGCTTTTCCTCTGTCTAAGATTAGGTTTTTATTCGGAGAGAGGGATGTGTCTTTCAAATTTCAAACGTAAGATTTGGAGCGTCGCCAACGGTTACAATTTTGATCTGACGGTCTAGAATCGTTCGAACTTGAAAGGTTATCATATAATCCACCGATTTCTTTCCATTTTTTAGGCTTTGTACGTTTGGCAAGGAATTAAAGTCTGATGCAAATTTGAGCCCTACTTATAAAGATGAAAGGTCAAAAATGCCCTCCATCTTTAAAGCTAAATAATATTTGTCCCAAAAAAATTATAAAACCTTTTTTTTGTCTATTTTAGTTAATAATTATAAAAATTATAAATTATAGAAAGTCCTTCCTCCAAGTGTTACTCTTTAGTTGCTATCATCAGTTGTATCTAATTTTTCAATTTATTATAATGTGTAATTGAGTTTTCTTGTTGTTATTATATTTTTAATCTTGTGTATAATTTTTTGTTATGGTAATGGTTGCTTACCATTAATTTAAATTGGACATGTCAAATGTGTAGTTTCTTATTTATATACTTTGTTAACGACTTTTCTTTTAATTGAATCTTATTGTTTTCATCAATTTTGTGACGTTTCACTATTTATACAATATCAAACCTGTCTAGATTAGTTGGTTCCCATTTAGTCTTTTTATTTTCACTTCTAATGTTTCTATTTTCCTTTCTTTCTTCCTCTCCTTGAACTATTCTTGTAATCAAGTTTTACAAGGAATGAAGATATTGATTTACGATCGCTGGAAAGGCATCAAGACGTGGCTCCTGGTGCAAATTGAAACAATGGCTACTAGTTTCGCCATGTCCGGTGGCAGTGTGGTGTTGTGTGGTGGCATGGTGTCGGTGACAGTTTGGTGGGGACATTTATGAAGAAGGCCAGTTTGAGTGCCTACAATGGTAAGAATTTTGAATAAGAAACAATGATGCAGTGTTTAAGGTGAAATGACGATGAATTTGAGTAATGGATGGGTGGAAATTTTGATCAACCCCATTGGTTTCACAGCTTGCATTAACACAAGTAGGATTAGGGCCATTTTGTATAAACTTGTGGATAATTACACAAGATAATAGCTTTTAAGTTTGAAAATTGTAATTGGTTTAGGCTTAGATTACTGTATCATTTTGGCACGTAAATAATAGTTTCAAAAGTTTAGGGTGATTGTTTTTATAATCCCTCACTTTCAGGTGTGGGCGAGCTGTTTTACTGTATTTTAATTGTTTTGGGTTTGTCTGTTTTTTTTTTTTAATATATTATTTAATTAAAAAAAAAAAAGCTAAGTATTTGAGTGAGAAACAATTGTTATCATGTTGTTTTAATTAGTATAACCTTGCCAATCATACACAAGAAGAAAATTCCCAGTTTGACAAGATATCTATACCATGAGAACACATTTAAGCAGAAAATACAACTCCATTATAGATTAGCAGTGCCCATTCATGGTAAGTGGATTTGATTTAAAACCTGCTTCCGGGTTCAAGCTATAATAATACTTGGAAGGTAACCTTTTGATGTGGGTAGGGTCACAGCCTCACAGGTCGACATGACATTGTTATATTAAAAGCGTAAAAGCCGCGGCTTAAAATGCAGTTTGTTTGCATGGCGGAAACGTGGAGGGCGTTTAGAGCTCTACAGCTATTTTGCTGATTTTAAAGCCTATGGCTGATTCCCCTGCTTGCCCCAGATTTTAAGGTAAGTTCAAATTTTGATGAAGTAAGCTGACTGAAATTTGAAAGTGATTCCCGACACATGTTATGAAACTCAGATATGAGGTCAACTGGTTTGATTGAAATTTAGTGCCCAGTCTGCTCTAGTCTACTTAAATTTAAGGATTCACAATTGTACTGTTCTACATCGTGGTTGAATCGGTAAATCAGAACTACTCTCTTTGGCTGAAGTTGATAACAGGAGGACAAGTTCCATCAATATAAGTGCATCACGGTGTGCCATTACTCTGCAGGTGACCTGTAAAGACCAAGGAGGTTCAAAATGACGAAGAAAATTGCCATAATCGGTGCTGGAGTGAGTGGTCTTCTTGCATGCAAACATACTCTAGAGAAGGGTTTTAATCCCATTGTGATCGAGGCTAGGAGTTGCATAGGTGGAATTTGGTCTCAAACGTTAGAGTCTACAAAGCTCCAATCTCCCAAGAGTTTTTATCAGTTCTCCGATTTTCCATGGCCGCCTTCTGTCACCGAAGCTTTCCCGGATCACAACCAGGTCATGGACTACCTCCAAGCTTATGCTACTCACTTCAACCTCCTTTCCAGGATCAAATTTAACACTAAAGTCATTTCTATCGACCACCTTATCACATCTTCTGGTCATGTTGAAAATGTCTTCTCTTCCAATTTATGGGGCGGCTCAGCTAGACCCTTCTCACCCTTTGGGAAATGGAATGTCACCGTACGGGATGCTCAAAATCCATCATCCGCCACTGAGGTAAATGTACCGATACTGTTTCTATATGTTTCAACAACAAAATCTAAAATATATTATCTTGTCATAGAAATTTTTTTTTTTTTGTTTTTTTATGTTTGTTTAAATTTAGGTATCATTTATCTCACTCTTTTATTTTAAAAGATGTTTGGCCAGAGAATGATAATAAGTTTAAAATGATTTAATATTCTCTTTTAAGTTTACTTGAATTTGAAAAGAGTATTTTATATTGTCTTTTTGAAAACTATTGTTTTACCTATATGACGTTATTTGTTGATTGATTTTATCCTTGATAAACATCTTACAAAAAAGTGATAAACAATAAATTTATATTAACTCATACAGATTTTCAAAATCAATAAAAATCAATATTTATTGGATTTAAAGGTTTAGTTTCTAACTATTTACTGGTTTTAAAAGTGTAGTTTCTAAATATATATACACAATTTAAAGGTTTAGTTTCTTGTATACCAGGTTTGTCAGGTGGATTTCGTGATACTGTGCATTGGGAGGTACAGTGACCTCCCAAACATGCCAGAATTTCCAATAAACAAAGGCCCTGAAGTTTTTGATGGAAAGGTCTTACATTCCATGGATTATGCTGCTATGCATGATGATAAGGCGGCTGAATTCATCAAAGAAAAGCGGGTTACTGTCATTGGGTTCCAGAAATCAGCGTTGGATGTAGCAGCAGAGGTTTCAGGTAGAAATGGTAAAAGCCTTTTCTTCTGCTCAAGGCTCTAGGCAACAAATATTTCTGATATAGTGGATAATTTTCTCCAGGAATTGGAATTGCAATAGCCCAGAAGTGGTGATGGCTCCCTGATCCCATATTTTTGTTCTTTAAAAATGATACCAATATGTATAATTTCAATTATCAGTCCCTTATACTAATTTTTTACTGTGTTAGAACCCTCACCTGAAACATTAGATGAAAATTTTAGGTTAATATAAATTTATTATCTTTTCTTTCTTGTAATGTGTTTTTAGGAGTAAAATTGTGAATCTAATGAATATCAAAACAGATGATATCTCACAATCTTAAAAGTTTGTTATATCTGAATCCAAACAATATTAGTAGTAACTTTGTCTACGAAAATAATATGAAATACTTTTATTAAACCCCTTCATGTAGGGTTATGCTAATGTCAAAACTCTTATATTAAATAAGAGTTGAGAACCTTAAATCAATATAAACTTATTGCTATTTTTCCCGCTAGGCACCTTAAAGCCAAAATCGTGAGGACAACAAAAGCTAAAGTAGATAACAGCTTGCCACATTAAGTGCCTTGCAATATACTGATGGATACAACATCAACCTTTTACAAGAACATGAATCTGATATAGTGAACATCATGAGTTTTTTTAATCGTTCAGTTTTGGCATCATTTCAGGAACTAGACACCCATGTACATTGTTATTCAAGACAACTCACTGGACAGTTCCCGAGCACTTTGTTCCATTCATATTTCGAAATTTAAATCGCTTTACAGAGTTCATGCATCACAAGCCTGGTGAAGGATTCTTCCTCTGGCTTTTAGCCACTTTGCTCTCACCCATGGTAACATTCTGATATTCTTATCTCTTCTGTTCTTTGCTTCTGCTGCTCAGCTATCAGTAAAGTATGATCAAACTTTCAATGCCCATTTTATGTTTTTTCAGCTTTGGATCTTTTCCAAAGTGGTGGAGCTTTATCTGAAATGGACATATCCATTGAAGAAATACAATCTGATTCCTAGTCATGGCCTCCTTCAACAGATTTCTTCATGCATGCTCACAAGTCTGCCATCTGACTTCTATCACAGAGTCAAAGAAGGAAGCCTCGTCTTAAGGAAATTTAAAAGATTAAGTTTTTGCAGAAATGGTTTGCTTATAGACGGGAAGATGACTCCTCTAGCAACTGATATTGTTGTCTTCGCAACTGGTTATAGAAGTGATGAAAAGCTCAAAAACATTTTCAAATCAACTTACTTCCAGAAACACATAACTGGCTCTGCTCCATTCTACAGGTGTTGAAACTTTGGAATTCCTTAATACCCTCTGTTATTATAATTGTTGTGCAGTAGTGATTCAAATTCTGTGATGGGTTAACCTAGAGGTGGATCATATCAGAGCTTGTTTGAATGGAATCTACAATTCAATTCAAATGAGTTGATTTCGAACTGATTATCTATTGACGGCCCTATCTACAATCTATCCATAGGTTATCAGAATTTCAAACTCACCACAAATCTCGTATGCGATGCAGGCAAGGGTGAAGCCCCCAAACGTTTCTTAATACACCGATCTTAAATCTTTGTTCATACAACCCAATTATTGGGATCTAGGGTTTTCTTCAATTTATGAAATCTTTTCCCCGTTTTAATGAGATCACTCCATCTACTGGCCATAGTTATTCCCGTTTTAATTTTTTCACGTAAAATCTTGTATTCTTATGTTGCTTATTTCGTACTTCATTATGGTTTGATTTCTGGGTTTCGTAACCTGATATAAATTAAATGTTCTATGTTCTGTTTTCAGGGATTGCATTCATCCCCGAATTCCCCAGTTGGCAATACTTGGATATTCAGAAAGTCCAGCCTTTCTCTACACCACAGAAATGAGAAGCAAGTGGCTGGCACATTTTTTTGCTGGAAAATTTGAGTTGCCATCCATTACTGAGATGGAACATGATGTTCTGCAGTGGGAAAAATGCATGCGGCTTTATGCAGGTGAGAGCTACAAAAGACACTGTGTGAGCACCATGCTGCAAATACATTTCAATGATCAGCTGTGCAAGGACATGGGAAAAAATCCCACCAGGAAAAATTCATTTCTTGCTGAGCTATTTGCTCCTTATGGTCCATCAGATTACAAAAATTTATCCCAGGAATGTAGCTAGCTTACTTTCTGTCTGTGATCTTGAGAATAAGAATAATTTTCTGTCAGATTTTCAAGTAGTCATCTATGTCAATTAGCTTGTGGCATCAGGGGAAGCCACTGAAATAAAGGCGTCATATGCACAAAGGAGTAAAGAATATAATTGCCCAACAAAATTAAAAAAAAAAAAAAGCCAACCTTTAATGTCCTGGGGTAACCACCTAACCACCAACAAGATTGAAAGCAATTGTGTCGATTTGAGCTTAATCCAACTGAACTGAGGTCAAGTAGGGATTGTTCCAAATCAAAATTGATTCAGTTCTATTGAATTATCAAAAAGTGATTGGTAATTTTTTTTCTTTTTTTTACGATTCTTCTTCTTCTTCTGTGATAACATTTATTCTCTAACCGTTTATTTAATAAATTTATCATCAATTAAGTTAATTGAGTTTGATCTCGAATTTACTCTTATTTCAAATTTAAATTGAGCTTAAACTTTTATTCAAATTTGATTAAACTCAAATTCACTCTTATAAGGAAAGGGACTTCAAGCAAGATCTAGTATTAATCACTATTCAATTAAGAATTATTAAAATTGAATCAAGTAGGCTTGAAACCCAAAAGGTTAGCTCGAAAAAAGTAATTATTCTAATAAATCCGTAGTTCAAACATTATGATATTATATAACTAAGGGTGAATCCAATTCATTATAGTTTGGATCGAATCTATAACTTGATCTAAATGAGTAGATCTTGAATTAGAATTATAATTTATTCGAAATTGAGTTGTTTATTTATTCCTCCACTAACAATATTCATCCCAATAATGACTTTCTAATAATATTATACATGGATTTCAACGAATTTAAATTCAAACCTTAAATTAACTTTGTGCTTAGTCGAAATCAAATCTACACCTATCTATATAAATTTTCTAATAATTTAATTTTGTGGGTCAGCTATATGTTAAAGTATGATCAAACTTTCAACTAATTTTTAGTCCATAATGATCATGGTGACCAAAGATGGTGGACTTTTATCTGAAAATGGACATACTCTTCGTGGATCTTCACGTGTCTCATCTATTTTCTACTTAAGAGTCAAAGAAGGAAGCTCGAAAGCCTAATCCCATGATAAACTTTAAAAGAATAATTGTCAGGATAACAACAATTGCAGGTGAACTTTATTGAAAAATCCACCTTTTTTAGACTAAAATTTGTATTTTTTTTTTTTTTATTTTGAAAGAATTAGGTAGAGGTCACATTTGATTTAATTATCAAAAGAGCAAAATTCAAATTAAGGATTGAATTCATTTAGATTTAAATCAATATTAAACTGAATCCTGTTTTGGCTTAATCTCCATCAAATCTAGGAAGAAGAAAAGTTCTGAATTTTAATTTGACACAAATAATTCTATTGTATAGTTTTATATTCCTAAGAGAAATTCCAATAAAACTCTTATTTCAGAGAAAACCTATTGCGATCTTTATTCTTAATCATGAGTTAAACCCAAATAGTTTACAGAATTAGGGAGCACAACTCTAACCCATTGAACAAAGAGAAAAATCTGCATGCATTGCATCTTATCGATGAAGTGGGCACTACCTTGACCTCCCTTACGCTCACCCGGGAGCATTATATGACACCTTATAATGAAGTGGTAACCAATTCTAACATCCTAACTCTATATTAGATTAAACAAACTTATCTATATCAAGGGAAGCTACTGATCATCAAATCTGCCATTTTAGCAGACAAGGAGTAAAGAATATACTCAGGTCTTATAATTGCCGAGCGAAAGACAAATCAAAATGGTCAAAAATAAGATCCTTCTTCATGATGTCATAGAAAAATCGCTTGCCAAAGTGCTTCATGGTTGGACGAGGAAGGCGGCACATTTGTCATACAACAACCAGTAAGTGCTTGGAGCAAGAGCCTCGTTGACAGGTTATTTTATACGAGGGTCCTTATCAGCTCCACAAATTCGTATAGAAAATTTGAGAGCAAGAGCCGTGCAATACGGCAGTAGAAGTGACGAGGTGGCGATGTTGATACCTTAAATAATCTAGTTTGATATATAATTAGAACCGTTAAAAATTTCTTTTGCCTTTCTTTGTAGAAAGAAGAGTTTCTATCTACGTTTCTGACCCATACGCGTATAAATAACGTACTTGTTTTAGTATACATTTGATCTTTATTAATTGCATCTCGTGTTCAACTTAATCAGCTTAACCATCATTGATGTAGAAAGGAAGGGTCTATATGAAGAACAGAAAAGGACTTCTGCTAATGCGCCTGTTCAAGTAGCAACCAAATCTCGCTTTCAAGATGAGAAAGAATCTTAGAGTCAGCATCAATCGAGAGCTGCACCATGAAAGTACTTTTATTTGTATCGATCTTTACCATTTCAAATATAAATAAAGTTGAACCCGGCCGCATTTCCATCAACTTGAGATTGAGAGGTGCAAGGCAAAAATCTGTATCAAAAATGGAAGTGAAAATCGTTTCTAAGGAAAATATAAAACCATCTTCCCCAACACCCCAACACCTCAGAATCTTTAAGCTTTCCCTTTTGGATCAATTTATTTCTTATCCATATGCCCCGATTGTGTTGTTCTATCCCATGAATGACTCCACTGCTAGCCATCTTGACATCCCAGAAAAATTAGCTTTGCTAAAGAAGTCTTTGTCAGAAACTTTGACTCGATTCTATCCTTTTGCGGGGAAGATTAAAGATGATCTTTCCATCGAGTGCAACGATGAAGGTGCTTATTTTGTTGAGGCTCGAGTTGAATGCTGTCTTGAAGAGTTCCTTAGCCAACCTGACCTCACGTTGGTGCATAAATTTCTTCCTTGCGATCTCATTAATTTGAAGGAATCAACAGCAGGAACTTACGTAACTAATATTCAAGTAAACGTCTTTGATTGTGGTGGTATGGCGGTAGGCGTATGCATTTCACATAAGATCGTCGATGGTGCTGCTCTGAGCACCTTTCTCAAGGCGTGGACTTCAATAGCTCGTGGTTGCAAGAGAATAATATACCCCAACTTGGCAGCTAATTCACAACTGTTTCCTGCAAATGATTTATGGCTTAGAGATACTTCAATGGTGACTTGGGGTTCTTTGTTCATAAAAGGAAATTGCATCACAAGGAGATTTGTTTTTGATGCCTCAGCAATAACCACTCTCAAGAACCAGGCCACAAGCTCAATCGTGAAATGTCCCACAAGCGTTGAGGCTGTTTCAGCTTTCCTATGGAAGTCCACTATGGCTGCGTCAAAAAAGAAAAATTGCTCACCAAGGCCGTCTTTATTGACACACTTAGTGAATCTTCGCAAAAGAATGGTACCTCCAGTGTCAGATTATTCTATGGGAAACCTCCTATGGGTGGCAGCTGCTGAATGCATCATAAATACAGACAAGCTAGAATTGGAATACTTGGCAGGTAAGGTGAGAGGTGCAATATCAAAATTTGATGGTGACTTTGTCAAGAAGCTGACAAGTGATGAAGGCGACGTGGTGATGTCTGAGTCACTGAAAAAGATAGCCAAGTTTGGAGCTAAACATGATGTAGATTACTTGGGATTCAGCAGTTGGTGCAAGTTTGGGTTCTATGAAAACGATTTTGGATGGGGCAAGCCTCTGTGGGTGAGTAGTATAGGTTTAAGCAGTCCTGTGTTTATGAACCTCATCATTTTGGTAGAAACAAACTCAGGTGCCGGCATAGAAGCTTGGGCGACTTTGGATAAGGAAGACATGAATATGCTTGTAAGCAACCCAGAATTCCTGAAATTTGTTTCAGTGGATCCCAGTCCTTTGGCAATTTGATCACTCAGAGCCTCGTCTGTATGTATGAGGGATAGTAAAAGTTTCGCTATTTGCGTTCTGTATGTTTTACGGTAGCTATAAAATCCCCAGACCAAACTTTGTATACTACTCTTTTAACTTATGTAAGTATTCCCTCAAACTTTTATTGCACAAGAATCCACAAACATATATAGAACAAAGAACAAATTATAATACCACGGCTACAAAAGCTGCCTAAGACGGGAAATTTTAAGATTGAATTTAGTAAAAAATCTTGAGTATGATCGTATTGAAATAAGAAAGATCGATGATGGGTTATTGGATTATTCATCTTATGACTTACCTATTTGATGGTCTGGCTCCCAAAATTATTCATATAAACCAGTTTCACACATCAAAATTAAGTTTTCTCTTCCATTTGGTTAAAAATGACTCCACCAATTGGTTTATTCTCTATCATTTTTTTTCGATTATAATTCTTCTTCTTTAACAATTCTGCTCCTTTTTCTGTATTATCTTTCATCAATTCAAACAAATCAAATTTAAATTAATTGTTCTAAGTTTAAATTTAGCTTGAATTTATCATTTTTCGAACTTGATCATTTGAATCTCTCCCAACATCTCATTCTAAAATTAAGAGATCGTTTGTTCTGGCCCTAGCTCCAACCCAGAAGGCCGAATATCAGGTGAGTGATGTTCAATATGGTTCAAACCGTAAGCCTAGTACCAATACTTATTTAACAGGTGGAGAGCTCCAATCGATTTTCGATCTGGTCTGATCTGATTGGTGAAACTTTGTTTATTATCCACCGTCTGATGCTCAAAGGAGAATATATTATTATTATTATTAATTAAATATAACAGAAAACGGGAAAAATTGGCCGTTGAACGTGGAAAAATCAGAGACAAAGAGACAAGGCCTCATATTCTATCTCTGTCCTTGATCGTCGAAGCAAGGAAGAAAGTCATTGAATCCATCGCTTTATTTTTTTTTTCCTTCTTTTGTTTTTCTGGAAATGAACAGACTTTCTTCACTTCTACTCAATATGACGATGCGACGTCGTAACATCTCTCTCTTCTACTATTTTTCCTTTTTCATCTTCTCCTGTTTGCCAATTTCTGTTAACGGCGATGATAATCGTACCGTTACTCCCATCAATCGCGATCTCTATCACTCCAGGTAACTGTTCATATCGAAACATGATGTGTTTTATGGTTGATTAGTGTTGAATTTTTCTCTTTAGTTGCCGAGAAAATGGAGGGAAAATAATAAATGTTTTCGGTATGTGATTTTGCAGTAACGATTTGATGGAAATTATTAAGAATTTAGTGGATCGGCACCCGGATAAACTCAGTGTAAGTGTTGTATGGTGTTTTTGAAATTGTTAGTTTTTGTTTTAAATTTTAACTCGTGAGTAATTAGAATGTCATACTTGAACAGATGGATACAATTAAAACTTTAAATAAGGGCTATAGTGCAGAGATCAGGGTTGTTACTTATTGTCGAAGAAGGAAAGATGCTGAAGGCAGGTCAAAGTTTCGGATCCTTCTTGTAAGTTTTCTGTATATTTGCATAATGTAATTAAATTGTAATGCAAATAGTTAGTTCTTAGTTAAATCTAAATGATGTGAGTCCTCCTAGAGCTGGATTCAAGCTGAGCGCAAACATGGGCTGACTTGAGCTCAGTTCGAATCTGTAATGGCCAGCTCCAGCTGATTTGTGCTGGCTGGAGGTGTCCTAGGGGGTTGCCGGCAGAATGAATAAAGTCACCAGTGGAATGAATGATATCACCGGTAGGATAAATAATGTCACCGGAAGGGAATTTGAGCTGAGCTGAAGCTCCAGCTTGAAATTGAGCCAAAGACCAAGCTGAATCGGGCTGGCTCGGTTTGAATCCAGCTCTTCTCCTGTCAAAAATTTTCAGTTTAAGAGTTTGAAAATCAATGTGTTTTCTGCTCTGAAAAGATGGGGTTCGTTTTGTCTCAGATTTGTAATTGCTGGTTTTTTTGACAGATGATTCCTTGTCTTCCAGAGTTTTGGGCAGCATGGAAGGGAGCTTATTACATCCGAACTTGCCTTAAGGATCTTGTCAATTTTAAGTGAAGAGCAATTTCTACCCACCATGGATGCAGCTTTCTTAAACAGTACCCTTGACAACCTTGTTATCAAGGTAACTTTCAACTACTTGACAGTTTTCCCATCATTTGAATCATGTAGCTTTGTCACAAATTGTTTCGACAAATTGAAGACATTCATTACTGTTTTTTTTTTTTTTTCTTTTTTTTTTGATACGCTAATATGCATCTTATTAAGATAGGTGCAAGCAGATTATTTATATTTGTTGCTAACTAATGTACACTACTTTAGAGAATAAAAAAGACTAAAATCTTCTGATTAATATTAATTTTTTGTTTGTTTTTCCACTTTCTTCACAAATCACTCCATTTGTTTTTACTGTGACTTTGAGTTATCTGGATTTCCCTATACAGATTAGTGGCCTTTGCCACTGGTGCTGGCATCTGTATATCAATTCCTATGCTGACTCTCTTATTTGAAA
This sequence comes from Anacardium occidentale, assembly GCA_026122585.1. Lineage (NCBI taxonomy): Eukaryota > Viridiplantae > Streptophyta > Magnoliopsida > Sapindales > Anacardiaceae > Anacardium > Anacardium occidentale. The sequence continues at coordinate 131,714 of JAJEJH010000440.1, forward strand.
AGACCCTGTTATGCTTGCTTATTTATTGCTCACTTATAAGATAAATTATTTGAATGAAGACAATTACTGAAACCTGTGTCTTAGACATTCAATCACATTGCTTATCCCTGGAAGAAGCTCTGTTATGAACTTCCTTTGCAACTTACAGGAAAAAATTTTATTTAGATTTTTTTTCGTGTACTCTTAATTTTGAATGATTTATTAGGTGGTGCCAATGGAAAACTTGAATGGCCGCAAACTTGTTGAAGCAGGAGATCTTTGTGAACGAAGAAACGGTTATGAAGTTGATTTTAGTGATTTGAAAATATGTGTGATTGCTTGGGGGGCAGATACTGAAATGCATAAGTTTGTGAAATTTTGGCAGGGAGAGGAGTTGATCTAAACCGCAATTGGAGTGTAGATTGGGGCAAAAAGGAAAAGGTTTGTTGTGCCTATTCATTACAGACACTTTAGTTGAACTTCATATTTCTTCCCATAGTTAAATCCTTCATAAACACATTGATTGGTCTCTCATAATAATATTCAGTGCAGCAAATATACGGGATATATAATTGACACTGTTGGTTGAACCTTTGGTAGTTATACAGGCATTATGTCCTCACTATCTATTCCTTTGCTATTCAAATACCGTAGATTTCAGTTCTTTCGTTTGCTACTTTCTGATGAGACTTTTTTACTAATTTCTATTTTTGCTTAAATTGTAGGACTTTGATCCATATGAAGAGAATCCTGGATATGCTCCTTTTAGTGAGCCTGAAACTCAAATAATGCGGAAACTGGCATTATCCTTTGATCCTCACATATGGGTTAATGTACACTCTGGCATGGAAGTAATTTCCCACTAAATACTCCCCTTCAATGATTTTTTCCTTCAAAATACTCTGTAATTATGTTTCGTCAAGAGTGCAACTTTAACAGCTTTGAAATGATGTAATTTCTCTCTCAGATCATGTTTTGAACCCTAAAATCAATTGTTCTAAGTCTCTTATATCATTTTTATATATCTTGTGATATTATCCATTCATCAGAGAGCAACTTTATTATTCCTGCCTTGGCTGTCTGAAGGTATATAGTGTTTGTATATGTAAATTTCAAAAAATTTGATTGCCTGTGAATGTTTTTTGTTTCAGTGCTATCCTGTTTTCAAAGATTTTCATTGCACCAGAAAATTTTCATACTCCCTGGATATGATTAACTATGTTGGCTTTCTGTGTATAAAGACGTTTTTATGGTTGCTAATTTACTTGGCCACCTTCTTTTATCTGGGGCAAATAAAGCTCAAAATTGCTCTTTGGTTTTATTGTTTCGCCTTCTCTTGGGGGCATTTGTTGTATGTCCTGCATGATGAATCTTGGCATTTCTTTCTTCCCAGGCACTATTCATGCCATATGACCATAAAAACACTACTCCTGATGGGTTGCCTTCACAGCAGATGAGGAGGTTGCTTGAAGAAGTAAATAAAGCTCACTGCCACAACCGTTGCATGATTGGATCTGGTGGAGGCTCTGTGGGGTACGTGTTGCTTATTCGAAGAATCATAGCTGATTATGTAAAATTCTCCACTACTTCAAAATTTTCTTAGTGTTGTAGTGACCCTCAAGTCCATAGGGCAATTGTCTGTAGGGCATGCTGTGCAGGCTGATGAGACCATCACTAGGTTGGTCCCTAAGTTCTCTGTGGAGTCTGGAGCTTCCACCTAACTTAGTTAGCTTTATTAAATTAGTGATCAAAGAAAAAGATATGGTACATCGTGAGCTGGCTAAACTTTTGGTGGCATGGGTGGGCATCAAACCATTTTAGAGGAAATTATTAAGATTTAACAGTTATAGATGTAGTGTAGCAACAGGTTGGGGATATTTGGTAGATCTAGTGGCTCCAACTTTGGGGTGGACTCGAACTGAGTCAGCTCTGTTTGAATTGGCATTTGGCTTGTTTCAAGCCAAATTTGAGTTGGGATTTCAGTTCGATTCGAGTTAAGCTCAAGTCCTCCTCCAATGATATTATTTGTTCTGTTAATGACATTATTTATCTGGTTAGTGATACTATTCATCTCACCGGTGACCTCCAACAATATTTCTGGCCAATTCGAGAATGAGCTCGAACTTGAAATGACCATTTAAGATTTAAACCAAACTCGAGTTAGCCCATGTTCAGGTTCGGTTCAATTTGAATCTAACCCAACTCCAACTGGAAGCTGTGTTGTTCAGAGTCTGTACATGTTAGCTTCCTTCCACAGATTTGTAACTTGCTTGATTTTAGGTATCTGGCACATGGGACAGCAACAGATTACATGTATGATGTTGTAAGGGTGCCTATGGCTTTCACCTTTGAGGTTTGTGATATGCAAATGTTTTTAACAGAATTGGTTTCGGCAAGTTTGATTCATTCATGTCAATAACTCCTTGCACTGATTGGCAGATATATGGAGACAATAGTGTCCCATCAAACGACTGCTTTAAAATGTTTAATCCTGTTGATCTCTCAACCTTCAATGTAAGTTGGTTTAGTTGTTAAATTTATTGCTCTTTCCTCTTCTTTCATGCCATTTTACCCAATTTTCTTCTGATAAGAACCTGATTTTTTTGGGAAAAAAAAAGTGACAAAATCTCCCCTGTTTTATGATTATTCCCTCAGCCAGCACCAACAAAAATTACAATGAATTCCTTACGCTACACTGCTCAATTTCAGCCAAGCAACACAATAAAGAACAATCAACAGTGAACATAAGAGAAAGAAAGAAAACAATCACTCATTGTATTAACTCCAAAACACAGCAAATCCAGGAATACAATACTGAAATATGGGTTGGCTTAAACCTAGCCTAAACCCTTAAAAAGTATAAAAAACAACAGAAGATTGAACAAGGAAAAAACTGTCCGGCTCCCTCCTTTTGGCCCTTTTTATACTGTATTGTCTACAGAATCCCCTCTTCTCTCCTGTCCTTAGCTGCCATTTGTCCTTCCTTTGATGCACTCATTTTGTTTGCTAAGGACCACTCTCTATTCTCTTCATGGGCTGGGTTTACACTTCTTGAAGCTTCTGTTTGGATTGCCAATGGCCTGTTTTTCCTCTCCAATTCCTTGGGCCTGCGATAATATACTTTAGTAATTGGGCTTCTATCATTACCCCCCCCAATGAGTCGCACCTTGTCCTCAAGGTGAAAGGCAGGAAATTCTTGATTTAGTTCCACATAATCTTCCCATGAATTCTCACACTCTGGTAAGGAATGCCATTTTATCAATACCTCCAATCGACCTGTGGCCGAAAACCGTGTCGCCAACAGTGTTTCAGGTTGAAGATGTAACTCCAAATCATCAGATAAGCAAGGTGGTAGTGGTTGCTGAGGAACAGAGGTCCCCATGACTTTTTTCAGTTGGGAAACATGAAACACCGGATGAAGTTTAGTGTGTGGAGGCAACTCCAGTTTGTAAGCCACTGAACCAATTCTCTCTAAAATAGTGTAGGGGCCGTAATAACGTGGGCTCAGCTTCTCGTTAGGTCGACGTGCCAATTTCTTGAACCGATATGGCTGAAGCTTGAGGAAAACGGAATCACCAGGGGCAAATTGCACTTCTCGCCTTTTTAAGTCTGCTTGTTGCTTCATTCGTTGCTGGGCTCGAATTAATTGTTCTTTCAATTCGGTTAGTATTTGATCGCGCTCTTGAAGAAGTGAATTTACATCATCTATTTTTGTAACGGTCGTTCCCCATCGAAGTAATATAGGTGGATCTCTCCCATACAATGCCTTAAAGGGGGTCATTCCTGTAGCACTGTGAAAGGTAGTATTATACCAGTATTCAGCCCACGGAAGCCATCGAGTCCAATCACGAGGGTGTCGACCACTGAAACAACGCAAATAAGTTTCTAAGCTCCGATTGACAACCTCGGTCTGACCATCAGTTTGTGGGTGATAAGCACTGCTGAACTTCAAAGTACTACCCACCGATCGAAATAATTCTAACCAAAACTGGCTCATAAAGAGGCGATCTCGATCTGAGACAATAGAGCGAGGATATCCATGTAACCGAATTATCTCCCTACTAAAAACATCTGCGACATCCTTAGCAGTGTAAGGATGCAATAAGGGAATAAAATGACTGAACTTCGTAAGGCGGTCCACAACGACTAGGATGGTGTCACCCTTTTTGGTGCGCGGCAAGCCTCCAATGAAATCCATACTAATGTCTTCCCAAACTTTCTCAGGAATTGGAAGAGGTTGTAATAAACCTGCTGGACTCATAGCTTGATTCTTGTTGCGTTGGCATATCTCACAACTTGTGACATAGCTTTTAATAGCCTTTTTCATACCAACCCAATAAAACATGGCCGCTATTCTCTTGTACGTTCTAAGGAACCCCGAATGTCCTCCAAATGGTGTAGAATGGAACTCAACTAAAATATTTGGGATGAGAGTTGAGTTGGCGACAAGTACTAATCGACCCTTATATAAGAGTACACCCTTATTTAAAGTAAAATGTGGATGGCTCGAAGGGTCACGAATGATGTCTTGGATAACAGCACGATACCTCTCATCGGAACCAATTTCTTTGTCTATGGTGGTTCCCTCAATCCAGTGCCCTGCAGATACAGCCGACAAAGTGGTCATGCAGTCAGGCAATCTTGATAAGGCGTCAGCAGCTTTATTTTCAATCCCTGGGCGATACTGTATCTCAAAATCAAAGCCTAGTAGTTTCATAACCCATTTCTGTTGATCTCCACTGAGGACTGTTTGATCCATCAAATATTTCAAACTTTTTTGATCAGTTCGAATGATAAAATGACGTCCCAATAGATAATGTCGCCATTTTTGCAGAGCTAAAACTATGGCCATTAATTCTCTCTCATAGACTGATTTCATTCGACTCCGTGAATTTAAGGCCTGACTAAGGAATGAGATCGGTCTGCCTTCCTGCATAAGAACGGCACCTAACCCACTAGCTGAGGCATCAGATTCGACCACAAATTCTTTAGTAAAATCTGGCATAGCAAGTACTGGAACAGTAGTCATCGCTTGTTTTAAGGCTTCAAAAGCAGTAGTAGCCTCCTCAGACCAACTAAAGGAATTCTTTTTAAGTAATTGTGTCAAAGGTGCAGCTATACGCCCATAATTACGCACAAACCGCCGGTAATAACCTGTGAGACCCAAAAATCCCCTTAACTCTTTAACATCTCGTGGTAAAGGCCAATCAACCATATTCTTGATCTTTTGCGGATCTGCCTCCACCCCTTTAGCTGAAATTATATGACCCAAATACTCCAATTTAGTCACTGCGAAACAACATTTTTTTCGGTTCAACACCAGTTGATTTTCTGCCAACAATTTCAAGGTTGTTTCTAAGTGATGCAAGTGATCCTCCAAAGTTTGGCTGTAGATTAGGATATCATCAAAAAAGACTAAAATAAATTTTCGTAAATAGTCTCGAAAAATGTCATTCATCAAGGCCTGGAAGGTGGCTGGGGCGTTGGATAATCCGAAAGGCATTACGAGAAATTCATAATGCCCATTGTGGGTCCGAAAAGCTGTTTTTTCTATATCAGCCTCCGAAACTCGGATTTGGTGGTAGCCTGATTTTAAATCAAGCTTACTGAATATAGTAGAGAGAGCCAATTCGTCAAGTAATTCATCAATAGCTGGAATAGGATACTTATCTGGTATTGTGACTTTATTGAGAGCCCTGTAGTCAATGCAAAAACGCCAGCCTCCATCCTTTTTCTGAACCAATAAAACTGGACTGGAAAATGGACTGATGCTGGGTCGGATGATTCCAGCTTGTAACATTTCACGGACTAGCCTTTCGACCTCATTTTTCTGATGGTAAGGATAGCGATATGGTCGAAGATTCGGTGGGTGGGCTCCTGGCAGTAATCGAATTATATGGTCATGTTGGCGCTGTGGGGGTAAACCTTCTGGCTCTCGAAATAGCGGCTGATATCTCTCAAGTATCTCCTCAACAGCCGAATAAACAGGTTGTGATTCAGCTCCAATTTGACCTTCCATTCCCGCAAACTCAATCCAGAAGCCATTGCCTCCCTTTTTTATTGAAGTCCACATCCCTTTGAATGAGGTTTCCAAGGTCATCAAGGATGGATCTCCCATAATCTGAACTTGTCGTCCATCCCACTCAAATTGCATTTTTGGAACAGACCAGTTACTACGAATCTCGCCCAAGGTTGTCAACCAATCGACACCAAGAATTAAATCTACGCTACCTAATGGCAAGGTGAAATAGTCATGACAGAAATCAAACTCAGGCAACTCGAGTCTCACGTTTTTGCAAACACCACCTCCCTTCTCTGTTTTTCCAGTCCCTAAAACAACTTGAAAATTTTTTCTACTCACCGGTAGTTGAAGTCTGTCCACTAACGGTTGAGAAATGAAACTATGAGTTGCCCCGCAATCGATTAAAACTGATACCGGCTCACCTTGTAAAATGCCCCTAACCTTCAAAGTTTTTGCTGAACCGAGTCCGACCATGGAATTCTAAGACAACTCCATCGGTTGATTTTTAGCTTCAGACGTTTCGTGTTCAGAGTTGTCAATTGGGAAGTCAAACCCATCACCTTCTTCATCACAGAATACTAGTCGAAGTTGTTTGAATCGACATGGATGATTAGGGGTGTATTTTTCACCACATTTGTAGTACAAGCCCTGGGCCACCTTTGCTTGAATTTCCTGTTGCGAATAGTATCGACCTTTGGTAGGGAATAAAGGTCGATGGGTCGTTGGATTGTTGTGGGAGTTCGGTGCTGCAGGTGGTTGTGGTCCAGAAATTTGAGATGGGCGAGAGGAAGTGTGACTCTTGTTCTGGTGAATTGGAAGATGAGTGTCAGAGGAAATGGGAGGGGAGCTGAGGTTATATGTTGGGCGGGTGATGTTTGGGTTTGGGGTGCCAGTTTCATGGGGCATGGGTTTAGTGGACTGGGTAGTTTGCATGTGGGGGTTGAGGTTATTATTGGGTTGGGGTGAGTTTGGGTAACTAGAAAGTGGGTTGGATCCTTGGGGGATATGTGTTTGTGGGCTAAAATTATGAGAGTAGTTGGTGTGACCCATGTTGTGAGGCTTGGGTTGGTTTACAGGGTTAGAATGGGTATAAATAGTACAAGTGTGTGGCTGCTTCTGATTTGGATTTGGATTGTGGGTGTTTGTAGTTTCATTTTGGAGTGGGATATAACTATCAATTATGGACTCAGACGGGTTATATCCATGCTCCAGCTTGTTGAGTGCCCAATTCCTGGCTTCTACACTGTTCGCCAATCTCATTACTTCATCCAAATCTGTCGCACCAAACAGCTTCACCTCTGCCTGTATATTCTCCTGGAGTCCAGCTAAGAAGACACTAGTCATCCACTCATCAGACAACATTGGCGATGCTGCAACTAACTTCTCGAATTTTTCTCGATATTCTGCCACTGTTCCTGTTTGTCGTAAGTGAATGAGTTCTTCCTTAGGTGTTCGAAGTTGTGGCGAACCGAACCGAATGAGGAGCTCATCTCTCAACTCGCCCCACCGCTGAAATGGTCGCCGTAGTTCTTGAAACTGTAACCAACTTAGGGCAGCGCCTTCAAAGCATAACATTACAGCCGGCACTCTCTCGGCTTCCTCCAATCCATTAATGGCAAAGTAATGTTCCACTTTCGCTAACCATCCGTGCGGGTCCTCTCCCGTGAATATGGGAAGCTCCAGCCGACGGCTAGTTGGTTCTCGACGTATCACAGTCTCCACCTGATGGTACCTCTGCGAATGTCGACCGTGCGATGATTCAGCTTCCCCTTGATGGACTGGTCGATCGTGATTCAATGTGGGAGTCGGATTCGACTGCTCACTCTCTTTGTTCTTATCCTTCTTAGCCAACAATTGTCGAATTTCATACATGTAATTTTCTAAGGCATCAAATCGACTATCTGTATTGTGGAGTTTCGCCATCATTTCTTCGATTCGACCTTCCACTGTAACCAATCTTTCAGACAACCCTCGATGCCCTTGCTCTACTTCCTCCATTCTACCTTCCATTCTCGTTAAAACCATTCCCCAGTTCGTCGGCTCTGATACCACCTTGATAAGAACCTGATTTTTTTGGGAAAAAAAAGTGACAAAATCTCCCCTGTTTTATGATTATTCCCTCAGCCAGCACCAACAAAAATTACAATGAATTCCTTACGCTACACTGCTCAATTTCAGCCAAGCAACACAATAAAGAACAATCAACAGTGAACATAAGAGAAAGAAAGAAAACAATCACTCATTGTATTAACTCCAAAACACAGCAAATCCAGGAATACAATACTGAAATATGGGTTGGCTTAAACCTAGCCTAAACCCTTAAAAAGTATAAAAAACAACAGAAGATTGAACAAGGAAAAAACTGTCCGGCTCCCTCCTTTTGGCCCTTTTTATACTGTATTGTCTACAGAATCCCCTCTTCTCTCCTGTCCTTAGCTGCCATTTGTCCTTCCTTTGATGCACTCATTTTGTTTGCTAAGGACCACTCTCTATTCTCTTCATGGGCTGGGTTTACACTTCTTGAAGCTTCTGTTTGGATTGCCAATGGCCTGTTTTTCCTCTCCAATTCCTTGGGCCTGCGATAATATACTTTAGTAATTGGGCTTCTATCATCTTCTCTTGTCCTGTGTCACTTTTGGAAGTTGAATTATGTATTGAATACTTGATTTTTCGTATCGTGTATCACATATTCTATCAAAAGATACTTTTTTAAAAGTACAAAAATAATAAAAATTTTCAATTGTTACATCATCATTTTAGAAAATATCACAAACATCCTAAAAGTTTTAAAATTTTTTAAATACATTTCTGTAACGTTATCATTTTTCTAATAAAAATGCTTGTCTGTAAAGATAAAATTACTAATATGTATCACATCGTATAATACGTTTAGCATATTATATTGATTTTTAATATACTTTAAGATACATATCATTTTATAATAATGTATCGTACGATACAAATTATGTATTGAACTATAGTAATAACCATGATGTCAAAATAAATGTATAAACATATGTACACTAAGCTAGATCTTTTTATCATGTGTTCCTTTTTCGGTTCAGGGAGTTCTCAACGACTGGTCTGCTGCATTTTTCACAATTTTTAATTTGGGACCAAATCAGTTGGACAATTTCCAGGAAAAATCCTCTGCATCGAAGCTGGACAAATGGGTATCCATAGACGAATATCTTGATGGTTACTTAATGGAAAGAACTCATAGATATGGGAAGAAAATGGAGGTGCTTGACATTGGAATGCAAGAGATAAGAACCTATTTCAGGCTATTTATGTTATCATCTGTGCTATTAATGTTCATGTTCTGTTCTAGAATTTCAAAAAGCAAGTGCAGTAGGCCAATTGTTTCGAGCTTTGCGACAGCCGCATCCCATTGATTGGTTCTGGTATGTACAAGTACAGGCATACAGATATTTTTTTTTTTTTATTCTCAGAATGCTGCATAGGATTTTTTTCAGTGAAGTTTTTTCGGGTATATATCGGCACAACTCTTCGAAGTTGTTAGCTAGCGTTGTGTGACTTTTGTTGGGCCATATCTTGTATTTGTCAAAATTTTGCAGTTCCTATTAGATGGATGGTTTATTGATGAAAAGTTTAAGTTGCAATTTTTCTATCTTACATCTCTTGATAATTTGGGCTGATCTTACCAGACTCATTTGTATAGATACCAAATTAACTGGTTCACCATTATAGCCATGTTTGATCTAGGTTGAACCTGAACAAAGCTTGAACTAATATTAATTTGAATATAAAAAAATTAATTTTGAGATTGACGGATTAAAGTTTATATTCAATTTGAAATAATTTAATTTTAAATCTATGTCAAATTAAACTCAAATGTTTAAATCGATTTAAACTTAGCTTTATTTCAAAAACCAAGTTTAATTTTTGGTTTGATCTTAATTTGTTTGGACAATTTGAAGTGAATTTAACCTTGTTCACCAATTCAAGTTCAACTCTAGATTCAGTATAGCCAGTTTAATATTGATTGAAATCGGCAAATTAAGACTGAAATTTGATTTAAAAACAATTTCATTTTAAATTCAATTCGAATCAATTCAAATCTGAATGTTTGAATTAATTTAAATTTGATTTATTTATAAAACTAAATCTAATATTTTACACAAACTTAGATTCATTCATCCAAAATCAGTTAATATCAAATCCAGCCTTGTACAGCATAACATAATTACAAAAATAATAGATTTAATTAGATTAAAATAATGAGTTTGTATTCTACTTGTAAATTAATACAAGAAAAAAGGAACAACACGTGTTCTTCTTTTTAATTTGGTTCATAATACAACCTAATTTGCAATTTGGTGTGTGAGGCTCTTTCAGGTAATCTGCTTCTGATCTTCAGAACTAGTATGTCTAACATTGCTATATGAGTTATTCTTCCTTTTCTCTGAGGATGGCCGGCCTAGTTTGGCACAAGCCAATACTTCCAATATTCCATTTGTACCCGAGGATGAGAATTTCCGATAAAGCGAGAAATATCAAACATCCGCTAACTGAAATTGCAATATTTTCGTATACAAGCCAACGACTTTGGCCACTGCCGTTGAACTGATAACTGACTATTCCAAAAGTGACAGGTAATGCAGCAGCTCGCTGTGAATGGATGATTGTCTGCCACTCTGGACTATGATTTCAGTGTCTGCCTCATGTATTTCAGTGCAGATCGTAACATTGCTCTTGCTTTCCTATCTGGAGTACACCCAAACATGATCATTTCTTCATACACAGCAGGAACCTGAAACGCGTATATGGTTTAAATACTTTGACAGAACGAAAGTATCAAGTGAGCAGCTAGGTGTACAAAATTTGAGATGGGAAAGAGGGCAATAACTGCAGTGTCTTTCATTACATTCATTAACAAGTTCTGGGTTCTGGTATGATTCTGTTAGGACTATTGCCTGCAAGAGACAAACAATTACGAAGGGGAGAACCACTTAAGGGGACAGAGCCTCATGGTAGAGAGAAAAGAGAGAAAAGGAAGGGATAATAAGCAGAGTGCATGAGAAGGACGGGAAAGAAAACATTGTTTTGGATTTTGGGCAGCTTTTGTCCTCAAATTGCCGAAATTATAATACGATAAATACAGTGAAGGATAACCTCATTTTGGGTGTTGTTCTGTTTCACACCAGGACAACCATTCTGTTGGAGTATGTGTCAATCTTGTCTATTGGCTGTCTGAATTGGTTGAGAGCAGATTGGTAGAACCAAACTGAACCGAATCTGAACACTACCTGAATCGAATTTAGTTTTAATAAAAAAATAGAACGGTTCAAGTTTGTTGAGCCATAGTTAAGAGTACTTCGAATTAGGCTCTGTCCCCAAGTTTAAAGTTCAAAACTCAACTCAAATTCAGGATTAATTAATAAAACGACATTGTTTTATCTAATAACAAATAGAACAATGTCGTTTTGACAATTGTCTAACATGATTTAAATCGAGCCACGAACAAAACTCAAATCGAATTGAGTCATAACCCAGCTTCAAGTTGGACTAAACTGAAATTCCTCTAACTCAAGTTTAACTTAGTTTTAAAAATGAGTCAACCCTCCTAACATGAAGTTGAATCGAGTTTAATGCAAATGAATTTGAACTGAACCAACTCAGTTCAAATTCAGTCTTAGTTTGTGAGGACTTGAGAAGGTATCCTAACTGGATTCCTGACTAATATTTATGACATCCTCGTGGTGCTGATAACAGTCCTTAATAGATTATAACAGCAGCATTATATATGAGACAACGGGTACCTAAAGGTAAATATAATGGATTGATACCTTATTAAACTTATCAACACGTATCAGAGCTTTCATAAGTGTAGTGTACGTAACCACGTCCGGTTTCAGGTCCTGCCAACATAGGGAACCATATGAATGAGTAAAATGATAATACTCATTACTTAGCAGAGGGAGAAAACATCAAGGGAAAATAAGCATCCAGTGGAACTTACGTTCTCCTTCATATACTGTAATACAGCAAAAGCTTCAACATCCCTTTCATCCTCACAAAATGCATTAATTAATGAATTGAGAGCTAATATGCTGGGCTTTAGGCCATCTGCTCTCATGGCTCTAAATGCATTTACTGCTTGATCTGATAAGCCCTATCATAAGAAGGGAAGGTTATCAAATGGATGATTAATAGTCAACACATCAGATAAAAGATTCCCAAAAATATACAAACACTCAATTACATAGTCATATTTGGTCACTTCAGTTATGCATCATGAATTACAAGTAGTAAAATAAGAAAGAAAATGTTACAGATATTAAGGCCTGCCTAGGACAAACAGGCAAGTAAATCTACAACATAACAAAATTTGGATGCTTGGTTCCCTGAAAAGCTCACACAAGACACATATAATATAACTAGAAGAAACTGCTTCAGGTAGACATGAGGATAATCTGTTAGGATGCATGACCAAAATTGCAACAAATGAGTTAGTCAATAGGTTATATATGCCTAGAAAGTAAAAACTAACAAGAGATGGCATCGAAGATATTGATAAAGCAAAAAACGAATTATTATAAAAATTTCGGATGGTTTCAACATAAGGCAACATACCCTTTGTGCATAGGCGTTTATTAAAGCATTGTACATGGTTGAGGATGGTTTCAACCCTGCAGACTTCATCACCTCCAAGCACTCAATTGCATCTTCAAACCTCCCTGACTGTCCATAAACATCTACAAGGGTCGTGTATGTGACAATATTAGGCAATAAACCCTGACCCTGCATTTTTCCCAACAATGTCTTCACATCCTTCCATCTCTCCAGCTCTCCCAACAAATTAATCATGATATTATAAGTTGTGGCACAAGGTGAGAACCCCCTTTCCTGCATTTCCTCAAATAACTCCTCTGCTCTATCATATCTCCCTGACTTAAAATGACAATCTATAAGTGTATTCCAAGTAACAGTGTCAGGCTGTATTCCCTCTGATAACATCCTGTCAAATGTGGTCATTGCATGATCAATACAATTATATTTTCCAAAAGTATCAATCATCACATTATAAAAATGTCTATCAGGTTCCACTCCACTACTCTTCATTTCTCTCAAAACTTGAAAGGTTCTTTGCCATTCTCCTCTATCCCGATACCCTGCTAAGATTCTAGTATAAACAAATGAATTTGGTTGCACATTACTAGCTTCCATCTCTTTCAACACAATTCTAGCACTCTCCCATCTACCAGCATTAGCATATGCGTCAATTAGGAAACTATAAGTATACTCATCACACGAAACTCCTCTTCTCTCCATCTCAGATACCACAAATTCAGCATCCTTCAAAGAACCCCCTTTCACATAACCTTTTAAAATAGCATTATATGCTTTAGTTCTGAGTTTCAACCCAGTCTCTTTAATTTCCTCAAAAACAGCCTCTGCCTCAACAGTCCTACCACAATTCCCTAGCGCCGTTATGATAGACAGCAGAGTTCCATTTTTAGGACTCATCCCAATCGCTTGAGCCATACCTAATATCTGCAAAGCTCTGCTAGGATCACCTGCTTTTGCAAAACCTACAATTATATCATTAAGCAATTGTCCATCAAGCTCAATATTATCAGACTCAATTTCTCTATAAAGCTTCTGCAAAATTGAAGTATCAATCTTGTTTGTACGCGTTAGTGATTGAATAATCAAGCTGTAGTTTATGAAATCACATTGGTAACCGTCTTGACGCATTCGAGACATCAAGTTCAAGGCCTTCTCAAGGTCGTCGTTGCGAGCACAGGCACCGATAAGCGCGTTGTATGTCAGTGGAGTCAGACTTTGTCTCTGCGAGAGTAGAAACGCTTCGTAGAGTTTCTCCGACCGCCCAAGCGTGTGGATGAGGATTGAGTAGAGCAGTTCGTAGGAGAAACAAAGGTTGTGTTTACGTAGCCACGAAACAAGTGCGTATGCTAAATCAATTGAAGAGGAGGAGGAGGAGGAGGAGGAGGAACATAAATTCTTTAAAACCGAGTGCCAGAGTGCCGCCGGGACAGCGCGATAAGACTCAGCGAGTTGGAATTCAGCTGGATCCAGCGAGGTAGGCGATGACACTGATTCAGAGTCCGAGTCAGTAACAGTAGTATCATAACTTCTCTTTGAGAGGAAACTGAGAAGGGGAGTGAAGTCGTAGCTCTTTCTATGAAATGCTAACACGTCGTCGTTTTCGTCTTCTTCTTCTGTGTCAGCGTCGTTTTGCTTCGAAGCAAAAGAAGAAGAGGAATAGAAAGAAGAATCACCGGAACTAGTGGCCGTAGTAGTGACGGTTACGGTGGTGGCGGTGGTAGCTGAAAACGGCAGAGGAAAGATGACGCGGTGCCGTAAGCTTGGAGAAGTGAAACGAATTGAAGAAGGGAGGCGAATAGGCAAAGGCAGAGGCCGTGGCAACAGAAGCATTTTCTTCCGGTTAAGACAGTCTTGAAGAAAGTGTACACAGTGAAGGTATTCCATTATCGGCGTTATTCTAGTTCAGACTTCAGTTTGTGGTGGCTGTATTTTCGAGCTGCGTGCCCCGTTGAACAGATGAAGGCAGATTTTTTCGGATGTTATTGGTGAAAATAGGCGGGTCTTATTTACCGAAAAAAAAAAGCGGGTCTTACGTGTAATACATATTTTTTAATAAAGGCCAAACAACTATTTCCCCCCGATAGTTTGAGAAAGGGACAACTGCCAACCCTACGGTTTCAAAAGCCCAAACTACCACCCTTAGAAGGATTTTTTATAATTCTTCTACTAAAATGATTAAACTACCCTTTTAAAAATTAAAAATTTATAATAAAATTATAAAATAATTTTTAAATATAAATCTTTTTAAAAAATATTTAAAAAATTTAAAAAATTAAAAAATATATTTAAAATTTTTTTTAAATTAAAAAATTGAAGCAGCCACCGCCGCGGTGCCAGCGACGATGGCTGCCCATATAGAACCAGGTAGCCATTTTCGGCCACCTGGTTCTTGGCCTCCCCGTTGGATGTAAGCTATCAAATTGGCCGCCTTTGATAGAATTAAGAGCCGAAAACGGTCGTAAAGGGCCAGTCTTGGCCCCATTGGCCATTTTTGACATTTATTTCGGGTGAAGGCTACCAGATCTAGCCGCCTTCTTCAAAACTGGAGACGGCCAATCTAGCCTCCTCCATCGAACGGGAAGGCCAGATCTGGCCTCCCCTGGGACCAGATGGCCGAAAATGGTCACCTGATTCTATTATACGCCGCTGGCATCGGCGACGGTGGCTGTTTTAATTTTTAAATTTTAAAAATTTTTTAAATATATTTTTTAATTTTTTTAAAATTTTTTTTAATATTTATATTTATATAAAATTTATTTTATTAATTTATAAAATTTTAATATTAAAAAGACAAAAGTGCCCCAACATTATTACTGTACACTATTATTTTTAATATTAGATTTGACTTGCGGGTGGGAGTTTGGGCTTTTGAAACCTTAGGGGTGGCAGGGTCCCACCTCAAACTATGGGTGGGGAATAGTGCTTTGGCCTTTAATAAAATATATACTTTTTTAATTATATACACTTATTATATAAATATAATTCATAAAACATTAGCTATTTAATTATTTAATTTTTAAATTACCAAATGCTTGTAACTAAAACACTGAAACATTGGGCAATTTTTATTTATTCTAGATTGTGTTTGGTATAAATAAATTTAGACAAAAGTATACTTAATTTTTGTAAATTATAAATTCTAAATGTTAAAATGCACAAATTTTTCATATCAGCACATTAAATATCAAGGTCATCCCACACTAAATAATTACCACATAATTTTAAAAAAAAAATCAATTATCACATTATCTTTAATTAACATCATTGTAATGATAATTTTATATTTTTAATAAAAATTTAAAATTTTGATTAAATTTCAGATAATGTTTAACAAATTGGTTACTCAAATAAATTTGATTAAAATTTAATGATGAATTCGACGATGTTTAAAAATTAATTAACTACTAAATCAAATTGATTATTAAAAGTTTAATTAGTCATTTAACTTCATCGGCCAGCAATAAGTCTTAACAATTAATTGAAAACGCATTATACCAAAATTCTATTTGATTAAATATTATTTTAAATCTCCACTTAACTGAGCAATTGGATCAACCATGTATCCAAGCAATTGGATTTGGACCGACCCTTTTATTGGCTCATTACCCTGCTCATCTAAAAACATTGAACAAACTAACTAAATAACTGACTGTCACTAAAACCGAAAAACCCTTGCCGCTATTTGTTTCAGTTCGCATAAACCGCTTGTTAGGGTTTTTTAAAACTTGACCGCTGCTGCTGCTACCGCAGCCGATGACTCATTAAGGTTTTGTCCGCGAGGTAGCCGTCTACGATTCTTGCAATTGCCATGGGAGGATCTCGAGTTCAAGTCAACAAATCTCACAAATCCCGCTTCTCAACCAAATCAACTCGTAACCTCCACAAAACCTCTGTAAAAGGTTCATTTTTCGAGTACTCCATCCACTATTCCATTTTTTTCATTTTCACTGGTTTTTGTCTTTTAGTATGAATATTTTGTTATTTTTAAACTGGTGGTGAGTTAGATAAGAGTGGGAGGATTTCAAAATCGGACCACAATGTGGCCAAGGGAGCTCGAGCTGCCCGAATTCAGCATAGCAAGATGGTAATTGATATATTGATTTCATTGTCGGATATATAGTGTGTGTATATTCTTTTTGCTGATACCCTTAACAAGATTATGATTTCTGTAGCTACGCGACCAGAAACGAGCTGCTCTTTTGCTAGAAAAAAGAGCTTCAAGTGGTTCAGCAAGTCCTCCCCGTATTATTGTGAGTTCTTTTTTTTTTTTTTCCTATGCAAATGTATTGGGATACAATGTGCTTTATTTTTGTAATATCATCATGTTACCTCCATTTGTGAAGGTTTGGATGTTGAGTTAAATCCTGTTTTGTGCATCTTACCTTTGTTCGTGCAGGTTCTTTTTGGTCTTTGTGCATCTGTTAATCTAAATTCTGTGACCGAAGATCTTCTGAGACTGTTGACCTCAGAAGGTAATGGAGTTGTGTCATCAACTGTTTGTTCTTCTGAGTACAGAGTTAGAGCAACGGTTAGTCCCAATGCCATCTTTTATATTAAGGAATTCTGGTTTGGAACTTTGTTAAATAATTGGAAAAGGAAATGAAAAAATTAGGGTGTTCCCTGTGATGCTATGTGTTCGGTGCAGCTTTTGGATTAGAGCTCTTTGAAATTATATGAGTTATATATCCTTTTGAGACCTTCACTAATATTTTCTCTCATTAGTTAGTAACATTATATTGTTTTGGTTTCACTGCATATGTCATCTCTCTTATAGGGTAATTGTTGTTTTGGGTATTTGTCAGTCAACTTCTAGTGTTCCTTGGATAATAAAGACAAAGTATTAGTTAATGGCTCGGTGATCATAGATGTCATGCTCCACTAGTGTATTGATCTGTTGTAGTTTTACATGAACTAAACATGATTTGACAGGACTTGTCATTGAGATTAGGAATGACTCAGGAAGAAAATGCTCTGTGTGGAATTGTTTTTTATGTTGACAATTATTTTCCAGAATATATATAGATTAGGTTGATACATGACCTCTTCCTGAATTTCCATTCTAATTGGCCTGAATTTTACTTTGTTGACCATCCATTACGTTTTAAAATTGTGAATATCTTATTTAAGTTATTGCTTTAGGTACTACAAGCACCTCATGGGGATTTGTTGGCATGTATGGAAATGGCCAAGGTACATAATTGTTTAGCACCTGTTTATGTCCTTCAATGATCTGCTATTTTATCAGTTCAAGTCTTGGTTACTCCCCTCTCTTGCACATTCTTTTGGGCCTCTAACAGTCTGACCGTTTTTCAAATGGAAATTTAGGTTGCTGATTTAATTGCTTTTGTGGCATCAGCAAGCTCATTTTGTGAAGACAGCACTTCTTACTATATTGATTCATTTGGAAGTCAATGCCTTTCTGTGTTTAGGTCTCTTGGGTTACCAAGCACTACTGTGTTGATCCGTGTAAGTTCTTGGTTGATTTTTTTGCAGTGCTTTAAATATCTGGCTCTTCCTTGGCTTAAGTAATGAAGTTTTGTCCTGTGCCCGTAGGACCTACCTACCGATTTGAAAAAAAGACAAGAGTCAAAGAAGTTGTGTATCTCTGACCTTGCTTCGGAATTTCCTGAGGACTGTAAGTTTTATCCAGCCGATACAAAGGATGAGCTGCACAAGGTGATTGTTTGTGCATCTGAACTCCTATTTTGGAATACTGTGTTTTAAAAATGATGATTTTGTGATGCGTGACAAAAATAATATTGATTTATGATATGTGCACTATCTGTTTTCATGTTCATGTCCTGGAAGTTTTGTATATATCTAATTCTATGGAATTTGCAGTTCATGTGGCTTTTTAAGGAGCAAAGGCTTAGAGTGCCTCACTGGCGAAATCAGCGGCCTTACCTGATGGCAGAAAAGGTATTTGTTTGAATTCTTATGAGTTTTATGAACAATCCGCTTCACTTAAGGGGAAGTAATGATTCAGGAACATATGGGATTTCCTGTGTATGATTAATTACTCATTCATACATCATATTGAAATTTTTGGTGGCTAATCTTGCTGCTTATTTCCTTTCTATACAATTGTTTATGTGGATGCCATGTAGAAAGTAAACTGATTCTATAGTTCATTATAGGTTGATGTGGTATCAGATGATTGCAATTTGGCAAAACGTACCCTTCTCCTCAATGGTTATTTGCGTGCTCACGGTCTTTCTGTGAATCAGTTGGTAATTACTTCAACTAATTCCATGCTTGCCTTAATGGATTGATAAGACAGTTATGGCTTATTGTTTTTATATCAGGTTCATGTTTCTGGTGCCGGGGACTTTCAGTTGTCCAAAATTGAGATTTTGAAAGATCCTTTTCCTCTGAAATCCAGAAAAGAACAAGACACCATGGAATCAGACGAAATGCATGAAGCTGAGGTATAAGCTGTTTTTTAAATACTGAAGGGCTATCAATGTTTAACTTAATCACAATTTATCTTTGCTATTGTGTGCTAAAGTAGGATTGGTTTTTGTATTCCAGATGTGGACTGATATGCTATTATATTCATTTTCTGCACTCTGGGCTAAGAAAATTTCTTGTGCTCTTTTTGGACATTTCTAGATAATACATTTATAAACTGACAAGTATTTGTTTGATTCTTGCCCCCTGATTCCAGGTCATTCATTCCTTAGATCCTGATTCTTCACAGGAGCCTTTGCTTGTTGAGAATGTCCCAGATCCACTTGCAGGAGAACAGGTAACTTGAAGAATTAACCAAGTCTTTAATATTAAATTTCAAATATCAACCAGTCTTAGATTCATAATGTGGTGAAAGTCAACTAAGAATTAATAATTTCGCCGTGGACCTTTTTTTATTTTGCTTCATATTCGGTTTCTTACAGAATTATGTTTTTAAATATCTTATTACCATGGGTAGTTTCTTAGTTTTTACTACAGAAGCACATTCTTTCCTGTTCAACTATGCCTACTTATCTTGAAGTCTCTTTGATTAGACATGGCCAACAGAGGCGGAAATGGCAGAGGCTGATCAGAATCAAAGAGAAAAAAGGCTAAAAAAGAGAGCTCTTCCTCGAGGCACTTCAGAATACCAGGTCTGCAGAAGTTCTGAGTTCTCTTTATGTATCCTGCTAATGAATTTTTGTACTGAATGATTCTTACCCAAATCTTGTAGGCTGCCTGGATTGTGGATGACAGTGATGAGGATGATTCTGACATTGACGATGATGCTGATGCTGGTATGATATTGGACCAAGAAGAAAGTGGTTTTGGTGGTCAAGAGAGAACCAACAACTCAGACCTTGATGATGATCAAGCTTCCCTTGCCTTAAAATACTCTGATGATGAAACTGAAAATGATTCGATGATGATGGTTAGTTAATAAATTCTGAATATTATTCCTCTTGCATGATTGGTTTCGGGGAAGGGTGAATAATTAAATTCTTTCCCTTGACTTTATTTTATTTTGCTTGTCCAAGCTTTCATTAGAAAATTTTGTCTAGATGATTTGCAAATTATTTCTTCCAATTTCTCAAAGTTAGGAATTGTTTTCCTTCATCATGCAGGAAGGTGAGAATTTTTCAAGGGAACAGATAGAGGATGAAATTAGAAAAATTAAAGAGGCGCATGCTGAAGATGAAGGTATCGCTTCCTTTTCAATTTAAGAAACTGTTTATTTTACCTTGTGATCAAAATGAGTGTGAAATGCTTGCCTGTCTGTCTGATGCTTTCTGGAAAATGTTGACCTTAGTTCTTTCATTTGAATCTGTGGGACCTCATCTATGCACTTTTTAGGTTGATCATTTAAATTCTGAAATATCAGGCCCAACCGAGAGAGGTGCTCATATTGTGATCTTATGTACTTTAGCCTTGCTAATTAATTGAATGGGGCCATTGGCATCTATTCATAGAAAGAGTGATGAAGGTAGTATATACACTGGAAAATGCATGCACACATATCCATGATATGAGCATGCATATTCAAATACTTTTGAAATTTTGCTTTATTAGAAAGCCATGAGGTTCCTCACATAATAGTAAAATATTCGCTCAAGTAAATGTGTCACACATATAGCTTTCTTTTTTGTTTTGTTGGAGATAAACCCCTGTATGAAAGAACTTATATTTGTTTATCTAAACAGAATTTTAGGGTCAATATATTGTATTTTGGTTGTTCATTATTGGTTTTTGTGTTCCAGAATTTCCTGACGAAGTGGAGACTCCATTAGATGTTCCCGCAAGAAAGCGGTTTGCCAAGTATAGAGGCCTGAAGTCCTTTAGGACCTCTTCCTGGGATCCTAAGGTGATATAATTGTTTTGTTTGGTATTTTGTTTTATTTGTCAACATCGAGGGCTTTATTTATGTTCTTGTTGACAAATATCAGGAATCTCTACCTCCAGAATATGCCAGAATATTTGCATTTGATAATTTTACAAGAACGCAAAAGCATGTTTTTGCAAAAGCCTTAGAAATGGAGCAAGACAACAGGAAAGACTGTGTACCAGTCGGCTCATATGTGAGGCTTCATGTTAAGGAAGTACCTGTGGCTGTTGCTTACAGATTGCAAGAACTTGTAAAGACAGTGCCTTTAGTAGCATCTGGCCTTTTGCAGCATGAATCCAAGATATCTGTCCTTCATTTTAGGTATGGTCTATTGTAGTTTTCTTCTCTCGACCTCAGTATTTGTAGTCATGATTTGCTTTCTTTAATTCTTTATCATTGTAAGAGATTGCTGATCTTTTGCAGCATAAAGAAGCATGATTCCTACAATGCTCCTATCAAAGCAAAAGAAGAATTAACATTTCATGTCGGCTTTCGCCAGTTTGTTGCAAGGTAATGTGACTTTTCCCCTATCTTATGGTATTTTATTTCTATTTAAGTTTTGATTTCATTGTTTTTTTCTTTGCAGGCCAATATTCTCTAGTGACAATATTAATTCAGACAAGCACAAGATGGAGAGGTTTCTCCATGCAGGGCGTTTTTCCATAGCTTCAATTTATGCTCCTATTTCTTTTCAACCTCTACCTTTGATAGCTCTTAAGAGTGCAGAAGCAGGTGCGCCACCTGCAGTTGCTGCTGTTGGGTCCTTGAGAAGCATTGATCCTGATAGAATAATTCTGAAGAAAATTATTTTAACTGGGTATGATCTATTTTTGACTTAATTGTCACACTCTGAATGGTTATCACAACTAGACGCCTATGTACAACCAATGTATATCTGATCAAGTTGTATATACTATGTGGATTTTTAGGTATAATGTGTATCAGTTTAGAGAATTTATGTTTTGTTAAACCTTAAAAATTTCTTGTTGCAGTTACCCCCAACGGGTATCAAAATTTAAAGCATCAGTAAGATATATGTTTCATAACCCGGAGGATGTGAGATGGTTCAAGGTAATAAAAGAATCATTTTAGTGTATGTTTAAAGTTTTAATATTTCAAGCAATACTATGTATACTATTTTTGTACACGTGTTATGTATCTAGATTATGTGTCATTTTATCTTTAATTTATTCTTAATCTAAAATCACCCAATGATATGGTGACACATCATTTGGGTACACAAAGTAGATATAAAAGTTGCGTACACATAGTTTTATTGTAATGTTTCTGCTTGGCACATTCACTGTGTCCAAAAGTAATTTGCACCTCATCTTATTTTTGTTTCTTCATGTGGTTTGCAAGTGCAGCCTGTTGAAGTCTGGACAAAATGTGGTCGCCGAGGTCGTGTTAGGGAGCCTGTTGGTACACATGGTATGATGCTTATTCAACAAGATAAATTTACAACAATTAATTGGGTGCCTTTTGGCCTTCTAGGTGACAATCGGTTAATATGATTCAGACTTAATCATTTCATGCAATTAACATTGTTCTGCATTTGATGTGCTTTAGTTGTATATATTCAATCCTTTTCCTAAAACGAGTTCTCTGTAAAGCCCTTGAATTTCCTCTTTTATCTAGTTTTAGATCCTCAAAAATTTTATTGCCATGTTGTATTTAAGGAGTATTATCTGGGGAGTAGCTAAAGGTTAGGTATCCACGTAGAAGGGAGGAAAGATTTGTCAACTAACATGCTTTTTACCTTTTCCGAAGGTCACTCTTAGTAGCAACATGGAGATACATTGCTATTACCTCTCACAAAGAACCTAACCACCCCACCTCCCTTTTGTTTCTAATAGAAAGTAACCATTAGGAAGATGCTTAGATTTAGTTGAGGAATCCTTTTACCCAAAGAAAATAGATTTACATATTCTACAAACATTGTCTGCCAGGGGTTGGTTTGAGCCTTATTGGGGCCACTTGGGATTTTATCCCATAGAATTCCTGACTACCAAGATTCTGGGTTTTGGTGGTAATCCCCATTTTAAAAGTCAGGGAACACCTAAGGTAGGTTGAGAGATTTCTGGATTTTGTGACGATTCTGCTGTGTTTTGAGAAGATAGCTGTTAGTTGTAGAGAAGATGCTATGTTTTATTCCTCTGTTATTTTAAACTAAATGACTTAATTTTTGCAGTAAGGTTGGATGACCATTGAAATTAAATGGCTACAACTAATGTTTGATTTCTTTTCAGGGGCTATGAAGTGTGTTTTCAACGGAGTCCTTCAGCAGCACGATACTGTTTGTATGAGCTTGTACAAGCGTGCTTATCCAAAGTGGCCAGAACACCAATTCCCAATTCTGGATGCCTGACAGACAGCATTTGGTGCTCAATCTTATATGTTTGCTACTCAAACATAGAAGATTACCCCATTGTTGTGGGAATGAAGCTCTGGTTCAGATTACAATCACTTTAGGAGGGAAGTGATTTCTCTACTCTTGGTTTGTCAAACCTCACACCTACACCCATCTTTTTCTTTCTTTTTTAACCCTTTTTGTGTTTTTTGTGGGTCTGTGGAGGGGAAAAAAAAAGAAGCAAAGAATGTAAAGCATTCAATGGTGTGTTTTTTTTAAGTTGCCTGGTTACGGAAATTTATATTCATTCGAAGGAAGAGTTGAGTAATGAGATGCAGTGGGTTCTTTTAAGTCGCTTTGAAGCCTGAACCCAAATGCTAGTGCCTTGAACTATGACACAGCTTAGTGTAGCATTTCCTTGGTTATGATATTATTTGGTTGCTTTTAGAGTGCAGCTGCAATAAGTTCTTTTTTTATTGGTCCTCATTGCGTCCCATGAGATGGGAAGCTTCTTGCATTTTGCCAAATCTCAAGTTGTCATGAATGATAGAAGCCTCTGTATCATTTTTACCAATTAAAGCGAGATTAAATCAGATTTGAGTTGAGTCAATTTCAAACAACAGGTAATTCAAGTTCTGTTTGAATCTAGAATGGTTAAATCCAAAATGGATTTGGTCCTAGTTTGAAGGAGTGTTTGATCTCATTAGGCTTCGATAGAAAGTCCCATACATGATGCCAAATTTTGTTTATTACAAAATATGTAACAAGAAAGGCAAGTCAATTGAGTCATATATGCCCTCTATCGCAACCATACTATTACATTTTCCTGCAGCCAAATGACCTATTCCCATGCAAGGTTGTCCCGAACAATAAATTATTGTTCAAAAATTTTTAAAAATTTAAAAATTTATTTATTAGTTAAATTTTTTAATATTTTTATTGAAATGATTAAAATACTTTTTAATATAAAAATAAATAACATTAATAATAAAATAAATTTTAATATAAAATAATATTAATATAATAATAACAAATTTTAAAAATTATAAAAGATTAATAAAAATATAATAAAAGTCATCAGCTAGACCCGACGCTAATGGAAGCAACTAATCATTTTGATCACTTTTTTTTAATATTTATTTATTTTATTTATATTTTAATATTATATTAATTTATAAAAATGTCATTTAAACTTTGAAGTAGCCGTGGAAAAATAGACTTACATGCTGAGCGGGTGGACAAAAAAAGTTCCGGTGTGAAATCAAAACCTAGCGCCTGTCTCTCTGCTCCATTTCTTTATTCAAAATCGATTTACAACTCTTGACTAATCCTCTAGCTCACTTCCCATTCTGTTTTTTGTCTTACCTCAGAGTATACAGACCAAAAACCAAAGAAATAGAATAGATTGTTGCATGACCGAGAGAGGCACCAGCAGCATTGAAGTTTGAGAAACAAAAACCTGGTGACTCATATTTGGATTTTCACTTGAGAATTGAGGTAATCTTATCACCTTTCTGAATGAATCTTGTTTTTATAGCGAAACCGAGACGATTTTTGTAAGTTTGAGTGGCTGAGATTAAAATTATAGTTTTAGGATTATTAGGAAGCTCTGATACTCATGTTGTGAATTTTTCGTGGAATGGGATATTTCTAAAATACACCAGCGTGTAATTTACTTGGATTATTTCCTAATGATTTCATTTTCATTTTAGTCGCTTAGGTATCAGTAATGGAATTGATGTGAAGGTGTTGAGTTGTATTATTTGATTTTATTAAGACCTCTAGGTCACATTTATCATATCGTCTTTTGACGTTAGCCGCAAAGTTGTGTGGGGATTTTGTTTGATTATAGTATTCATTGAACGCTTTGTCTTTCTCATTTTGCATCATCAGTGGTTCCCAATAAAAAAGTTTAGTAAAAGGAAATAGAAGGCATAAAATTGGTTGTCCATTAATGCAGGTATCCTTCATCTATTCTCAATTTGAATCGCAAATGACTCATTCTCGTTATGGAATAAATGTATATGACACAAAGTAGAAAGCTCCCTCTATGTGGTTCCCTCATCAAGAGCAAGTTAATTGATTAAAGAATGGAGTTACTTGTAACGGAGCAGATTGTTTGCAGTTTCATGTCTTTGATCTGACCGATCATGCAAGCTCAAATTAATTTATAAGGAAATCCGAAAAGCATGCATAGGTCTCTGTAAGTATAAATCTTTTGTATGGAAAATGGTAAATGGAATCATTTATCAAGATCTGATATGAATTATGAATCTTACAGGTGGAGGATTTCTTATCGGCAAGTTTCTGTCACTTTATGTAAATCAAAGTTACATGAAAATGTAGGCTTATATTTTTATACGATTTGGTTGTTAAATATTCCATTATTCAAATAGAAAATAAATTTTCTTTTACTTTGTTATTTATGACGTAAAAACTTAATTCTTCTTATAGGGACCAAGAAATGTTGCTCTTAAACTGGAGTTATCTACTCTTGCGACCTCAGGTTGGTCATTTTTTGACTTCTTATTTGTTCACCTTCAGTTATTTTCATACCATTTCTATTATGTATACACGGTAGATATTAACATATATAAACAAACATGTCATCATGTGATTGAGTAATTTAATTGTTTACTTTTATCTCTAATTTAAAATTACTCAATCACATGATGATATATCAATTTGTTTGTATATGTTAGTATTCAATCGTTCGTACATAAAATATTATTGTAAGTTAATTATAGGAAATTTTTAAGTGTGTAAGGCTTAAAATGCAGACCATGGAGAAACATCGACCACAAAGTCTATGCAGATGCAAATTGTCAATGCACTCTGTAGAGGTGAGAGAAGCACAGCTTCCTCCCTACTTTCAAATCTTGTCTGTGGAAATCAGTTGATAGGTGCCGATGATTTTGTTCATATTCTTCAATACTGTGCAAGATCACCAGATCCTTTGGTAAGCCAAACAAAATTCAATTTTAGCTTGGATACATGTTTTGTGTGCATTTATATTATTTGGATTTACTACACTACATTGATACTTCACGGGATTTGGAGCACGTGTAATGAGGATGTGAACCGATATTTCATGAGTTTGATTGATATGAACCACATGTAATGCACATTACTCAAGTATTCGGAGGTTAGCTATGAAGACCTTGTGCAAGTGTTATTTGTGTTCATTACAGTAAAGTTTCAAGGGAGGAATTTAACTGATAATGTGATCAAGAATCTAATCATTTTATAGGATCACTTGTTGGTATGAATTGGCTAAGAAATATAAAGATTGTAGCAAATGCTGCCAACTGTGTCATAACTTTGCAGAAAATATCTCAGCTCTGTTGTACTGAGAATGTTGGCGCAATCTCTATTTTTCTGACATTAACTATAATTTAGGGTGATTTGGCTCTAATAGTTAAGGTGGTGTTTTCTCTCACAATGCAGTTTGTCATGGAGACCTGGAGAGTGACAGAAGAAAAAGAAATTAACCTGAATAACAAAGGCTACCTGTTCATGATACAAGCTCTCTGTAAAGGGGGTTACTTGGATGAGGTATTAACAATATATTATTTAATTGTTTTTTCTTTTTCTTTTTAGTTTCTTATTATGTAGGATCAGACTTAGGTGGTTACTTTGATTTCATGGATATCTCATTGTTGAGAGTAATATTATGGTATAATCATTTGATCATATCATAGAATGTTGACTGGTTATTAAACTGGAAAGATAAGTTTTTTCTGTGGTAATAGTGAAAATAATTTTCTATTAGTGTCTCGTTGTATGGACACTATCAGTAGATTGTGGTGATAAATTAAATTTTACTACCATAAAACTTACAATTAAGATGTGTATCACTAATGTTTGTGCATTCTTCTCTTTTTATTTGCTATTATAATGACATAAGTTCAGTTATCACTTTCTTGTACTCTGTGCAGGCATTTAATATGATTAATTTTCTTGGAGAAAATCATGGCCTTTATCCTTTCCTTCCCATGTACAATTGTTTCTTAGAGGCTAGTGCAAAAATGCAAAGTATGTTTCATGTGAATCTATGTTTGGAATTGATGGAGAAACGAATGGTGGGCAAGAATGAAGATACATATGAAAAACTTCTCGAGGTGTGTAAATTATCTTGATTTCAATTTATTTTTCTCTCCAAGAAATCTTGAGCACAGTCTTAAGCATTAGATTTTTTTTTTTTCCTTTGTCTTTCAGGGTTTCTATTGTTGCTGTTCTGTGTCTTTTAAAATATCTATGAAGGAATATTGTTGTTATATTTCTAACTTTTCTTTCTTTCAGCTTGCAGTTGAGCAGCAAAATCTGTCTGCAGTCCATGAAATTTGGAAGAACTATATTAAACACTACAGTCTCAGAATACCTTATCTCCGAAAATTTATTTGGTCCTTTTCAAGATTGAATGATTTAAACTCTGCATATGAAACATTACAACACATGGTAGCTTTAGCCATGAAGGGAAGGCATTATATTAATAGGAATTTAAAAAAAAAGATTTATTCTGTAAGATTGGACATCCCTATTCCTTCAAATGTCCCGTTGAGCTCACAGAAAGTTGACTTGGAGAAGTATGAATATTTTTCTGCTTTGAAAATTGGCACTGATACCAGAAACAATGAGCAATCCATTAATTTTAGTAGGGGAATCATTGAAGCTGGAAGTGTTAAATTATGTATGATGAATAAATTTAAAAGCACGCCTGTTGTGGATGTTTTGAGATCATCTTTCAGTAATTTACTAAGGGCATGTGGACAAAGTCAGAATAGTGGACTAGCGGAGCAGTTAATGTTGCAGGTAGAAGTAGTTTTTTTTCTTATGAGCTTCTGAGTATGATATGCTAAAGCCAAATGATATCAGAACTGAACTAAAGAGTCAGTTTTTGAAATAAAAGAGTTTAATTCTGTCTGGGTTTTTCCTTGATGAGCCAAAACTTCTGCAGACTCATAATAAAAACGTACTAAGTTACTCCATTGATAAAATATGTTATCCAGGATCCAGTTTCTTTGATGGCAAGGTTACAAAACCTTTATTATGTTTGACATGATAGTGGCAGTTGTTACACTCAAATTGGAATTCTCTTTATTAGTTTTTGGTACTCATTTTATTTTGTTTTTTACAGTCTTTTCAACACTTTTTTCAGCTTGCTTACACAATATGTACTAACTTGACAGTATCTTTCCATGTATAGATGCAAAATCTTGGGTTGCAACCATCAAGCAGCACATATGATGGCTTTATTAGTGCTATCGTTTCTGAAAGAGGTATCAGCAATGGCATGGAAGTGGTAAGATATATTGGTTAGAGGCATATTTCAGTCATATTTAACTATTTTCCCGTTCACACTGATGATATTTATCACATCTGATCTGTATTTCTTTATCATAAGAGTTGTTATCATTTTCATTTGCTCTTCTTTCTGCAGTTGAAGAAAATGCAGCAGGAGAATTTAATGCCTCTTGATTCAACTCTTCAAACCCTTTCAATTGAATCCAGCAAAGCTTTAGAACTTGACTTGGCTGAGGCTCTAATAAATCAAATTTCTGTATTTAAGGGTCTCAAACCTTTCAATGCTTTTCTTGCTGCATGTGACACCATGGTAATTTAATTTTTGTGACCTATTTCTTTGCAGCACATTGGTTTCTCTAAGTATATTAACTTTAATAAAGTATTAGAACTTCTTCTAGAGTATGTGAAATGAAATTTCTGGTCACAAAGTAATTGTATGTAGCATAGCATTTCCAATGAAACATAAGGCTTGATGTTTGGTTGGTGTTGGTGTCAGACCAACTTCCTCTAATCATGTACACTGAAAACTGCCTGTAGCTTATGACAAATGCTCACCAACCTTGTAGAAGTAGTACTCCTTTTAGCTTGTATGATAGAAGTTATCAATATTGTGGTTCAACTGTTGGATACATCATACATGTTAAGTAGGCATGTCAAGCAAGTCTTTTATATTTAGCCTGGGCATAGTTTAGCTCAATACAATAATTACTCATAATTTTTTACTGGTTTGATATAACTAATTTTCTTAAAATCATTTATCCTTTGTTCTATTGCATTGTTAAATTTCATCGACATTTTTTCAGGTTGTTTTGTATCCAAGCTCCAATAAAACTTTATTTTGCATTAATTTTGCAGGATCAACCTGAACGGGCCATTACGATGTTGGCTAAAATGAAGCAACAAAAACTCCAGCCAAATATAAGGACATATGAGCTACTGTTTTCATTATTTGCTTCTGTGAATGCCCCATATGAAGAGGGCAATAGGTTGTCACAGGCAGTCTGTGCAAAGAGGATAAAAGCCATAGAAATGGATATGGCAAAGAACGGTGTTCAGCACAGTCATTTATCAGTGAAGAATGTGGTAACTCCCTGCACACACACACACACACACATATTTGCCATTTACATGGAGAATACCAAGCTTGGCTCAACTATAACAATTTATTTATGATCTCATTCGACCATTATGGTTTTCAAGCTCATTTGGATTGAAAGAAATGCTATGCTCTTTAGCCTTTAAACCTCTCTTGCTTCAACCTTCATATATGCCAAGTGTGAAACTAAGTTGCCTTCTTGTTTTCATTAATTTTTTGGCACAGCACTTTGTATGTTTTCTTTTTTCTAAATATTTTCTGGTGTCCTTTCAGCTTAAAGCTCTTGGAGCAGAGGGAATGATGAGAGAGTTGATCCAGTATTTACATGTGGCAGAGAACCTTTTCAGTCAGAGTAAAACTTATCTGTTAACACCCATCTATAATACAGTATTGCATTCTCTTGTTGAAGCTCATGATGTAAGTGTCGCAGTGCTGTAATTATAGCTTGCAATTGCTTTTCCACAAGTTGGGGTTTATATTATCGAGATGGCTGATTATATTTATCTTGGCATGCAGACTGACACTGCAATACAAATATTTAAAAATATGAAATATTGCAGTATCCCAAGAAATGCTGCAACTTACGTTATAATGATAGATTGTTGTAGCAGTTTAAGATGCTTCAAATCAGCTTGTGCACTAGTTTCCATGATGTTGCGTGAGGGATTTAATTTGGAGACAATGACATATACTGCTTTGATAAAGGTAAATTTTTTTTACCATGTACTACTGAATACGAAGTGGTCATGAATCATATCTGCTACATCAATATATGAGATTCCATTCTACATAGTCAGTCTAAATTATGAGAAACTCGTCTGTGTATCAAAAACTTGGTAAGGATGCAATATGACATGTTCAAGAATGTGAAGAAAATAAATAGTAATAAAGAAAGAAACATATATGTACTGGTCCATGTAGATTTCTTTGGCTTCTGATCCTTCTTGATACGGAAAAGCTTGCAACACTTAATGTCATCGGCCTGGAATCATCATGTATTTACTTCTGAGCTTCTTATATGCCAGGTCCTGTTGGAGCAGGAAGATTTTGATGAAGCATTAAATCTGTTGGATCAAGTGAGCTCGGAAGGGATTCAGCTTGATATTCTGTTATATAATACCTTTCTTAAGAAGTCATTTGCAAAGGTGCTGCTTCTCACATTTTTCATTGTTCTCTTGTTTCTTAGTCTCTTTTTCTTAAATCTGAGTTAAAATGATTAAAAATATTTCTCAATTTTATACAAAATTGTCGTTAAATCCTTTGTAGAAAAGAAGTGTTGTACTCTCTATTCTGGGTTTATGAACTGCTTGTGATATTTGAAGCTCAATTAGGACATTGCTTGAATATGTTAGGTTGGTCTTATAGTTTTTATTCTATCATGGTAAAACTGTTAACCATTCATGAATGAATGTCAGGGGAGGATCGATGTAATTGAATATATCATTGAGCATATGCGACAAAATGGAATACAGCCTGATCCATTAACCTGCTGTTATGTGTTTTGTGGATACGTGGAACATGGCTTCTACAGCACGGCCATAGAAGCATTGCAGGTCCTGAGTGTGCGAATGCTCTGTGAAGATGGTAACACTACACAAGAAAAGAGGACAGAATTTGAGGATCTCATCCTTACTGACGATTTAGAAGCTGAGTCACGGATACTTCAGTTTTCTAAAGATTCTGACTGGAAAATTCTTGTTGCTCTCTTGCAATTAAGATGGTGCGCTATGATGGGGTTCCCAATTTATTGGTCAACTGATCAAAGTCGATGGAGCAAGCAGCTCTCTGCTACGTATTTATCAGATTAAAAGGCTGCCCAAAAGGAATATGCCAATATGATTAAATGTTAGTTCAGGCTATTATAAGTTTCAGAAATGGCAGGAAGTTGCCTGCCCAAGAGGAGATGTTGGAGCGTACCTCTGCATCAGGCGATTTCAGGCTGTATACTAGTAGAATAGCCGCATTTTTTATCGGAGCTGACCAGATGCTTAGGCACTGTTAGATTTGTACAACTAAAAAGTCGCTTCAATAGTATTTGTTACAGTTTTAAACCAGATGTTCCTCTGAACTTAGAAGCAATGTTTTCACGCTGAGTCTGGCTCGCGTTCGAAGGGGTGATATTTGAAGTAAACATTAGAGACAGAATATGATTTAGAAGCACGTTATGTGTAAGTGTTAGCTTGAGTCTACTAATTTGAGATTAACATTAGCTCAGTATATTTATTTATTAATATATATATCTCATTGGGTTATATTTGTTTGGATATACGATTTTTTTAAAATTCATATACGATTACTCTGAAACAAGGGAGACTGCTTTAATAAAATTTTAGAGATTTTGTTCTCGTGCCGCTTAATTAGAGAAAGATTATAATGTATTAAATTTCAAAAATTGAATTGTTAGATAAATCTGCAAACGTATGTCAGCTAACTTGTTAAAGATCCTATAGACACAATTCACGAAAGCCCTAGAGCTTGTCCTCTATTTGGGTCGATCAAACCCAACGGGTTCAGGTATAGCCCGACATAAAGACACAATGGATTGTGTCAGTGTCGGTTCAAAACAGCTCACTATCTTGTCTAGTTTCAACAATTGCAAAACAAGATAAACAATAGTGGCCTAATATCAGTTACAGGTGAATATAAACGAAATTGAGTCTAAACATTCTTTAATTCGAATTTAATTCTAATAAAAAATTATTTAATTTGAATTTATCAAATTAAAATTAAAATAACCCAAGATTGATTCAAATAAAAAATGATTCGATTTAAATAAATAATTCAAATTTATAAATTAAATTCATAATTCATTGATAAAAAAAATATTATTTTGATAATTGTTTAACATCATCTAAATCAAACCATCTCTCAATTCACTAACTCAATTTAATCAAACTTCCACTGGTTCAAGTTTGATTGGATTTCAAAAACAAAGTTAATTTTTGAGACTAAATTAGTTTAATTCGAATTAAACCCTCACATTAGCATGAGGTTTGATCAAATTGTGTTAGTACAGTTTGATTAGACTGACTCATTGAACCAGTATTAAGTCCTGATTGAGCCGGTTCAACTGGACGGTCCATTTTTTAAAACATTACAAAGAAGGGCTGGCAAATAGAATAAAAAATATACTACTTCTCCGCATAACCATAATTATCGCTGGATAGGAAGAATCCTTGAACGGTTAAGCTCTTTCAATAGTTAGAAATCAATGTTTAAGAGGGCATCTTCATGACAATACATTAAATAAGAGATTAACTTAGCTTTATCTGGAAATCAATAATTTGCTTTCTAATAGAAGTTTACCAATAATTTTACGCTATTCCTATACTGCCAACCATGAGTAAGCAAAAAGTGGGCTGCCCTCCAGTTTATGACTATCATTTTCAGCATTTGCAATCTTGCATTAGTGTCTAAATGTTTTCCCCAGGAGGTAACTCTGCAAGCTTCGGAGGAGTGCCGAGAACTCGTTCCATATCAAATCGGACTTCGATGTTGCGGATACTGTACCCAACAACCATCAGCCAATAAAGCAGCTTGGCAAGTTCTGGTGCACTGGTTTCAGTCACAGTTGTCTGTAACCATAAATATCCAGGGCTTTAGAAATTACAGTAAAATCAAATCAATTTGCTAGAACATAAACTTATAGTCACCAGAAATATATATGGTTTTCCATCTCTTGGTTATAGTTATCGAGAATTTTCAGATAATCAGTTTAATAGTCAATCTAAATTCATTTCAGGAAGGATGAATAAACTCAATCAACTTTATATTTGGAAATTGATGAGACTTATGACTAATATTAAGAAGAAAGGTAAAAGAAGATTGCAAAGCTCTGATATAAAGGCAAACCTTCATTTGGCTAGGATCAGAAACAGCCAAAAGACGCTTAATGAATGTGTTCATAGCAAGCACAACATCCTCCCCAGCGCTACTGGTCAACTCCTACACAATGGTGCAAATATATGTGAAAATGATAAGTGCAGACTCCGAGAAGCAACAGCTGGTGATTTGTGAGAGACCATTCTCAGATAGACACAATTGGGTCAGAGTAAGAGTTTCCATTTTGACAGGAAGTATGAAATCAAGAAACAGAAATATACAATCCCTCTCCTAAAACCCCAAAATTTCAATTTCCCAAACACTACAGTAATTTCAACAATTTAAGATTGATTTTGTCAAAATAATAAATGCAATATAGTCTTCCCCGGTGGCAACTAAAAATATCCAAGCATGTCTATTACATCGCAAATGTTTCCTTCAATCAGTGGAAGACTAGATACCAATCAGAAACTCCAGATCTCATGTGTCAATCATATGTGGAAGAGGAAATCAAGATAAACAAAACTTCTTACCTTCAGATTCTGAGGCTCAAGAGACTTAAGATAGTCTAACAACTCGTTTGGACCATTAGCAGATATTCTGCCTACTTGATGATTCAACTCCTCAATCTCTGCTTCAAGTAACTCAATGTACTTTTTAGCATCGATTTTCTCTGGACCAGAAACATTATTCCACCTAATAACTTCACCAGAAACATTCTTTTGTGTACCAGGTGCGTAATCTGGCTTCTCCTGTAAATGTGTTACCAATTTAACACTTATGCAGCATATACGTAGACATATAATGAAATATCATATACAAATGAAAGGAAAATGCATGCCTCTTTATCTTGCACCTCTGGAAGAGCAGCCTGCTCCAAACTTTGTTGCAATTCCAATCTGTACTGTACATTCTTAAACATATATCCAGTCATCATTACACTGTACATGAGCTGCGCAAGATTCTCAGCAACCTAAAACAAAGGCCAACTGTGAAAACTAAAACAACCCAGAGTAATATATAATAACAACATTATTAAACAATAGATTCAGCTTTAAATAGTTGTTTCACCCAATTTGAAATGTTATACTTTTTAGCTACTTACAGTGGTGACAGTTACAGCAAAAAATTGTGGAGGTAGTGTTCCTATCATATTTGTTACCGTTTGACGCATTGCATCAACTACCTGAACACATACACGGCATAAAAAATTAGAAAGTTTTTCAGAAGTTTCTAAGTATCACAATTATCTAAAGTGTAATTATATATGTGCAAATGATGAGTAGTAACAAGTACAAACAAATTAACATATCTTCGTGTGATTCGGCAATCAAATTCTTTAACTTATCTCAAGATCAAAATCAACCATTGACCCAGATTGTTTGTACTCGTTAGTGCCCACAAGTAAAAAGGCAAACCTGTTGGGGAGCCCTCTTCACGAATAGCTCCATGAATTCTGGTTGAACATTTTTCACATACTCCAACAGAATATCTCTTCTGCTCTTCGGAGGCTATAATAAAGAAAGATAGACACGAAACCCAATTCAATAACTATAGCTTAGAAATTTAAAATCTTCATTTTTCTTCATCAGAAGCTGCATTATATTTCAATCACAGAACAACACTATTATCCATTATCAAGCTAAATGATCTTAATTTAACAGAAATTCTTAAATAAAAAATACCCGAGAACCGTTGGGAGGTTTTGAATTTGAATCATTAGAAGAGCCGTTGTTATTAGTTGAGTCGTTCTTTGAAGAAGAATCGTAAGCTTCAATCCTCAAAGCCAATCTCCCGTTGTTTTTCTGGAACTTTCTCGGGAAACTGATTGAACTGAACAATATTTTAGGCCGACATGAAACAAGAATCGTTGAAAACGAACATGGTCGACAAATGAAGGAAGGTCTCACTGTCAACGAATTCATCTGGCCAGCTACACTTCACAAACTTTATCTATAAAATATTATAATGACCTCTGAATTCTCTTTTTCTTTTAAAAAAATTAATTTTTTTTACAGTGTCGCCATTAACGAGATCGAAAGAAGCAACTGGTACATGAATTCAGTAAAGGCTTTCTCCTGCGTGCGTGCATGCGGGAATTCCCAGAGATTAGGGTTTGTTTCTGAGTGTGAAAAGTGCAGTTGGGGTCCACCTGAAGACGATGGGGTGGTTTATAGATGATATAAATCGGACGGTTCGAAAGCAACTTAGTAAGATCGATGACTAGCATTGCTTCGTTGCAACAGTTCGTATTGTTTAAGATACCACCGTTGATACTGTTTGTTTCTCTTGATTATGGCCGTTGATCTTGTTACCAACCTGGATGAAATGTCCATCACAAAAAGAGTGAACTTCCTTTTTACCCTGAAGGTTTGGTGAAATGACCAATTTTTACCTCCAATTTTGAGAAACTCACATTGATACCCTCAAATATAGGGCTAAATTCCATATGAATGGTTCAAGGTTGAATTCAAACTTGGACTGAATGAGCCAAGTTCTAGCATAAGGATTGGGCTCTTTTTCATAAATATATCGAGTTTTAGTTTATTAGAATATTTGAGTTTGAATTATTTCAAATCAAAATTATAATTAAATTATTTTTAATTTCATCGATCTTAAATCAAGTTAAATCATAATTTATTGATTTTGAATTAATTTTAAGTTAATTATTTTATATTTAAATTCATTTCAAAACGAGTATTATTCATACTTTACCTGAATAATTAATCTGACCTTACTCAATTTAAAATTACTGGCGATTGAATGTAAAATAAGTATAAACTTGCATATTGGTCTAGATTCTACTCTTTGATTCTGGACTAAAATTTGACCATGGTAAAAACTGACCCAACATAATTTCACGGACAAGGGTTTTGGATTTGAGCCGATTCTAGCTAACGCCTGCTCACATAGACTACAGGCTCTGGCAATTGTATATCAAACAAGGGCCAAATGACTAATTCCCACCCAAGGTTTCCTTAATCATCAAAGTGTTCAAACAAGGTTTTAAAAAGTCAAATATTTAACTTTTTTTTATGAAAATAAATAATATTAATATTAAAATTTAAATTAACTATAAATAATATTAAAATAAAATTTAATATAAAATAATATTAAAATAATAAAACAATTATACAAGTTGCATTTTTTGACTAAAAATCGATCGTGATAAAAACTGATCTAATATTTTTACATGTTGTTTGAATATCAAAGTTTATTTTATATATGTAAATTTAAATTAGGCAAATTATAATAAAATTATTAAGCAAATAAAAAGGCTCTCACAAGCTTCGGCTTATGAATATTTTTCATTTAAAATCAAAGTTTGTTAATAAAAAAAAGTTTTGATAAATATCTATTTTTTATATTTAAATCATTTTAATTTGATTTATAAAAGAGTTTTTTTTAATTATTTAAAATTTTATAAATAGTTAAATTATTTTTTATTTTTTCACTATTAATTTTTTAAAAATTATAATTTGATTTTGGATAGAAAATGGATATTTATGTTGAGACGAAATTGTGTCTTTGGGAAAAATTTTTATTAAATATTTTCTCTCCTACGTATTAAGGATAATTGGGCTCGGCTTAAAGAAATGCGTTAATTCTTTGCAAAAATTTATTAGTTTAATGTGATTGGTAGTTTGGAAGAACATCGGTTTGGACAAAATTTTCGATAAAAAAAATTTAAGTTTTGGATAGGATTAAGCAACCAAATTTATTCATTATATTATTGGATTTAGTTTAAAATAAATGTTGGTTTGAGATCCGATAAAATTCAAAAAGTAATTTTTATTTATATTAATATTTGTAGATAATG
The DNA here is from genome assembly GCA_026122585.1 of Anacardium occidentale. Taxonomy (NCBI): domain Eukaryota; kingdom Viridiplantae; phylum Streptophyta; class Magnoliopsida; order Sapindales; family Anacardiaceae; genus Anacardium; species Anacardium occidentale. Next base: position 169,033 of record JAJEJH010000440.1, read on the forward strand.
ATTGTCAATTTATATTAATTTTTTACAAAATTTTTAAAGTTATATACATATCTTCGAAATAGATTCAAAATCTGATTTTATTTAAAGAATTAGGTTTGAATTAAAATTCTAAAACCTAAATGTGTATGTTTGAAACCCCACGTAAAAAAATTTTAAAATTAAACAAGTCAATCTTGATTCAATATATTCAATTAACAAACTTATTAATAACATGACGATAATTATAATCTCTCAAAGTAAAATTGGATTCAATATGAATTATTTGAGTTTGACTTTTAGTTTATATCGAACAACCCAAATTCAAAATAAGGATTAAACTTATTTGTATATATGAATCGAATTTAAATTTATTTAAATATTTAAATCTAAAATGATTGAAATTTAAAATTAAAATTAAAATATTTTTAATTAAATTCAAATTTTATCTTATTGACCTCAGATCGAGTCTTATCCAAAGTTATTGAATCAAATCCAATCCTATCTCCAACCTTTTTGACATTCGTTATGTTACCATCACTTCGTTCACAATCTTGTGTTTCACGATTTATTTGTTTTAATCTTTCTCACTTTGACAGGTTACTGCTCAAAGTTGGGAAAAGCAATAAATGCCTTCAAACTAGACATATAAGTTTAGGTACTTCACACTTCAAAGCCGGACAGTTTGGCCGAGTGGTCTAAGGCGCCAGATTTAGGCTCTGGTCCGAAAGGGCGTGGGTTCAAATCCCACAGCTGTCATGTCTACGATTTTTTCTCTCTTTTGTCCCAACCCTATCAATGAGGATGCTGCTGCCTAAACCTCTCTTCTTAATTGTAGTTCCCTTAGGGACAACTTCCTGTGTTTTTGTCAAACCGACTCTGTTTGGTATTCAATTTGATTTGACTTGAAATTTTAGTTCATTTGAATCTTTTATTAATAATATTATTTATTTTATTAATAATATTTATATCTAATAAATAATTCAAAACAAACTGAAATTAATTCATGTTCAATATTCAGCCCTATCAAGCACCAGGCCGTTGCCTGAGCCCACAAGCCTGAACCTTTTTTCAAGTGTGTTGTTGACAACTAGGTAGTGATAGAGGCAAGACAACCGAACCTCACCACCTGGGGAAGACTTTTAATTCGAAGGCTTTATACTTATTCCTACCCAAGGTTTCTTTAAATGACAATTGTTGTTCAATAATTTTTAACAAATCAAATAATAATTCATTAATTAAAGTTTATAATTAAACTTAACCGTTTAATAAAGAAGATATTTGTATTCTTTAAGATAAAGGATTTAAAAACTAAAAAACAATAAAATTAAATTTATAAAATATTTATAATATAATATTATATTAACATAAGATTAAAATAATAATAAAAAATTAAAAAAACAACATCTATCTATAACAGTAATAATTATCAAAAACCTAATCATATGGTTAAAAATAGTCTTCTAATTATATTAATAATTGGATTTAATCGTTTTAAGGACGGAGGCAATCAAATATAATAAAGGTAATCAGATTTAAGCTTCTCTACCACAATAAATGATAAAAAACAGTTGATAGATGACTATTTGTGATTACATAATTAGGTTTTCGAGTCATCTAAAACTTTTTAATTATCATTTTATACTAAATTTTATTTTAATATTAAAATTATTTATTTTTTATGATGAATATTTAGATTTTTGTATTATAAATTTTTAAAAAAATAAAAAAAATGGATATTTAATTTTTTAAAAGTTTTTGAGTCGGACTGGGCATTTAAATAAACGTCGGGTGGGCATACGGCGGTTGACCTAGATTGAAATGTCATCTGGGGTAGTTGCGATCGCTACCTGCTCTATTTATATATTTATTATTATTTTGCTTCCAAGTTGAGCCCTGCTTTAGATAATTTTTGTCGTCTGTTTTGTTTGGGGTTTCTGATCTGTTTGGCACGTGACCGCCCATTGTACCTTCTGTGTTTCAAAATGTTGGATGTGTCTGTCACTGTTTCTGTCGGGTTTGCTCGTCTTACTGTACTAATTAATATGACCAAACAAAATACAATTGTTGTTATCAAGCTAAGATTCAATTCAATGGAAAGCTAAAAGAGTAAAATTGAGAAAGGTTAGTTTTTTATCATTTAAAATTTTTTTAATTTAAATTTGATTTGAATTTATAAAATTAATGATCAAATTTAATTTAAAAACAATTTAACTTTTCAATCAATCTGGGTCAAATATTAAATTTAAAATTAATTTAAACCTAAAAATATTAGTTTGAAATTGATATGATATTGAATAATTGAATTTTTTTAATTTAAATTTGATTTAATTTATAAAATCAAAGCTCAAACTTGATTTGAAAGCAATTAATTTTGGAATTGATTCAAATCAAACACTAAATTTGAGATTAACTCAAATCCAAAAAACTTAAGTTAAATTAACGAATTAAACTTGAACTCAATTTTTTTTAATTTGGATTCAATTTAATTTATAAAATCAAGATTTAAACTTGACACATTAAATTTTAGATTTAATTCGAATTGATTTAAAATTTAAATTTTTGATTTAATTCGTATTTAACTCATCTATAAAAAACAAATCCAACCCTGATTCAACCTCAACCATATTTTTTAGACACAACTATTTCATGTTCCCAGCACAATACTTTTATGTAGTAGTTGCTCAGATTTGTTAGAACAAATTACCAAAATATAGTAAATGAAATTTATATTATTTTGTAGAAATAAATAAAAATTAAAATCAGATCACACTCAAAAAAAAAAAAATTGGAGAATCTGAGAGACAGCTCACCAACGGCGGCGACACTCTTCTGAACAGTTCATTTTTGTTGCTTCTTTTCGACTCTGCACTGTAACGCGTCGTATTAATGGAATGAATTTGGAGGAATCATAGCGCACCAAAATCCTTTTTTTCTTTTCTCTCTATCCAAACACCCAACTCAACTCAGAAATGGCTTCTCACAACCGCCGTCGACACCGCCACCACCACCACAACAATAACCGCCTCCGTCTTCTTCGCCCTGTCGTATTCGCCATTGTCGTTGTTATTTCCATATTCTTCCTTCTTCTCTCCATTCTAGCTCCTTCTCCCACCGATTCGGATAAGCTCCGTCACGGTTCCAGCCACGTATCGGTATTTCATTTCTCTCATTTAATTAATTTATACTTATTTCAGTATCTCTTCTTCAAGTAAAAGGGGCGATTTCTAATACTCTTTTTTTCTTCCCTAATTTATCGTGCAGTCTGTGCTTATTGGCGGTCCAAGTGGAGGACCTGTTTTTCGTGTTCCGGTTAGGGGTTATTTATATTTGAACTAGTTTTTAATGATAAATAAATGATTTTTAGGTTTTTATGGATATTAGTTTCCTTATTATGAGGTTGTTTGTTTGCTTTCGAGGACTAGAGAGATGGTGGCTCGATAGATCGTGATATTTGGAGCTCAAGAAATGCCCAATATTATCAAGGATGCAGTGATTCTAGCAAGAAATTTGCAAGTGCGTATTTTGTTATATTATTTTGTGATTTTAGATTCAAATTTCTGAAACTATCACTGGCATGCCTTAGTTTGAAGTTTTTGAGAAATGCTATTTTTCACTACACGTTTACATGAAGTGCGTTGATCGTATTGCAGAAGCTGAAGACATAACTCGTCCTAATAGATACCTGGCAATAGCGGCTAGTGGAGGCTTGAATCAGCAGAGAACTGGGGTAACTTTATATGATGCAGTATAGTTGAACATTTGTCCTGTTGGTTGATTGGTAACTCACACTAAATCAAATGAATGAATATTCGGCAAGAGTACTTAGCTATTTTATTTCATTTACTTATGAATGAAGGAATTTTTTCAGGGCTCTAATCGTCAGATGTTCTTTTGTTTATTAATCTAGAAGAACCGAGATTTCAGTTACTTTTCCCCTTAATACTTGTCTTATACTGAGGAAGCAAGCTTGCTTAGTTAGTGTTGTGCCATAAACCAACCTACGTTTTTGGAATCAGTAATACTGTTTGATTCATCACAATGACCAAACATTTTGTTGTTCAATGTTACTCTTAATATTTCAGAATGTATTATAAATTGTTTATTGTTGGTGTCAAACTTACTAAGCATAGTTGGCAGATTGTAGATGCTGTTGTTGCTGCCCGGATTTTGAATGCTACGCTTGTTATTCCAAAGCTGGACCAAAAGTCTTTCTGGAAAGATGCTAGGTTAGCCCTCATACTCTGTGCCAATGCTTTTTGAATTTGAAGTTTCTTTAAAATTTTATAAAAGATTCTCTAATTGCATGTAGCAACTGGTATCATTCTTGAGATTTTTATAAAATTTTTCATGTGCAGTAACTTTGCAGAGATTTTTGATGTTGATCGGTTTATATCATTCTTGTCAAAAGATGTAAAAATTATAAAGCAACTTCCAAAGAAAGGAGGGAAAACTTTGACTATGTATCACATGCGCGTTCCAAGGAAGTGTAATGAAAGATGTTATCAGAATCGTGTATTACCCGTTCTTTTGAAAAGGCATGTAAGTTTCAGTTCTCTTAAACCTTTTTTGATTGCTTATATAGACTATGCTTTAAATTGTTGCAATGACACTAATGAGTTCACTTCAAATATTGTTCTCCTTCCTGACTTGAATTTTATTATTTGTGTTTCTGTTTGTATCTATTTGTGTATTGAATCTCAACATGTAGATATTTTAATGCATTGATGTGGCAATCTCTTAGTTCTTTGATTTAGTTGTTGCACACTAAATGGCTGTTTATTCTTAAATAAGCAACTGGTTATTTTCAAAATGACTGTATTGTTCTTCATTGCAGGCAGTTCAGCTGTCCAAGTTTGATTATAGACTCTCAAATAGGTTGGATACGGATTTACAAAAGTTGAGATGTAGGGTTAACTACCATGCTTTAAGTTTTACCGACCCTATTCGTGAAATGGGTGAAAAACTGGTACAACGAATGAGGTTGAGAAGCAAACATTTTATTGCCTTGCACCTAAGGTAGATTGATAAATCTTTATACTCTATATTTCTAGTTACTGTTTTAACCTAAGGACCGGTGAGCTTGTTCTTGTATTATTTTAGTTGCCAAGCAATGGACTTTACATTCACAATTAGTTTGTTGATGCAACTGAATGTTTCTTGTTACAGGTTTGAACCTGACATGCTTGCATTCTCTGGATGCTATTATGGTGGAGGTGATCAGGAGAGAAAAGAACTCAGTGCAATACGAAAGAGGTGGAAAACTTTACATGTAAGGCAAACAAAAATGAACCCTGATTTTAAAATTGTTCATCCTGTCGTTTCATTTAGTCTTCAAAAGTTATCTGTTTACCCTGTGTAATATTTCTATCAGAGGGTAGAAAAATCTGAGTATGATTTTCACTAGGGACCTTTTATATTGGTCCTATGCAGATCTTGCATATGAAATATGACGAGAATTTTTTCTATTGATTGTAGATCAGCAATCCTGACAAGGAAAGGAGGCATGGGAAATGCCCACTTACTCCACTAGAAGTTGGTCTAATGCTGAGAGCACTGGGATATGGCAGCGATGTTCATATCTATGTGGCTTCTGGCGAAGTATATGGAGGGGAAGAGACATTGGGGCCTTTAAAAGCACTTTTTCCACACTTCCATTCAAAAGAGACTATTGCAACAAACGAGGAGTTGGCACCATTTTCTCGATTCTCATCTCGGATGGCTGCATTGGATTTTATTGTTTGTGATGAAAGTGATGTATTTGTTACCAACAACAATGGTAATATGGCTAGAATATTAGCTGGAAGGAGGTATAAATTCTTTTCTTCCCCCTGTATTGTTTTTATTCTTCTAACTGATGGCCAACTTTTTAACTGTTTTCTCTTATTGCAGGAAATATTTTGGGCACAAACCCACCATTCGGCCAAATGCTAAAAAACTCTATCGGTTGTTCTTAAACCAGACCAACACAACATGGGAAGTATTTGCCTCCAAAGTTCGTAGTTATCAGAGAGGCTTCATGGGAGAGCCAAATGAGGTAAGGCCAGGCAGGGGTGAGTTTCATGAGAATCCAGCCTGCTGCATTTGTGAAGATAGTGTGCTCAAGGCAAAGAGTGATTCTTTACCTAGAAAAGTTGGAAAGGGGATGGAGAATGGTGAATCTAAAAAAGAGGTTATTTTAAGTGACGATCAGAATGAAGATGATGAACTGGAATTGGCTGACATGGATGAGGATGAAGATCAAAGAGGCTTTCCAGAGAAGGTTCTCTACAACGGAACTGCATTAGATTATGATGTAGCCACCTCTGAGGAGCCTGAGTTGGAAGAAATGCTTTCAGATTAAACAGTTGTTGGCTCAACCTGTTTCCTCTCTGAGGAGATTTTTTGCCCTCCTGTCCCCTTCAGAAATTTTGCAGCTCTAGCCAAGATGTTTTACTGTCCTTCAGAAACTTCACACTGTACATAAAAACATTGGAATGGAGAGAAAAAAAAAACAAAGGCATTTGCAGATGATGTGGAATATCGAATTTTTGACAGCAAGCAATTTAGACCATTTCATAAACCATGTCAAAGGACATTTGGTCTGGTAAGGTATCCGCTGAAGATTTTTTATTGCTTTTTGCAGTTCAGGTGGAAGACAGGTGATCGAAGACAAATTTTGAAACCAAGGTATGACTGCAGAGTAGCATTCTTACCAAGGCCTCTTTGCTGTCCGGAAAAGAAAAGAACAGTTTTGATAATAATGGATTATCGGTCACAAAGCTGGTTTTCAGGATTGCATATTAAATTGCTCCGGCCGCTGAATCGACTCTGAACTGCTAGGTATGTAGAATCAACTGTATTTAATATTAGAAACATTACTGGAGAGTAGAATGGTTGGTGGCGGCTGTGAAAAAAAAGATCAAAGATCATTGGAAGAGTTTTTTTTTTTTTTTTCTTTCAAATAACTTAATATTCATATTGATTTTGCTTTAACAATGAGTAGCAGTTTTTTTGTAAATTCGTGTGTGGTTCAAGGAATTGTGGTGTAAATCACGTCTGAATGGTTATGGTGTTGTAATTGTCACCAGTTCATCAGCTTTTTTCTGGATATCCCACACTGCAATTATGGTCAGCAAAATTTGACTCTAAGTTAGTGTTTTCATGTCAGATCTTTTTCAAAAAAAAAAAAAAAAAAACAAAAGAAAAACAAAAAAGGAGAAGAAACCTATAATATATTAAGAGCTAAGAAGCAACGTTTTTATACTCGGGTTGGATGTCGGGTCTACACTTGGATAGGCTTAGACTCATCCTGGGTATTGACCCAATCAAGAGGTTGATCCGTGTCAACTTTAATCTGATCGATTTGATTGATGATCAGATCAATAAATTAATTAAATAAAATTTTGAATAATATTTAATTACACATAAATGTGATTTTGGTGGTTAATGATTCATAATTTTTATTTAAAAAACTTTTAAGGATCACGACTTTTTAGAACTTTGATCAAAATCTGTTTGGGGATACGTACATTCATATCTATTTGACTATTTGTCAGGTGCAAATTTTTATTAGTAAATCAAAACGAATGTGATTGGCAGATCAATTTGATTCAAAGGCTGATAGCCATTGAATCCTGATTAGATCAGTTGAACTAGTTGAACTAATTTAGGTTTTAAAACACCATGATCTGGTTGGGGTTTTAAAACACCCTTTACGAGGGATTTAAGTTTCAAAATATTACATTCACTTCCTAAGTTTATAGCTTGACAAGGTTTGCTTGGATCTTTAGCAAGAAAGAAGGAATGCTGTTAAAACGTTTGAGGGAATTCCCACAAGATTAAAGATATTTAGAAAAATGTATGTAAAGAAATGAAGTTGGGTGTTCAAATTACCAATGTTTTGAAAATTGGGGAGGTCAAAGAGAGCGAGGTCAAATATTGGTGCTACATAGAGATTTGCAATTGTCTAAGCCATCATCAATAGGTTTGGGATAATTATTACTTGTAAAAAAATGTATTGGGAATACTTAGTTTTTTTTATTTGAACATAGCCATATTGAAAAATGGAGTTCAAATTATGATTAAACTTGTTCATTCTAACTCATTTCAAATTATGAATTTTTTAAATTAAAGATGATTTTGAATTAATTTTTATTCAAACTAAGCCGAAATCAAATTTAATTTGATTGGCCTAGAGTGAGATCTAACCCTGAAAGAGAAGGCCTAAAATTGGGATAATATATGCTTAACATTGCTCATATGGCTATTAAATTTTAAAATGAACGAATTGATTATTAAAAAAAAGAATTGAACGGAAATCGACACATATCCAGTTACAAGAGCATTTCAACCAATATGACTGCATTTAAATAATTTTAAAACCTCCAAAAATAGAACAAAATAATGAGACTCAAAAAAGTAAAAGTAGATCATCATGAAGATTGTCGGCTCAGTCATCATCTATAGAATTTGATGACCCAAAGTCTAGATTTGGATACACACCAGGCGGCCTCTCCCGAGGTGTGATTGATAGCAATTGGCTTGAATCACCCACAACATCAGCCCATCCATAGTGAGGTTCAGCCCTCGAATTAAAAAAAAAAAAAAAGATTTAGCCCATAACAAATAACATAAAACTGGGGGTGGATTCAGTCCCAACCAAGTTTGAGACTGACTCACACTATGATACAATCCATAATCCCTAGTTCTAGTTAAAGCTCATTCGAACTAGTGCATATAAACAAACAAATCGATTTCAATTAAAACTTTGAATTGAGGTTTTAATTCAAGATCGATTCATTTGAATCAACGGTATATTTGAATCAAATCAATTCAGATTAAATACATCCCTACTATAAACCAAGATTTAGCCCACAACAAACTTTAGAAGAAAATACATTCTTACTCATAATAGGTTTCCTCATCCACTACGATATCCCAACTTTCACCTGTGGTGCTTTTGCCATATTTGTGAACTTTCCTGGTATAGAAAATTGATCATTTAATTTTACATATAACAACAAATGGAAGAGAAGGATGAAGGCTATAAGTTATAAATAACAACTATCATGAATCTAATGGTTTTGAGTTCCATACCCGTTTCCAAAATGTTCCTCTCCCCATGTTCTTGACCAACCTAGACATTAGATAAAATATAATTCTTAGTTAAAGCCCTGATCATAAATTTCTCATTGAATGTTTGAGAAAGATTAGGCAAGTACATGATCATATCATCATATTACCAATATGCACATCATTACAAAAAGAATTGCAACTAATTGTTAAAATCAATGAGAAAGGCATGCTTGGATCCTTTTAGATTAATGACAACAAAAGTTGTACTAAAATGGGACAAAAGTTTGCATTTTGAATCATGAATGTCAACAAATATATGTTTAGAACTTTTTTATTTTGGCTGAGCCTAAAGTTTTTTGGCTGTCAATAAGTAACTGACAACCCCGGCACAAGCAACAGACATGTCATTACCATGTACACTATAATCATGATAAATGAAACCATCAATCATTTCTGAGTTCTTCCACCCATGCCTATTACTGATATCATTAGAAGAAACTCTAGAAAAATGCTAGGAAAGAATACAGAAGAAACGTCATCAAAAAAACATGTGCAAGAAAAGAAATGGATGAGACATACGTTCACCGCTGGGAGATACATGCCATGTCTCCCCTTGACGAGAACCAATGCCAGCAAAGAACCTCTCTTCCCACTTGTCTCCCCATTTGGTTCCCAATTCAGTTTCAGCCCATTTATCTGTCCTGAGGAATAGAAAAAATAAATTAAGTAAAAGTACAAAAAATTCCAGTCGGCAAACTATGACTATACAAAAAAAAAAATTGAAGACTGATTTAGCAAGTACTACAGCAGAATTTACTTAATATTAAATTCAAAAATATTCTACATCCTACGGCAAGTTAGAAATGCTAAACTGTAAACAAATGCAACATCTAAATTTTCAAAATTGTGCTTGGGTAACCAACATCACATGGCAAGCATACTGATGTATATAGTATATGACTTTGTGGGAAGCAAATATAAGTCTAGACAACAGTTGATAACCATTTGAGAACAGATCCTCGTCCATCATAATGCTCTCCCCATTTCTCCCACCATGACTGTTCATTCAGTCTACCATACTTATGTGCCCCTTTCTCAGTCCAGCCTTTAGCATCATACTTTTCCCACCTGAGTCCAAATTAAAAAATTCTATCAATATAGCTAGATCAACAGTGTTGTTAATGTAAATAAAGTACCATAATTGTAATTATTATACAGTAAAAATCAGCTTACCATTTCTCATACCATCCAGCATTTTCAGTGCCTGATTTGGCTTGTTTCTGAGCACTTCTCTCTATCCTTGCTAAATTGCTACAGTTCAAAAGCATACAAGGACATAAAATGTTAAATTTGGGTACAGAGTAAACTGAAAATATGTTATTTCAGACTCTACAGCTGGTAAATAAACATATGCTGTCATCCTTTAATAGGAACAATAAAAGTAGAAAACGACCTCCATTCATCTTGATGCAGCACCTCTTGCCATGTTTCCCACCATGAATCACCTTCAGCATTTCTTCCAGATTTCTCCACACCTATGGAATATGAACTCTTCTTTGAGTGAGGATTTAAGTTTCAAAATGGCCCATCACGAGCAATTATTAAGAAAATGGAAAGCTAGAAGCCCTTTAAATTTTATCCAAAACAAATGCCTGTTCTAATTTTACCTGCAGTTGATTTCTATAAGTTGTTTTCAATAGAAAAGCTATGGAACTCTAATAAGATTCTTTACTGATTTGAGAACTTAAAAAGTGAAACACAGTTTATGAAAACTTTGACTAGAATAATGCCATAAAAATCAATATTTTTCTTACATAAATGAATTAAAGTCATATTAGCCAGAATTAATGAACAGCTTTACAAAATCTAGGCATTTAGTGATTGGCGGCTTAAAGTCAATGGAACTTTAAATAAAATTTTCTAGAATAATTCTTAGAATAACAAGGTAAGTAATATACCTAGTTCTTTGTATCCCGTCCAGTCACTTTTCTCCCACCACTGTCAAGATCAATAAATCCAATTAAATGCATCAACCTAGGGTGATACTTAATGTAGTTCTACAAACATGTCAATGTCACAGAATATCTTGATGGTAACTATGCGGAAGCATATGAACCAGTAGCTAAACCAAATAAAAAATTACAATTAGATAACATAGAAGAGTTATAGCTTAATGATACGTAAACCAATGTTCTCAAGACCAGATATTAAAAATAATATTCAAATCAATTTTGCCAATTTAATTATTAAATAATAAGTTTGGATTAAATTTGACCTGGTGATCAAGTGTCCATTGTTTCACTGAAAATAGGTTAAATAAAAGATAAATCAAATATATAATCAATTGAAAAATCGGTGCTCCCAAAATCCTCTAATTTTTTGTTTGACTGGAGTAACCTGAACTGGTTCCAGTGGTTTGACCACCGTTTATCTCGGTCCAATTGCCTGCAGGGTCCGGTTGAACTGACCAGTTGGTCCTGTTTCTAAACCACTGCTTAAGACTGAAGAGACAACACTGAACAAAACATTCAGAAAATAGGAACAAGGGAGCCTTAGCATAAATATACATTGCAGAGGAACTATAACAACAGATATTATCCAATTTGCTACTTGCCCAAAACAACACTCAAGCATTCAAATTTCACATGATTAACTAGTAGCATACTGTTTCTTTCCATTCAGAGGAACTGTCATGGGATTGACCTCCCATTCTTGTCCATCTACATCGGTATCCATTCTCGCCTAAGTCCTCCCCGCTTTCTCTGCTCCAGGTACTTCCATCCTCATTAGTACCAGACTCATTAACATTTTCATTTAACAAATTGATGCCCCAGTCCTTCTCATTTGCAATACCCGTGTCTACAGTAAAACATAAATAGACACAAACATCCTCTGTTAGAGAAACTTAAATGCCATCACGTATTGTTTCTTATCCATGAAAGGCTCTATTAGCTAGAAATTAGTACCTCTTTTTGGCGGACTGTCACGAGATTGTGGACCTGAATTCCTCGGAGTACAACGAGGTGAAAATTTGTCTTGTTTGGAAGCAAAAGAATATCTACAAACAATGTTAAAAGTAAAACATCATCAATCAAAACGCTGACAAAGAGGAAAATAAGAAATAAGCTAACAAACAATTATGCATTCATACATACTGAGTAGAAGCGAAGGGCAAAGCGGAGGAGGGTTGAATTCGTACTCTCTGAGAAGTCTTTTTCTGATCGAACCCCCGTTCCTCGCACTTGTTCTCTCCACTGTTGCGCCGAATCGGAACAACCGAGCCAGAGCAGCAACAACAAGCCACTCGGGCCACTCGGGTTCTGTCACCTGAAAGAAAACAAAGTCTCTTCCTCTTACTCAACTCGTTGAATCCATTCTTACTGTTATCATTACGTAAAGAGGAGACACCCCTCAGTCTGAAGTCGAGCTGGGCAGTAGTAGAAGTAGCCGCCATTGATCACGAAAACGCCATAGAATTCAAAGCTTGCTTATTTACAGACGAAACAGAGTTTAAAAAGAGAAAAATGACAATGGGTCAATGGGCAAAGTAGAGGGAATATCGGAGAATCTTTGCGTTGGGTACATTTGAAGAAGAGGGGACTTCCTTCAAAGTTTAGAAGTAGAGATCAGATCCGTTAGCGTTTGTTGGGCTATACGGCTGCCTGCGAATCCCGGGATATGCTAATAGATACACGTGGGCAGACGAGGTCCCACTTTGTATTATTTTGTATCCGTTATGCGGCCTATTTCTGGATTTACCACGTGTCTCGATTTCATCCGAAGGTTTAAGCTATAATTCCTAACCAACGCCCAAGATCAAGTGATAGAATGAATGGATAACCATTTTTTTTTTTTATAAATTATTTTATTACTAAACCTTGCAATCAAGATTACGTTAAAAAGATGTAATCTTTTTAGAATGTACCTGTTAATTAATGTTTATCAATTAATACATATAGTCTCATGATAATTAGATTATGTATGCTGTCATTTATCATTTATCAAATGCCTAATTTTTTATAATCATATATCTTTTATGGCATCATAAAATATATTTTTAAAAAAATTAATAAAAAAAATTTAATTATCACATCATCAAAATTATCACAAACGTTTTTAAAATTTTAAAATATTTTTTAATACACTGTTATTATCTTATCACTTAAAAGGAAAAAAATGTATTTATGATTTTATTTATATCAATATAATTATTGGTATAAATTGATATTGATCACATAAAAGAAAAAATTTTGAATCGAATTATTACTCTTATCATCTCTACTCCAAATAATTTAAAAAAGGATTTTGAGTTCAAACTCTCTTATTTGAACAACTCACCTTTACCACTAAGAATACCGTAGGCGAAACGTGGAAATTTGTTCTTGTCTCAAGTCATTATCTATGAAGGCCTTCACTGACTAACATAATCTCCCGAACGTCACAATTCAGAAGCAACTTCCCAGCTGCTTTTAATTCATTCGCCACATGTCAACACCTTAATTTTGATGACATGGCAAAGCATCTGTTGACCATAAGCTTATCGTTTTTTGGATAGAGCTGAATACGTGTTATGTAAAAAGTTAACACAGGCTTCGTGGCCAAGTGAGATACCACGTTTAAAAACGAAAAAAAACGAAAGGAGAATAACTTCGTTCCCCTCCCTTGTACTAGGAAACTACGTGTTTGGATAAGCCTCATGTCACTTCAACTAGTACTTTTAAGTAATAATAACGAGTAAAACAAATTACTCCTGTCGAATCCAAATATGTGGAACACTTGATTCAAACAAATTCTTTGTCCGACAGCTCATTGTTTAGTATACGGATTATCCCATCTATAATGTAATTTATTTTACAACCATTGTTTATTTATTTATCACATCAATGATAATATTTATCCTAAGAACAGCTTCCATCTCTCACTGCAGCCAGCTCAAACTTACGATTAATTCAATTCAAATAAATTTTACAAATTTATTTACACAATATGTAGATTAGATTAAAAAATAAAATAAATAAATAAATAATTACATCTCTTAACCACATATCTTATCACGACAATTTTAATGGACAAATTTATAAGTTTTACTTATATATTTGGTCTTATTCTGTGGACGAACTAGAAGGGCTATCTTACATGAACAACAATGACCAACAAACATGTTCGAATGGGAAGTAATCGCCCCTGCTACAATTCTCAGCAGAATTTTTCCCCCATTAAACACCAATTTAGGATTATGGAATTGAGCTCAAACACACTCATCATATAGATAACAAAGAGCAAAAAAACACAATAAAAGGTTTTTACCAGATCATTTGAAAGAGGGGACTCAATCAATTGCATTACTAAGCTCTAGTTGAACATTCCAACAAGGTGAAGCAGCCGCCAAAATAGTTTAACTTACAGAATAATACATCTGGCTCAGGTGGAGGAGGCTACAGTATGTTAGACAGTGAAGTTTGATGTCAGAGACATACCTTAAAAACAGTTTGAAATGTTAGTTCAACCCCAATCTGCAAATAGACTTCACTAACATAGAGTAGACAAAACAAGTAAGCCGTTTTCAAAACATTAAGTTGGTCATGGAAGTTTAGGTATTACACTCTTCACTGTTCCATCATACCAAGTATCAGTTGCTGAAAATGATCTCGTTTGTTGATGAAATTCTCTCTGATATGTTAAACAATGGAAACCAACCAATGTAAAAGGGACAATTCTGTTGAACTTCATATTATAAAAAGAAAAGGTTTCACTGATTCTACAACTAGCTGTATTGCAGAAAGAATAAAGTAAATGAGATTTTGCAGAAAATCTAGTTGCAGTCTCTCATTTCCATGAACCTGTGAAACCCAGATCATGCAGGTTAAAACAAGCACTATCTATCAAGTTTGTTTAGAAGTTATTGAAACAAACACAGAAGGGCAGAAATATTAAATTAAGTATAATAAATAGACAGCAAATGCCAGCACTTGCAACGGAGGCAACCCAACAGAATTGTCTAATAACATTAAGTTGTTCATGGAGGTTCTAGTTTGGTTATTGAAACGGAAGGTATAAACAACAAATAAAAATGAGTAAAACCATGCGCACTAATAATGAATATTAATTTGTCTCATAACAATAGTGTGTCACAATGTGATTGGAAATTAATTTATCTGTAATTCAAAATCATTCAATCACATAATAACACGTTATTGTTAGTACACAAATTGGTTCTCACAATTAGTGCATATAGTTTCATTGACAAAAAATTAGCCCCTTTAGAAGAGCAATGGCAGGCATCTACAAGGATTAATATCAAAAAGAGATACAATCTCGACAACTTATAAACCCACATCGAGCGAGTAATTTTATGCTTTAGTATGTTCTCCATTACAACTAAAATAAGTCCTTTGTTCTTTTAAATCTTGACAGTTATTTTATTATAAAGCAATTAATTTCCACACAAGTAATTTAGTTTTTATTTTACTAACAAATGCACAATGATAACAATTGAACAGACTTAGGCACATTCAAAGCAGCAAACTTACGTATATATGCTTCTTCTTCTCCATGTAATACTCCACATAGAGGACATAAGCATGCTCAATTGAATTTGTCTTCCTGAAATTATATTGAACTGCTGTTAGGCACAGTTAAACCTTGACTGATACACATGCCTTGTCTAAAAAAGAAACATTAGACAACAAAATACCACATTGAATTGATCCGAACAAAAAGAGAATCTTAAAACGCAAAAATATTTGTAAAAATTTCAAAAATAGAAATTTTACTAGTTGGAAGATTTATTGTTTATCAGAAAATGATAACATAAGTATGGAAGTATAAACTCTCCAACATCATTTAGCAGCCATGTAGAATTATTGGCATGCATTAGTATTTTTATTGAAGATGCAGGAACTTGCCTAAAAGCAACTATACAGACAGACCAATTAATTAATAAAATTAATTTTGAAGAAAAATATGCGTTTCGAAAGATAACATACTTCACCGTCCGTAAATCTCAAAACTAGAGTGATGAGTCACAAGTTGCTACAACAGAATTCGCATCTTTTGGATCCCATGCCCCACCAGATAAATAGTGCAGCAAACCAGATGACTCTTTGGATTGTACCTTAATTTCCAAAACAATATCTGAATAAGTATCCCCACAAGATTTCATAAGCGGGACTGATGATATGATGTAGAGTGAATGACTCAACAGCAACTAGTATAAAATTGCTTTTCTTCAAACATAAAATTTCACATTAGGCTCCCCATGCACCAAAAAAAAAAAAAGGAATGAGGCATTAAAGCACAAAAAAATAATCCACTGAAGTCAATCTCAGTGTGCAGCAAAGGTGGCAACATCTTCAAATATAATACATCATTAATTTCCAAACTAAAACAAACTTATTTGAGTCTCATTAGAAGTTATATCTGGGCAGCCTCTTTTGAGCAATCTAAGCTCCACAAGAAAAGATTTTCCTCGTCAATGCTAATCAACTTATCATGTCTTCCAGATGGCCACCAAAGAATACTGTCAAGGAAATGAAAACTCTGCCCCACTCAGAAAGCAAATCCACTCCAAATAAAAAGATTAATCATCTATTTATACAAGACAGAGGAAATGTGATAATGTTAATAGTCAAAACAAGAGATGGTAAACTCACACAATTAAAAAAAAGAAAAATATTATGCGCGGGTGGATTGGCTCAAATTATGGCCCCATCTTTTAATTGATGGACCCAGCCATGGATTAATCCACCCTTGCCACACAGTGGTGAATGCGTGACCACCCCTCACCTAGCTTTACTCTTTGAAAAAAAAAAAAGCATGCGCATAGCTAAATCAGGATAACAAACTCACCAATTGATCTTACCAACATGTGCATCAAGCGCAGCGATTCGTTCCAGCTGAGTTGAATTTAACTGATCATACAATTCGGGGATTTTCCATATTGCTGCTCCCTATGATTCGCCTTTTAAACAACATGCAAAACACAGTCAATCCTTTTCTATCTATAATTTAAAATGACAGAAAAGAGTACACAGATCAATCAATTACCAGAGAAGAAGACAGTTGAGAAAATGCCTTGATCGAACAGGCAAGAACCGAGGTCCCATATCTCGTTAGGATGCGAGAACAGACCCTCGCAGATGAGCTCAGTTCCACCCGACGAAAGCCTAAGCAAATGCGGCTGGTAAATTCCAAATTCATTAGATCCAATTACCAAATATCTTTTACCAGATTTGAACATAAAAAAATTATAATAAAATTCTTTAATAATCGAAACCTCGGTTTCTTCTTTGAGATGGAGAGTTCCGGTGAGGAAGCTAGCGTGATCTGTGCCAGCTTTGACATCCGATATGCATCTAGCTTGTGACCAGATATATAAATGAATTTAAGACTCTATATTCGAAATTAGGGTTTACTGATCTATAAAGCGACTAAACACGAACCTGAAATTTGAGACCATAGCCAATGCCTGATGATCCTCCATGCATTGTTACTCTTCCAGGACCAACTAAACCAATACCTTAATAAACCAGCCAATGCCTCCGGGAGCTGCCATTTTACAAACCCGCCGCCGGGGACTTTCTCAGGGCCTTTTATTTATTTATTTATTTTGTTCAGATAACAGCATTAGCAGCAACCAAATTATTTTTTATTTTTTTTATTCGCGGGACCTGGCTTTTGTATTTAAAGACCAAAATTTGGTATGATTTGATTTGAATTGAACTGATTCAACATATTTTAGTTTAATCAGTTTTTAAAATTAAATTAAATTTAAATTAAAAGGAGTTTGATTTAAAGAGTTAAACAAAAATTTGATTTAATTTAAATTTAACTTATAATTCGATTTAAATTATATAAAATAATTGTCGTGTTGTCAATAAATCGTATATGAGCCACAAATCTTGATTTATAAACAATAGTCGAATTTCAAACTTTAAAATTAAAAATTAATATGAATTTAAAGTACCTTTAACTTTGGTTTGACAATCTCAAATCACTTCATTTTCATTTAAACCAAATTAAAACCAATAAATGTTTAGGCTTGACTTTATTCATATCCACCTTGAATTGAAGATATTAAACTAACATCAAATTTTAAGTACATTTAATTAGAATGACATGAGATTTTTCATTCAAAATATGAACATGGTCATTTTAACGTGATAATCTAAATATTAAATTAAATATTAATTAGATATTTTAAACGTGACTGTGTTGTAATTCTAATAAGATTTTGTTTATTATAGACAAGTTTTATTTATTATAAACAAGTTTTATGTTTTTTGTGAAAATAAACTTCGTAAAAAATTGGTTATTCGTCCTTTAAATTATCCATGTCTTTATGAATTTAAATAAAAATATATGCTATTAATTTTTAAAAACATCAAAATTAAATCCATTTTTATGTTATGAAATATGATATAAATTTGAAATCTTTAATAAAAATTAGAAAAATTTAATTTATTAATTAAGAACAAATAAAATTCAATATTTTTAATAGAAAAAAAATGGATAATAACGTAATGTTTTTTTGCTTTTCGCATTTTGTTCATGAATTATTAAATTGGTAAATATTGGGCCTTTTAGAGCCCTTCAGCATGGATCGGCACTGATGGCTAGGGCCCATTAAAATGGTCCTGCTAATTCGGGCCGGTTGACCGAAGCCCTACCCGGTTGCTCCAGTCATTCATCAAACTTGAAATCGACTTCTTCCGTCAATCATCTGGCGTGATTAGTGGTTCCATCTAACATGGGCTGCATTCGAAGTCAAAGTCAATAAAGAAGACATATTCCCATCATCAATGACGTGTCCCATCCCATTATATCTGCAAATATGACCAAGATTTGTAAGACCACAGAATTGTAAACAATTAAATATTCGACTTTAAATCATTTCAGACTAAATTATAAGTAGTTTTTTTTTTTTAAATCAATTTTGATTTTTTTTTTTTTTTAATGTGGAGCACGATCTCAAACAGAGTGGGTTGGCATATGTGGTTTGGCCTCATCATGGAAGAATTTTATGAACCATAGAAGTTTCTAAGAAATTCATTAGAGGAAAGTTTATAATGAAAAATTATTAATTCTTCGATATTCATCCTCTCTGTCGTTTTCCAAACTAGTCCTTAGATACAGACAATTGAGACGGATTTTTTGCCAATACAATAAATTTATTGAAGTTGACCGACCACGTATTTAGTGGAATGGTGTTGGCAGTGAGGCCTATTGATTCCAGGAAATGGTAATCAATTTAGTGTCATGGACGTTAAATTTTATTTGCCATATTAGTATTATTGATCAATCTTATTAATCAAATCAATCAATTTACGAGCATACTTTTCTGACGAAGTTAAGACTTAATCTAAATTTTAAAACATTAATGTGTATTGTCTAACATATATTCAGGTTTAATGATCAATAGATATAGTCATGGTTTTGATATCCACACGAATAAGTTGATTCAATCAAGATTTAGCGTTTAATCCAGTCCAAGCCAAGTTTTAAAACATTTAATCTAAAAATAAAAAATTAAGAAGGAATAACTATTACAAGTTTGATCCAAGCCACGAGCTTGTATCGATAGTATTAATGTTCTGGTTGGATTGGCCCGATCAAGAGATAACAGAACCATACTGTTGACCGGGTTTAAGATCCACTCCAAGTCTGAAAACAGTGCCATAGCAATGAAAAAGTAATCAACTGTTTGGGTGCATTTGTTACTCTCTCAAATCCCGGGATGTCTTTGTTCTTTACTGAAACATTAAGGAGAAAATTGTTATTGCCCCGAACAAATTGTTCACGGCCGATGAGATTTGGTTGCGTATAAGTTCATGCTTGACTGTAAAAGCATGAGCATAAAATCTATAGAGATTTTGAATATCGAAGGCAAACAGTTTTGTAATTACCATCTAACTTCCCTCTCGTCACGCTAAAAGACCCTGTCATCTTCTTTCACAACCACAAAAACTCGAAACTTGACTCTTGGTCTAGTCTCTAAACTTCTGTCATTATATGGGTGAACTCGAACCCAAATCGAAACCCAGACCCAGACCCAAGATCCAAACAGTTAAGTCAGACAATAAATCGACAAAGAAACGAAACAGATGCTAAAGAGTCCACAAAAAGCCACCATGCAGGTTACCAAATGGGTTTCGGATCTTGATAGGCGTTTTCTTTTGTTGATAATTACTCCTTTATCTATTATCGTGTTTCTTTCTTTATCTTCTACATCTTTATACTCGTTTTCTTCGCTTCGATCTTTTATTTTTAACCATACCCTCTCTAGTTTTAATTCATACGATTTCGGGAATTCGCCGCCGAGTGGGGGGCAGAATCGGCTGGAATCATCGGTGGATCAGTGGAAAGATGAGTTGCTTCGGTCGAGAATGGCTGTATGTTTGGTCGGTGCGGCCAGGAGGTTCGAACTCACTGGACCGTCGATAGTGGAGAACGTTCTACAAGTCTATCCGAACGCGGACCTGTTTTTGCACAGCCCGATGGACAGAGATGCTTACAAGTTTTCATTGTTAAAGGTGGCGCCGAGACTGGCATCGGTTCGAATCTTCAAACCCGAACACGTGAATGAGACTGAGTCACAATTCCGAGTTCTCACCGCTTCCAACTCACCCAATGGCATCCAGGTTTTATTTTTTTCCCTCACTAGAAAATTAGCAAATTCAATTTTTTTTTTTTTTTGTTTGGAATATGTCATATAAAGAGTAAATACGTGGCGCTTGTGTTCTGTATCCGTACCGCCTTACTTATTTCTATCTTCAAGCGTCCGGCAACGCATGCTATTAATGAGTTGGCTCCCTTTCTAAAAGTTGTTTTTCATTTTAGTCATTTACGTAAAGTTAGGGGTGATTTGAGAAATTCACATTTGGCTCAAATTAATTATTCTCAAGAGGTCCCACATGTTCATTTATTTTGGAGAAAAGTCCTCTTGTTTTTGTTGAATATTCACACCCGTTAAACTTTTGGGGCGGTCCCATGACGCACAATTCCTATCACTGATAGGAGCCACGTGACATTTAATGCGTTGGCCATCGTGGACTAACCCTTTCTTTCTTTTTTTTGTGGGGACGACTGTAGGGTCTACTGCAATACTTCAGTCTGGTAGAAGGCTGCCTACGGATGATTGAAGCTTACCAAAAAAGGAAAAAGTTCACATACGATTGGATAGTCCGAACCCGAGTTGACGGATACTGGAACGCCCCATTACGACCCGATAATTTTATTCCGGGTCAGTACGTAGTCCCGTCGGGATCCGACTACGGTGGACTCAACGACCGACTAGGGATTGGCGATCTCAACACCTCTAAAGTTGCGCTCGCACGCCTCTCTCTTATCCCCAAACTTGCCTCGGCCGGTTTTCACCAACTTAACTCGGAGTCTGCATTCAAAGCCCAACTCACTACCCAACATGTGCCGTGCCTCAGAAAACGGGTTCCGTTTTGCATCGTAACGGATAGGAGATACGCGTTCCCACCGTATCGGTTTGGCGTACCAGTGGCTGCGCTGTCGAGTCCGGGGCCATTGAGTGGGGCCAAGTGCAGACCTTGCCGGACCCCGTGTCAAGGACAGTGCGTGGCGGGTCCTATGCAATCGCTCTCTAAAGGTTGGAGTTGGACGGATTGGGAGAACGGGAGCCTTGCACTGTGTAACGCCCGTGGTGAGTGGGAGAGAGGTTGGGAGAAGATTTTTGATAAAGTTGCTGGGAAGAAATCTGCGGATGGGAGGAAAAAACTCGCGGAGTTGAAAAAGAAAGAATGTGTTGATGATTTCAACGAGATGAAGAAACGGGTTTTCAGTTGGGAGGCTCCGCCGCCGGAGGATATATGTGGGCTTGGCTTAGGAGCTTAGGGCCCAGGGGTTGCTCTGTAAAAAGCGATAACTAAAAGGGTATTTTTGACTTTCTCAGAAATTAGTTGTTGAGTTTATACTAATACGTTTCACAGGAAAATTAAATAAAATAATATATCCTAATTTAATACTTACTTTATTATTTACGATAAAGTTGTTCTGTAATTTATTTATATTTTAAAACAACAAATGATATAAATTTCATAATATTTTATGTTCTTTAACAAACAGAAAAAAAAAAAAAAAAACTTTAGGTAATAAAAAAAACACGTAGAGTCAGATCAGAACTAAATTGATTGGACTCAGTTTTATTTAATTAAAATTTATTTAGTATAAATTTAAATTAAATTTGAATTAAGACAATCGATTTATTTTGAAAATCAAATCAAATTTAAATTAGAAGAAGTTTGAGTTTGTCTAACTTAAATTTATGGTTTAAAATTATTGTTTATTAAGAATACAGTATAGTTTTATTTATTATTAGATAAAATGAAATTGTTTAGTAAATAAATTTTAAATTCGAATATAAATTTGAATTATAAATTTTAACCAAACAAAATTAAATAATTTTTTATTCGAATCAAACGTAAATTACTATTAATTTTAGTTTGATAAATTTAAATTAAATTATTTTTTATTTAAAATAAACTCGAGTTAAAATGTATATTGATTTGTTTTGATATGGTTCTCAATTGTTGAAAATAGAAAATAATTCTGTGTATAAAATATGGATATTTATCATGTAGAGAACCACTTTATACAGTTAAATAAGATGGTGAACCTACTTTAAACTGTCGCCCGATTTCCTTTTTCACGCCACAATTGGTGGCAGAAAGCGTAGCTCCACGCGGACTCAACCTAAACTTTTACATGATAAACGTTTAACGAGGAGCATGAGCTGCAATGATTCAAGGCACTCCACTAATTCTATCACTTTCTTAGAGCCGAATGACATGTTTTGGCCTGCAAAACACTTAAAATTCAAATATCTACTTATTAAGAAATATTTTAAATTTTTTAAATTAAAATACAAATAAAATTTATAAATAATATTAAAAATAAATTAAAAATAATAAATTATTAAAATTATTAAAAAATAAAATAAATATATAAAAAAAAATCAATGCTGTCGCTGACAGTAATCACTTTTAATCTTACTAGACGATCGAAAACAATAACTATAATAAAAACTGTATCTAGATCTAGTTGTCAATAATATGACGAAAATAGTTAAATCTAACCATCTTCACTATTAAATAAGGGTATTTGGATTTTAAAAATTTTACAAGTGACAATTGTCATTCAACGAAACTTTAGATGGCAAAATATCATTCGGCTTTTTTAGGTGGGATGTTATCATGTTTTATTCTAAGCACACGCCCATCACGTGATTATGGTTGAACCAACTCAAATGAAAGGCGCCTTCAAGGCAGGATTCAAGTATCAGTTGGGTTGGATTCCATAAGAGGTTAAGTAAATATTAAGTTGAATGCAAAATGATTCAATTTGGGTTTATATTTAACTAAGTTTATAAAATTGAGGTTCCAACTTAATTCATAAACAAATTGATTTTGAAATTAGTTTAAATTGAATTTAAACTCATTTCATTTTCATATTTGAATTAGGGTTGAATTTGACTTATTTATAAAAATGAGATCAATTTTTTATTTAAGTTTAAACCTAGTTTGTTTAATTTATATTGTAATCCCGACTTAAATATCGATTTTATTGATATACCATGATTCAAATGAAATTAACTGAAGATGAATAAATTACATTCTGCCACCCAAAGTTAGGCGTGAAATCCCTTTCTCACCTCTAATGACAAAAATTCACTCAAATTAAACTCAGTATACGTAAAACAAATACACCATAAAGCAATATTAATAAAATTATCATTTTATTCGTACTAATATATATTTCAAAATTATAATTTAACTAACATTAATAAAAAAGATTTAAATATCTAAATTACTAAGAAAGTTTATCATTTTTCCTTCCTTTTCTCTCATCTCCTATTATTTATCTTTGATTTTCTCTTATCCCCTTTTTCATCAGACTTTGAATTAAAGTTGATCAGATTTAAGATTAGATTTACATTGAATTAAATACAAAAACATCTATGTTTGTGTTTAGATTCGATCGTTATGATTCGATTCATATTCAAATTCATGTTTATTGAATTTTTTATAATAAAGTTTGGATTTATATTCGAATTAGAGAGTTAAGTTCATATTCCTTTGTATTCATGTTCATATTCACATTCAATTCGTATTTATATTTTATTAAAAATTATAATTAATACAAATAATTAATAAATATAATTAAAATTTTTTAAATTTAAGTGTAAATTCATATTCGTGTTTGGTTAATATAATTCGTATTTATAAATTTTCAAAATCATAGTTTAGATTCATATTCGTATTTAGATTTACATAGTTTATTTTAAATTTATTTAAATTGAATTAAAAAATAAACTCAAATATGTTTGATTTAAATCTAACCATAATTAGATTCCGAATTAAAGTCCACCGTCTCTCTTTCTATGGTAAACCACCTCGTTATCCATACTCTCTTTTGTAGCGTGGTTTTTATTAAAAAAAAGCCAAAGGACTTATTCCCACCCATAGTTTGAAGCAGGGACAAAGTGCTACCCCCAAAGTTTCAAAAACCTAATTTCTCATCCTTAAACCAAATTTAATATTAAATATATTAGTAAACAGTAATAATTCAAGACCATTTTTATTATTTTAAGATTAAAATTTTAAAAAATAATAAAATAAATTTTTTATAAATATAAAATACTAAAAAATGTAAAAAAAATTTTAAAGCAGCCACCGCCGTCGGCATCGACAGCGGTGGCCACTGATAAAGGAACCAGGTGCCTGTGTTCTAAGAGAGACCAAATATGGCCTCTCTGTTTGGTAGAAGCGGTCAGATCTGACTGCCTCCAGTTTAAGTAGAAGTGGTTAGATCCGATCACCTCGACCAGAAATATAAGCCGAAAACGGTTGGAAAGGACCATCCTTGGTCTTACCAACTGTTTTCGCCCTTTCTTTATGGTGGAGGGGGCAAATCTGAAGCCTTTGCCTAAACTGGAGTCACCTCCAATAACAGCCACGTGGTTCTTTTATCGGTAGCAATGGTTGTTTTAAAATTTGTTATTTAAAATTTATTTTATAATTTTATTATAAATTTTTCATTTCTAAAAAGATATTTTAGTTATTTTAATATTTAAATATGAGATTAGGTTTTTGAAACATTAGGGGTGACACTTTCTCTCCGTCTTAAACTATGGGTGAGAACAGGTCTTTTGGCCTTTAAAAAAAAAAAAAAAAAAAGGGAGAGGCAGGGGGGAACTCGCGACATTAATGAGATTATATAAATGTTGAAGAAAGTCATCAACAGTGAGATGTTATTTATGACCCAGGGGTGAAAATGTTGTTTGCTTATTTAACAATCCGAACTGAAACTCGACTGGACAAAAGTAAACTTCATACAGAATTCGAATTTAATCGATTCAAAGTCGAATATGTGTATTGACACTCTTTTGTTAAAACGAGCCAGACGCTGGAGCTTGAACTCAGATAAGATGGAATCCAGTCCTACCAGCACACGGTCGGAAGGTATGCAACATAAGAACTAAGAAGATGCACGATATTTGCCTCTGGTAAGAACTTTCAAATAGGTGTAAAAACATAATCTTATTATTCATAGATGACTTTTTAACAAATTACAACTGAGAACAACGGACGGTTATGATTTACTGAATGTAAGATTGGCCGGTGATATCGACGTCACGGTCACCTGATGAAGGTGGTGGAGGCTGATGTTTGGGCTTGGCGTCAGCCCCAACTGGCCCATCAGCACTTTGGGTTTCACTGGCGGGAGGCTTTACTGGTTTCTTCTCAAGTCCCGGTTCTTTTCCGTACATTCCACCGCCGTAGGCTTCAAGGGTCAGCGGTTTCATCGGCGATATATACGGTGGCTGGTGGTGTTGGTTTCCCTCCTCAATTGAGCTCCTGTTGCCGTCTGTTTCCATTGTTTGCCTTACACTTACCCTTAAACCAGCTTACATATACTGCTTGCTTACTCCTCTAGTTCATCAAGGAGACAGGTGTTAAATGCCACGTGGCGTCTATAAAACTGACAACGTCACCAATTGCATGCAACCGGACCGCCCTTTTAGCGGTTTCAACCGATTTCGACCTAATCATAATTGGCGTATTGCCCGAAGCCCGTATGCTGTTTCATTTGAGCCGAAGTTTTGACCCATCAGATGTTGATGCGGGTCAAACAACCCAACTGATGAGGATGAGTGTCATGAACAGAAAATTCGGTTTAAATAGTAATATTATTTATTTTATCGATAATAATATTTTTCTCAATAATATATTTATTTTTGTTAGTTAGTTTCTCATGATATATTTGATTAAATCAAATTCGATTTAATTAGTTAAAATATATTTGATTTAAGCTCAAATTAGTTTATTTTCAAATCGAATCATAATAACTCTAAAATATTTAGTAAATCCAAGATCATCAACCATTATCAATAATACAAATTCCCAATCAAAGCATTTTTCGATAATTGTTTGATAACATAAAATAACTCGTGTTTAATTGATTTAATTAAATCTATCTCCATACAACCTTTCACCGCAAATACAAACATTAGTCCTACCATAATTCCACCAATCCTATCACTAGAAATAATAAAAAAAGATGTTATCGTCGAAAATGACATTGTATAGGCCAAATTATTAATGATAGCATGATTATTGATGGTATATTCAACAAAGGAATAACTAAGGAAGAGTTTGGCTGGATAATAAGTTTCAAAGATGTAGGAGTAACAAGGGAAAAGGGTTTTTTCACGTGCAAAAAGGGTAAGACTAGATGCAAAAAGTGTCGTTAATAAAGGGTTAGAACCTTACTACATTTAGAACAAATTAGAAGACCATAAAAGAGAATGGGGATGTCAAAGGATTGTATTAAGGGAGTTTGTAAAAGATGAATTTAAAGACAAAATTCGATTCAAATAAGATATTAATAAAGTCTTGTATAATTTTGAATATTATATTTATACTCTTAAAATCTTATTTTTATACTTTAAATATCGGGTTATGTGATAAATATATAAGTTATGAAACTAATATGTGTTTATTTAAAACTAAGGGTTTAAATATAATTGTAAGAATCTAATTCAAGTAAGCAAAACTTAATTTAAACTCAAACTCAAATCGAAACTTTACCAATTTGATAAGTTCAAGTTTGAATTTAAACTTCTCTTTAAATGATTGAGCCAAAGTCGAGTAAGTTAATATTCAATTTGATTTATAGTCCTCGGACCAACAAAGGCCCTCTATGGGTTCAAGCTCAATGAAATCCAGGGTTTGGTTTGCGGGATTGGTGTTGCCATTTTAGTGGTAGAAGCCTAAGAGCGGAGAGAACCTGGCATTGTCTTTAGGGCCTACTGAACATAGGAAATTTTTTTAGTGCTCATTTGGGCTTCCGCCTGGAAGATTCTATGGGCAATGTTCAGGCTCTATTCAAACCAGAATTTTGTTGGGCCGATAATTATTTTTAGAACTTTCTGACTTTGGGTCTGCTTAATTCAATTGATAAGCCCGTCCATAAACTTCAGGATTGGTTTTGGTCCACCTGGCGCATATATGTGTATATATGTACGTATATTATAGACATACTTCCACCCAAAGTTTTACTTAAAAGACAAATTACCATATCTTAACTTTTAAAATTTTAAAAATTTATTTATTAATTAAAGTTAATTATTAATAACTAAATTTTAATAATGAAAAGATATTTTGATCAATTTCCTAATAAAATTTTTATAAAATAATAAAATAAAATATTATATATTTAAAAAATTTTAAAATTTTTTAATAATATATAAAAATATAAAAAATTTTAAAAAACTAAAAACTGATGCTGGTGCCAACAACATCGCATAGTATATGTGTGTATGTATGTATGTATATTATAGGCCAAATGATATGTGTCCACCCAAAGTTTTACTCAAATACATATTATCATCTCTTAACTTTTAAAAATTTAAATATTCGTTTGTTCATAAAAGTGAATAATTAAATTTAATAGTAAACAGTTAAGTTTTGATAGTCAGGAAGTTATTTTGGTCAATTTTTTAATAAAAATTTGTAAAATAATAAAATAAATTTAATTAAAATAAAAAATATTATTTAAATATTGAAAATATTAAAAAATATATTTGTTTTAAAACATATGAAAATATAAAAAAATTTAAAAACAGCTATTGACGTCAGCGTCGACAGCGGTGATCATTGATAATGAAACCAAATGGGCAAAAACGATCACTTGATTCCAAGAGTTGTCAGATTTGACCGTTCTATTTGGTAGAAATGATTAGATCGATCGTTTTTTATTTTAGAGGGCCGTTTTCGTAGTAAAATAGGTTGAAAATAGTTAGAAATAGTTTGTTTGAACCTGACAAGTTGTTTTTTACCTTAGTTGCTAGTGGAGATGACCAAATCTGATAGCTTCTAGAACTAGATGGCCATTTCGACCACTTGATTCAATATTTTTTTCTTTTTAAAATTTAAATATTTTAAATGTTTTTTGATAATTTATAATATTTTTAAATATTTTAAAAAATATTTATATTTAAATATTATTTTATAATTTTAATATAAATTTTTATCTTTTTAATAAAAGTATTTTAATCATTTTATAAAAAATATTAAACAAATTAGATAAAAAAATGATCAAAAGTAAATGTTTAAGTTTTAAAAAACTAAAAATAAATATTTGTATTTGAGTGCACGCTTAGATGGGAATAAGTCCTTTGGCGTATACATATATATATAAAAACTGCCGAAGTATTGTCGTGGATTTTTTTTTTCTTGGTTAGGTCCTCATGCCACGGTCTTTCCTACCAGAAGAATTCTAAAAGGCCAAAGGACATTTTCCCACCCATAGATTGAGGCTGGGACAATTCCCACCCGCTTAAGTTTAAAAGCTCAAAGTCCCATCCATTACCTATTTTTTTTTTATTTTTTTTATTAAAATTATTAAATTACCCTTTTCAAAATTAAAAATTTATAATAAAAATATAAAATAATTTTTAAATAATATAAAATATTAAAAAAATCAAAAAAAAAATCAAAAAAATTTTAAAAAAAATTTGGAAATTTC
>JAJEJH010000440.1:198140-286643 GCA_026122585.1 Anacardium occidentale
GAAAATATTAAAAAAATATAAATTTGTTTTAAAACATATGAAAATACAAAAAAAATTTAAAAACAACTATTGTCGTCAGCGTCGACAGTGGTGATCATCGATAATAGAATCAAATGGATAAAAACGATCACTTGGTTCTAAGGGTTGTCAGATTTGACCGTTCTATTTGGTAGAAATGATTAAATCGGTCGTTTTTTATTTTAAATGACCGTTTTCGGTAGTAAAATAGGTTGAAAATAGTTAAAAATAGTTTGTTTAAACCCGACAAGTTGTTTTTGACATTGGTTGCTACTAGAGATGATTAAATATGGTAGCTTCTATAACTAAATGACCATTTCGACCACCTGATTCAATATTTTTTACTTTTTAAAATTTAAATATTTTAAATATTTTTTAAAATTTATAATATTTTTTTTTAAAAATATTTATATTTAAATATAATTTTATAATTTTATTATAAATTTTTATTTTTTAATAAAAGTATTTTAATCATTTTATAAAAAATATTAAACAAATTAGATAAAAAATTATCAAAAGTAAATATTTAAGTTTTAAAAAACTAAAAATTAAATATTTGTATTTGAGTGCACCCTTAGATGGGAATAAGTCCTTTGGCTATATATATATATATATATATGCCGAAGTATTGTTGTGGATTTTTTTTTTCTTGGTTAGGTCCTCATGCCACGGTCTTTCCTACCAGAAGAATTCTAAAAGCATATAAAGTCATTCCACGAAAAACAACGTGGTGGCATAGATAAGAAGGCATCTTCTTCAACGTAGAGAAATATATATATTTTTCTCCATGCTGAAGAAGATGCCTTCTTATCTATGCCAACGTGGGGCGTTGGCTGACTCAGGGCCCCCAGGAACGCCAATCCACAACCTCGTCGATTCCAAAAAAGCTTGCGGTTACGGAAAGATTAGTTTCGATCAAATTCTTAATATTCAGTATAAGTTTTTCCAAATTGACGTATAATTAGAGGATTATTGATGGATAAAAAAATAATTATGGAAATAATATTTATTAGAGAGACAAATAAATAAAATATTAAATTTAAATTGAGTTAGTTTTACGAATTCACCCTTATGTGCCGTTGAATTTCAACTTTCATGCATGCTGGCGCCCCTTCTCACAAGGAATCTCGTGCTTATTTGGAAACCTTTATCTCAAATTTCTTATTTGAAGTCTTCCAGGACAACTTCTTCCAAGCCTATCTGTCATGTCTCCCTGCCAAGCATTCATGCCTTAGATTCTAACCATGCAGGACTTTACTTTAGTCAAACTCAGGCCTAACATTTATTCAACTAGGTCAGGCCAACGAACAGCGAGGAGTCTTGACTAAAATACTCAAGAGTCAAAATAAAAAATAATAATAATAAATTAAATGTAAAGGAGTTTGACGCCGGGCTTAATCAAGTGGAGCCGGCTTAACGTATTATCTCTAATAATCTAAACTTTGTTTAATTATATATTATAGATATTAAAAATATATATTTATTATTTAGATTATTACTTGGATGAAATTTTAATATTCTTAAAATTGTTAACGATAATGAACTATTTTTTGAACTTAAAATCGTGAACATCAATATATTTTTAAGCTAATAAATCTTAAAATCTTAATTTTTTTCTTTAATTATATTGTATAATTTAAAATATATATTTATTATTAGTTTTATGAAATACTGACTCTTAAAATTTAAAATAAATGTCGGAAATAAGGTATCAATATTCTAGGATAATAATTCTTTTCAATTTTTTTTTTATAAATAGATATATTATTATATAAAGTCAGAAATATTTTTAAACCAATCATAAATAGTATTGATAATGTAAAAGGTTATAACGTAAAATGTAATGATTTTTTATCGGACATTTTATAAGGGTTAAACAAAAAAAACTCATGATTTAGACATGAACTATAGAAAATTGTAAGAGCTATTTCTTTTATCTAACATAAAAATTTTGATATAATTTTGTGGTAGAACAGATCACGTTTGTGTGAGTTTTTTGATAGGTTGATTCAAAGTTAGCTGATTCTTGAATGGGTGTATTAAATTATTAGTAGTCATGCCACCTCAATCCTCAATAAGCTTTTGTTTTAGATGGCGATAGCAATGAAGCAAACTTTTGCATGCCTTTCCATCGAAAGTCTATGTTTATTATTATTTGGCCTTACTAGATCCTCAAATGTGGGAGTTGGCATCCTTTTTTATTATTTCACAGTTGTATGCAACTACATAGCAATTGGGTTTCTTTAATTTTATTTTCTTTACAAGTTTCAGCCCTTTTCCAAATATTCCATTCCATACACCGACCATGCTTATCAATGTATAAATCTGATGGTTAAACTTATCTTTGTATTATTTTTGAATGGGTATAAATAAGGGTGTATTTGAGTTAAGTTGGTTTGGGTTCAAATTTATTTTTGTCTCTAAGTTAAAGACCCGTTTATATTATCACATTGAAGCTTACCTTATTGATGATTATTGTTTTTCTCTGATATTTTTTTTTCTGATGATTCAACATCTCATTTTTTTAATTTATTATTTACCAACTGACCAAGTCGAGCTTGATACCAAATTAACTATTCTAGCTTTGAGTTATCCTTTATTCAGGTTTAGTTCGATTTAAATCAACCCCTAAAATCATCATGTCTAGTTAGGATTTGATTCAATCCGAGTTACTTGATTTTGAATATGAGTTTTAATTTGTCAATCTCAAATTAATATTTTATGAGTTTGAATCAATTTTATGTTGGGTTTTGTTCATTAACTTAGATTAAACCCAATCATATATCCAACATATATTGTGAAAAATAGTATTTAGTAAATAAAATAATACTTGAAATAGATACAAATACGTTTGCAAATATCGATATATAATCAGATTATTTTAAATAAAAAATAAAATGAATATTTATTATATAATGTTGTGTCAACATGTGAACCTATGTATTCATTGTTAGTTCATTTAACGAACAATATAGTTAAACTCTTTCCATGATAAGCCATGAATGAATAAATGTCTTCTTCATTTTGTTCAAGTCATTAATTCCTTTGTTTGTTTCTGACATTAGACTTCTAAAGAGTCATATAATATTTTCCCGCAGATTCAAATCTCCCTAACATCTTTGTGATCAAGTTCAAAGTTCCGCCATTAATTATAAGTGCTACGCAAAATCTTCTTCGAACACATAACACAGCATGCAGGTTTCAGTTTCCAGCGAAGCGAGGAGCTGAAGATTATTGGCACCTTGGCACTGGCAATCCCCTGGTTCAGATCCCCTTGCAGTAACATTAATTATTATAAATCGAACCATATTCGAACTACGCGTACAGCAGTCTCCAAATCTCTTGGGAAGCTTAAAATCTCTACAGAGAAGGTGATGTTTGTGACAGCTGAGCTAGCTCATTAAAACGCATCAACTTGGCTTGTATGATTGGTTAGGTAGAAAATAACGTGTTGCATAATGGTCAGCCACTCTGAACTATCTAAATTAAAAAAACTCAGGTTTCTATATGTAAATTTTTAAACGATAGTATTTACACTTTAGTAAATGGAGACGGCAATAGGTAGAATTAGGTTTGAACCCAGTTTGCTTCAAATGAATCTGAAATGAGATTGATGTACATGAGTTTAAGCATAAGTGTTCTATGTTATTGAGTTTAAGTTTGAATTCAATCTTAAAGTGTTCGGTTGGCTAAACTTATGAATCTAGACAAATTTTATCGAATCCAGTCATTTTGAGGTTTTCATTTGATTTAAGGCAGACATACCACGAACTTGCCATTTTGGTCCAGCGATAGGTGTCGGCCTGCCGGCCTCTTATTTGTGCCATGGCCAGTTGTGGAATCCTAAATCAATAAATATTTAGCCGAAAACTTAAAACATTTCTCCTGGTTATTGGGTTAATGGCTCGAGGTTCAGTTTCCATCGTATTCTTTCTATGCAGTAGCTGGACTGGAGTTACAGCAAGGACAGATGAAAAAAGAGTGTTGAAGAAAAGCCAGCGTGTCAAAACCACGTGGTGTCTGCTCTCCACAGGAAAAGGAACCCATTGACGCCTCAGTTTTCAAGCTCTAACTGTCCACATGATTAAGCTTGAAGAACAGCTATAATTATTCGCGGATCAAGTCTCTTTTTCCTAACCCCCTCGTGCGCCTGAGTTGTATGGCTTCTTCCCTTTATATACTTCTTCTTCATTCCATTTCTTCCTCGCCAAAACAAGAGATAAATTGTCATTGTTAATTCAGAAATGGTGGGCGTCTTCAAGCGGTCTCTTTCATTTCCTAACAAGCATCCCAACCGTCCATCGAAACCACCTATATCTCATCACATTAGATCCGTCAGTCTTCCATGCAGACCACATCCTTTAGTTTCCCAGATCAAAACCGAGATCAATGAGCTCAAAACCTGGTCATCCAAATCCGAAAACCGAACATCGGCTTGGCTCTGTGACGGCTTACGTCGTCTCAAAGACATTCACGACTCTCTTGACGATGTTCTACAACTCCCTCAAACGCAAGAGTCTCTTCATAACCAGCACCAGTGGGTCGAGAAGCTTTTAGAAGATTTTCTTCGGTTTGTTGACGTTTACGGAATCTTTCAGACGTCAATGTTGGCACTTAAAGAAGAGCAGCTCGCTGCACAGGTGGCTATAAGAAAGAAAGATGATTCAAGAATAGCTTTGTATTTAAAAGCTAGAAAAAAGATGGCGAAAGAGATGGTTAAACTTGTGTCAACAGTCCGATGTATTGGGCAATACCCAGTTCCAAGATCCATGTTGGTTTCAGATATTGTTAACACTGAGTTGGCTGGTGTGGTCCGTGATGCTGTGGAAGTGACATTGCTGGTTACAGAAGCTCTTTTTAATGGATTTTCATCATCATTTGCATCGAGAAAGTCTTCTTGGATCGGATTGAGGTTAAGCAAGAAGGCTAAGAGATCCAAGGTTGAAGAAACCATTGAAGAATTTCAACAAATTGGTGCAGAGAACTTGTGGGGTTTGAGAAAGAAAGATGATGAAGATGTTAGAAATATTTTGAAGAAAATGCAGCATTTGGAAGGTTGTATTTGCAGTGTTGAAAGTGTTAGTGAGAAAGCATTTAGGAGCTTGATCAACACTAGGGTTTCACTTCTCAACACTCTCACGCACCAGTAGAGAGTAGGACTGGATTCGATCTGGATCCCAGTCAAACAAGACCCAGTATAAAACAATTCTCAAACAAGCAGCTCGTATTGAATACAGTCTTATGTCATTTTCCTTATCTTTCAGTTACTTAGAACTAAATGAAATTATTCAAAATCGGTCTGCAGATCTTGTGAATGTAAATTGGATGGAACATTGTACAGTTTAGAATTTCCGTATATTGATCGTCTTCGATCATATTTCATGATTCATAAAATGAAGAACAATTGGTGTTTATATATTATACTTCTAATTCGCCATTACAATTTCCCATTTCGAGTAACATCAGAGTTATAATTCATGTTGAAAGTAATTGAATATCATCTGGGAATGCTGAGTTAATCGTACTAATTACTGCACCTGAGAGATAGAGAGAGGAAGAAGATGAAAGCAAAATACGAAGTCTGCAACTGAAGCAAAAGAAGCGCAGAGATTGCAAGTAGGAGTGGCTTTGAGTTGATTCGAGTCAAGTCTTAGAAAGGGTTAGTTCAAGCGTGGTTTGAAGTTAGAAAGATCAGTTTAGGAACGAAGTCGAGCCGATTGGTTGGTAATAAAAACATTGGAGAAAAAGAAATAAGATGTTTGGAAAAAAAAAGAAGACATTGGGAAAGAAGAATAACAGTCACACAGAAGAAGACGAAGAAGAAGATGAATGTCTCCGAGGCAAGTTTAGGCTTGGCAATATCGATGAGCCCTTGATCTTCGTGCTGGCTTGAGTTTATACAAAATTATCTCCTCAAGCTGGTTGGAACTGAATAAAAAATATTGCGAGAGATTGTGAATAGTGAATGGGATGAAATGTTACTATCGGCATGGATAATACCATTCACGTTCTTATGATGATAATATTATTAAAAGAAAATAAGTTTAACTTAAATCGAATAATTAAATTTAAACTTAATTTAAATCAAATTGAATATCAAATTAAATTAAATTGACTTAATTTGAATTTATCCTTATTCAATTTTGAATTGATTTAAAACTTTAATTTTAATTAAGTTTGATCAAACTAAACACGGATTTGGAGCCAAGTCTCCTCGTTCAAAATCATCACCTTTATTTGTTAGAAATAAGGGAATTGTACAAAGTAGATTTGCTGGAAAGTCATATAATTAGAGACTAATCATGCTTTGTGTTTCGCCTCAATTATATATAAGCTTGTGAAATTAAGCAATCAAGAAAACCAAATGATTCATATGATTGGCCTTGTTTCCTTCTACTCAGTTCATGAATCAGGACTCTCCACCGCCATTAACAGCATATTTTAGCTCAAGACTTGTAACATGTCACGGATTCCTGACGAAAAGGAGAATAAAGATAACGTGGTCCCTTATCATTAAATACCAGCATCTCTTCGCATATATTGAGGAGCCAAAATTGAACCTCATGTCTACTCCATTATCATTAAAAAGTTTGGAACATTATTCTCAAATAATTGAATCCCATCCCCTCTTGTCGTTGCCCATTTACACTTTACAGGTTGATGAGTTGTTATCAACTTCTAGGTTTGGTAGAATCACGTTGAATTAAACTTGAACAATAGCTAATCTGAATTCGATTTGAATATAAAATAATTAGTCTAAACTTGATCAGGTTAACTCCGATTTAATAAAATTGAAGTATAGAGATGAAATGTATCTAAGTTAACGTAGGTTTGAATCTTTGTTCAACTCAATCAAACAATCTAAATCAACTCATCGATCTTGTTTTGAAATTGATGTCTTATTAGTAATACCGTATTAAAAATCACCTCATCTATGATTCATCTCCTTTTATGATAATTTTTCTTTTTTGATGATTTTTTTTATGTTATTGAATGATTAATTCAAACAAATCGAATTATATCACGAATTAACTGTTTTAAATTCAAATTAACTTTTATTTACAGTTGATTTGACTCGAATCTATCGTTACAATTGTTGACGAGAGTGTTTGAGTGGTTTGGATTGAATCCACCTTTGCTTCTAATGTTATGATAAGATTCCATATTTGTCCAATGACGGTACTAGTATTCACCAAAGTAAGTGCTCCTGGACCTCAGATTCTCTATACCACAGCCCAGTCTTGGTAAAGGGCAAAAGGAGTTTGGGATTGTGCCACAAAATTACAAATTTCCTTTATAAAAAGAAAGGAAAAGCCTTTGATAATCTAGAGAGCTACCACCCTTAAAAAGCAGGAAGTGGCATTTACATTCCCATCGCTAGAAAAAGCTTCCCGCTTTTCTTTTGAACCTCATAGATAGGCCTGGGGCTGCTGCTTTAGCATCAGTATATGCTAATGTAATTTTCCGCTATTGGAATATATCCATTTGAATCTAAAAAATTCAGATTAAGATCAACAAATTGAAGTTCAAACTCAGTTTGAAAATAATTAAATTTGAATATTCGATCTCAAACATAATTGTTAAGTTAAAGTTTTAATTCGAAATCAAACCCTTTGAACTGAGTGTTGAATTTGATTTGATCTAGTTTGGATTGGATGCACTCCTAATCAAGGAATTTGATCCAATATGATTCGTAAACGAATATAATATCATTTTTAGAGTCAAACTTTGTAAGATTGGATTTAATCCAAACTTCTTCAACTTGAATTTTAATTTAGATTAAACGAGTTGATATTAAATTGTTTTTGAGTCATCTTCGTTTCGAAGCTTACTCTTTTGTAAGTTAAATCTTGTTCGGATTGAATCAAATCCTCAATCTTCTTCCTAAGTGATTCAAACTGGAAACAAGGAAAGTGAAAAATACATGGGCGAGGCATGGAGTTAGGGTCAAATATCAGAGAAAAGGTGTAGTTAAAGTTTATAAAGGACACTTTCACCGTTCCAAGTTATTAGAAAATTAGACTGCGAAAATGAGTAGCACCTTCACCGATTGTCTATGAAAGAGCAGGAAGAAGAGTAAGGCGAGGGGACCAGCAGCCATGTGATTTGCACGCATTTAAAGAAGTTATCTTCGCTTTGCATATTTTATAGGGCACTGCCCAAAGATAGGGCTTCCTTATAAGACGGTACAGCCGAATAAAATGAAGGAGAGGACCATACTTTCTCCCATAAAAACGACCAAAAAGGAGCCACGCTACAGACAAATTTTACTGAGTTGGAATTCCACCGTTACAACTTCTTTTTAGGTCTCTCTCAAGTCTCACATTCGAATATCAAACTGTTATAACGGCAAATACTTGAGAAAATATCTTAGTAAACAAAAACAAAAAATATTTAGAAAAAAAAATTATTGAGGAGATGATTTTAGAATAATGGTTTCAGTGAGATAACAGGGTTTGAGTTTATATGCAAAATAATTTAACCTCAAATAAATTCAAATCGAATTCGGATGTAAAAGTTACACCTGCCTTGTTCTAATTCTTCGTTTGACATTAAATCAGTTTGCCTTTTCACTTTCGAACGTTTTACAATTTCTTGATTTCTTTCTCATGATAATTCCACAGGAAAATACCCAGTTGGGTTGAATTGTCTTTGCAGTCTTGTGTGGTAGATCTAAGACGTTATGCATTTAAGAGCTGTTCTACTTTTGCCTACAATCATTTTGCACATTGAAACTATGCCTACAATTATGGATGATTTGAAAATGAAATCCTGCTTTTGCCTCGGCAAATCATTTGGGTTGTGGTTGTGGTTAACTTTTTACACACGCAAGCACTTTCGTATGAAATCACTTGTCTGCATGTCTTGCCATCACGATGGAGAGGATTCAAACCCAGTCCTACGACCCCTTTTTATTTTTAGTTTAATTTTAATAATTGAGTTTGATTTGAATTTATTAAGTTAAAATTAAGTTTAATTTAAATTTAATTTAAAAATAAAATAGTTTACTTCAATAACTCATCTTCTTGACTAAATTTTATGATTTAAATTTATAATTGATTGACATAACTCAACTAAATTATAATTAAATTAAATTATCTTTGTCTAACAAGCCAAATTAAATTAAATTTTCTTTTTTAATTTAAATTTGGTTTGATTTAAAATATAAAGTAATTTTCTCAATTTAAAATCAGTTTAAATTCGAATTAAACTTTATTGTCATGATCCTTCCAAAGGTCTATTTGACTATTTAAAATAAATTTGAGTGTTTTTTCTTGCAAATTTGGTGTGGATTATCAAATTGCATAAAGAAATGTGTGATATTATATATATATATTAAATAAAAAAGATTTCACATTTTTAGTACAATTATAATACTAAATCTTTGCCAAATTATTGATTATTCTGGTAGGGTTTACGGTTATTTAATTTTCTAACACAATTAGAACTCATATCCGTCAATTTAGTTATGTTTTGAAATGAAATTTATGGCTTACCAATTCAAGTATTGACCCCAGATTGAATGGTACCAAGTTACAATTTTAATTATTAATCAAATCATTATATGATAATCATTTAAAAATTTTAGTTATATTATTTAGAAATAATTGATTAATTAACTTGTAATCTTTCATTCATTCGTTGACCTCTTTTATCATATTTATTAATATTATATTAAATTTTATATATATATATATATATATTATCAATACAAATTAATATACAATTTTGAAAAAGTACTTATGTGATAAATATACATGTGATAAATTTTAAATTTTTAAAAAGTGTTTATGACGTTTTTTATATAAAATATAAAATTAAAATATTTATTATTTTTTAAAAATTATATTATATGATATACAAATGTAAAAAGTTAAATTCGTGGAAACATCATTTAATATTAGATTTAACTACAAGTTTTTTTTTAAACTTAAAAGTTCAAAAGACTTAATTCTATTCGGTTTAAATAATAAATTTTTATCTTTTAATTTTTAGAAAGTTAAATATCTATTTATGAATTAATATTTTTTAAATAAATAATATTAATTTAATATTAAAACAAATTTTAATAAAAAAATAATATTATATAATATTAAAAAATATAAATTAAAAAAAGTTGTTATTGTTGTTGATAACGTTATTAGTAGCAATAAAAAACATAATCAAGTGATTGAAAATGATTATCTGATATTTAATTATCCAAATATCTATCAGATGTAATCAAGTTTATCCATCTCTATTATAAACGATAGTATAAAATAGTCGATATGTTTGAAATCAATAATTTTTTATTGTCTTTGATAGTAGAATCAACCAGAGTTGACTACTGACCGTATCAATTGGCCATTTTAGGTTATTTAATTAGGTTTTTGACCATCATCACTGTTGACGATAGTGACAATTATTTTAACTATTTTTTATAATATATGTTAATTATTTTTATGATATTAATTTTATTATTTTTATTAAATATCCTTTATAACTATTATTATTTAACGTTAAATATTAAATTTAACATTTGACTTTCATTAATGATTTGTTGTTTGATTTTTAAAAAATCGATGAGTAAGATTTTATCATTTAGATAAGTCTTGGATGGGATTAAGTTTGTAGGCCAATTAAAAAAAAAAAAAAAAGAGCAAGACAAAATATAATAATAATAGTTTGCTAAAAAGGTAATTATGAGAAATATAATCACCTTTTAAGACAAATAATTTATTCAAATTATAATAAAATTATGGGCAAAAAGGTTAAAAGAATTAAAGAGCCGTTATAAAATATCCCGCCACACCTTTTGCCCCTATAAAAATCAGCGTCCACTTCACTCTCTTAGTCTCTCAGACGCACCGGCTTTAAATGCATAATCAAATTCTCGGTGAGAATTGAAACCGTCCGTACCGTAGCTACATACCGCCGTTCATCAATAGCACGTTTCAGTCATGGGATGCAACACGTCGAAGCTCGACGGCCTCCCTGCCGTCGCCCTGTGCCGTGACCGCTGTAATTTCCTGAAGGACGCACTTCACCATAGCTACGCCCTGGCTAATGCGCACGGGGCCTATATGCAGTCTCTCAAGACGCTTGGCTCCACTCTTCATCAGTTCTTCGACAATCAAGAAGTTAATTTTACACCCAACGGTGATCCTGCTGCCAAATCATCAAAATCTTCTCCACTTGACCGGTCTCCGTCGAGCTTAACCTCAGATTCACATATTCAGTTCGATTCCGATTCTGAAGATGAAGATAGAGTAAAAGATTTTGATTCATTTGACCATAATTATTCCAACTATTATAATACTTTCGTGTCAATGAATGATAACGACAATTCTAGAAGTTACCGGTATAACGGTGAAATGAGTGGTCGTGATTGGGCGTCCAAAACGCCACCGCCTCCAACTCCAAGCGGCTCCGCCTGGGATTTCTTGAACTTCTTTGAGCCACTCGAGAAATATGATCATCCGTACGTTGTTACTCATGATTCACTACAAAACAAAGAAACTGACGAGAAAAAACAAGAACACGAACAAATTTCAGCACGAAATGATAAGGTTGTGCTTTCTTTGGTGAAAGAGAAGGGTGATAACGTGGAGAAAAAGAAGGCAGTTTCAGAGAAAGAGCCCCCGGCGGAGTCTGAATCAAAGAGTAGTAGTCAAAATCGTCAACGAGGTGTCTCCGAGGTTATGAGAGATGTGCAGGTTCAGTTTGAAAAAGCATCAGAGTTTGGTAATGAAGTTTTGAAAATGTTTGATGCCGGTAAATTTCGTTATCATCACAAATTTTCTGTCTACGATCAAGGTAATGTCTAATTTGTTCAGTAATTAAGAATTTCGGAGATTTCAATTCGTTAATTAGTGTTCAAAGCTTAATTGTTTTTGTAGTATCTTCAAAGATGTTGCACGCGGTGAGTCCATCGAGAATGGTGGCATCCACGCATTTCAATTATCCAGCTTTGGGGGATGATGTGGTTCTGAATTCAAAGAATCTGACCGCAACCCTGAAAAAACTGTTCTTGTGGGAGAGAAAACTCTACGATGAAGTTAAGGTATGCGTGCCTTTACAGTGGTCCTAGTTTCTTTAATTTGTATTTACCCTTTTTTGTCAACCAAATTGTATTTACCTTTGCCCTTTACTTTTTTGTGATTCTCGCTAAATCAGTGAACAGAGGAATTTGTCGGTGAATTTAAAGTTTGATGTTGATGCTTCATACCAACGTTAACTTTTTATGAATTATATGTTGATGGACAAGCTTAGAATCATTTTTATTATATTATCTGACATAAAGCTGTCAGGGGTATTACCCAAATTCAAATTGTTAAAATGCTCTAAATTTTAAGACTATTCTGAATATGTTTATATCTAACTATATGTGTTTGTTTTAAATAAAATTTTATTTATGTTTTCAAATTTGCTACCTAGTTAACATACTTTAAATTAGGAGGGGGTAAACTTCTATAATTGTAGAATGCTTCTGTAATTATGCTGAAATGATCAAGTCACTGTGCTTTCTGGAAGTTTCCACAAATTGCGAATTTCAACTTATTTATCCATGTATTTTTTTAAGTTCATCTACTTCACATACTTTCAGTGCATATTTCTGCTCTGTCAGCTCGACTCTTTTTTTTTTTTTTTTAAGAACAGAGTATGGATTCCATATCTTTTTTATATCATTTTTGCAATCTCATGGAAATAATTTTTTTTTGTTTAACTTTGAGACTTAAAATCACCAGTCAATGAGTCAAAGCTCTACATCCCATCCAAAAGATGAATCCTCAGGAATATTCAACAGTGGGGAATATGCTTCTGGCACCGGTTAAAATAATTTTTCCTTTATGTTTTAGGCTGTCGAAAGAAACTCTGTGAAAAATCTTTATAATGAACTAAGAAAATTACAGTTTGTGGCTAAAAGAAAATAAAGTGTAAGCCATAAGGTAGAGCAATAATAATGGTTGCAACATTAATGTAACGAGTGAAAAAATATTTTTCTCCATTTTTAATGATAAAAGCAAACATCAGAATACTGCATTCTCTCGGATCTCTTTTGTTTTTTTGTCTCCTTTATGTTGGATATGCAAATTAAGATTGTGCTCTGTGTTTCAAGGCTGAGGAAAAACTGCGCCTACTTTATGCGAGGAAGTGTAGGCAGATGAAAAATTTGGATGAGAAAGATGCTGAAACTCTTAAAGTTGATGCACTTCGAACCATGCTCAGGACTTTATCTACTAGAATCAAAATTGCTATTCAAGTCATCGACAAGATGTCTGTTGCTATAAATAAGTTGAGGGATGAAGAATTGTGGTTGCACATCAGGGAGTTGGTTCAGAGGTACATGATTATTTAAGTTTTAGATTACTCTTATCTATTCGTTTTGTCTTGTATGCACTATTATATTAGGAACTTGATTATACATTGATAATGGAAGAATTAACTTTAAGCTTTATATCAAGATTTGATTTATTTTTGCCCATTTGTGATTGAAGGTGCATGTACTTCTTAATGCCTAAATGAGATGATTTCTTTCTGACTTTTAATTGAAGTATTTTTTGCTGCTGATGCTTTTATTTTATTTAACTGTGATCTATTTATGGTGTCAGCAGGTTACTTGAAATGTGGAAAGGTATGATTGAATGTCATAGGTGTCAGTCACAAACAGTTTTGGAAGCCAAAGGTTTAGACGCCATTGCATCAAATGCAAAGCTTGACCATGTTCATCTTGAATTTGCAATAAAACTCAAGTTTGAGCTGCACAGTTGTAACCTAAACTTTTCCAATTGGATTGAAGCACAAAAATGTTATGTCAAAGCCTTGAATGGTTGGCTAATGAAATGTCTTAGATATGATCCTGAGGTAACTCCTGATGGTGTAGTGCCCTTCTCTCCTCGTAGGATTGGAGCACCCCCTGTGTTTGTGATTGCTTATCAGTGGTCACAAGCCATGGATACACTATCAGAGAAACAAGTGACTGAAGCCATCTATGATTTCTCTGCAAGTGTAAATCAACTCTTGGAGCGTCATAAAGTAGACCTGCAGCAAATGGTAATTGCCAACAAGGATGTGGAAAGACAAGTTAAGATCATGGAGAGGGAGGAGCAAAAGATCCAAAAGGTCATGCACGCCAGAGACAGAAGGATGATTCTACCGGCTAGGGAGGGGAGTGGTTGTATGCATTCTGGCCTAAAACAGATTTTCATGGCCATTGAGAAATTCGCTGTCAACTCCAAACAGGCTTACG
Organism: Anacardium occidentale; assembly: GCA_026122585.1. Classification (NCBI taxonomy): domain Eukaryota; kingdom Viridiplantae; phylum Streptophyta; class Magnoliopsida; order Sapindales; family Anacardiaceae; genus Anacardium; species Anacardium occidentale. Next base: position 212,389 of record JAJEJH010000440.1, read on the forward strand.
ATGAGCTTCATGTACTAATTGAAGAAGGAACTTCAGTCAAATGATGCCAGCTGGTCCTTTACCTCAAAGTTGGAAATCCTTCTACTTTTGCATTGTTTTCTGCTTTTGTGGCGCAGATATCTGTAAACCAAAATTTAAAGAGAGATTCCTCCTAAAAAAGTATGTTTTTTTTTTTATAGGTATAATTTTGAGTGCATTTCTTGTTTCTGTCAACAATGGATTTACATCCATTGTTTGGGGGAGGGGGGGGTGGGGCGGCAATATTTGCCCAATTTGTCTATTTGTAAAGCAAGTGTTTGAATTCCAGTTACATTTCAGCATCATTAGAAGAGTCTTGGTTTATCATTAGTTGCAGGTTAATGAGCCGCCGAAGAGGGGTAACCAGGTAGAATAAACCTAGTAGTTGTATATTCACTGCTCTCTCTCTCTGTTGCCTAAAGAATCCTAATTTAATGCTTCAGATTTGTGCAAAAGAAGAATAATGCCAAGGTAAGTCTGATTGAATTTTTTTTTTACAAAATTTCCCAGTTTCCTAAGGGAGGTTGTGATTTTAATTTAGCTGCAGCATTAATTTTGCTTGGTGGATTCGTGACTTTTCCTATTGTGTTGCCTCAGTGAAACTCATTTTGAAACCTTGTTGGTGTCAAGCTTATTCATTAGATAAACTCAAAATCATTACAGCAGGGGAGCGGCCTTGGGTAGATATTTTGTGGACCAATTGAGTCCGATGATTGGGGGTCAACAGGCAAGAGTGCCCTGTTATAAAAGCAGAAACTGGACCTGGAATCTGGACCAACCAAGACAGGTTTTCTATCTGAAACCTATCCGGTCAGTTTTGGTTCCTTCCAGCAGTGTTCACAATTCACAGGTTTATTTCCTTCTCTATTGAAAATTTTTATTTTTCCTCCTGGCATTATGCTTCTTCCTCAAACAAATTTATTTTCTTTCTTCAGCATTGTGCTTCGTCATCATCTTAATTCAATCTTCCTCCTCCCGAGCAAGCTTTTCTCTACAAAAATGGCCCACTCAACCATTTCCCTCTTCACTCTTGTGTCACTTTTCTTGATCCTTTTAGTAATGACTCAGTCTCCTTGACTTTCACCCCCTCCTTCAAGATTGATTTCACCACTGTCATTCTCTTCTCCCTTTATGCCACCACCAATGTTTGCATCAACTCCAACCAAAACTTCACAAAAGTCGGCGTTGTTTTATGGAAGCAAATTTGTATACAGAAACAAAATGATATCTTTGTATTAAAACAAATTTGAAAGGCCAAACAACATATTCCCACCCATGGTTTCCTTAACTGACCCCACCCCCATCAAAGTTTTCAAAGCCAAATACTCATCTGTTAACTAAAATCAAATTGATATTTTTATCTTTTTAAAATAAAATTTTAAAAATATATTTTATAAAAATAATTAAAATATAAATTTAAAATAAAATAATGTTAAAATAATAATAATGATAAATTAATAAATATTTAAAATAAAATAAATATTTTAAAAAACAGTAACTACAGCCGACACCGTCGCTAGTGGCAGTGACGGTAGCAGTAGCAGTGACCGACGTTAACCCATCAGGTGGTTGAAATGACCATTTAGTTCTATTGGTGATCGGATCTGGTCATCTCGATAGTGGAAGCAGTCAGATCTGGTGAAGGTAACCAAATCTGATTGTCTTTGCAATTTAAAATGAGCGGTGTCAAACATTTTAACCTTTTTTATCTTCTTCAATGGCGAAAGCAGTCAGATCTGACCACCTCCGCCAAATATTTGGCGATCATATTTCATCGAGGTAGTCAAATACGATCATCAATGAAACCAAATTGTCGTGAGGTTAACGTCGACCATCGCTGTCGATAACAGTGATTATTTTTTAAATATTTATTTTATTTTTAAGATATTTATTAATTTATATTATTAATTTAATATTATTTTATATTAAATTTATTTTTAATATTATTTATATTAAATTATATTTTGATATTAATATTGATTTTTATGAAGGGTATTTTAGTCTTTTTACTTTCTAAACTTTTAGGGGTGAAAGCTTGCCATTTAAGGAAAGCTTGGGTTTTACTATGTGATTTGGCCAATTTGAAAATATAAAATGTTTCTCAAGGAGGTACCCTAAATTTGTTCTAGATCTGATTTTCAAGTTAGTTTTGGCTCCTCAGAGGGTTGAAATCGGAACTTACATGGGATAGGCCAGTTCCGAGTAGGAACCAAAACTGAAACCCCAGATATCCTACAATTGTTGTCCCTCTGGCTACTATGGTCACCCCTATTGGTCAGTACTGTTCTTGTTTTTCTGTTTTGCTTCTTTTTTATCTTAGAAATGGTCTCATATTAGCTTTACTCTCTATTTCCATTTTTCAAAACAGAAAACGTGAAAAAACAAGAATCCAAAGTTTCATTAGAAAATTGAAAATACAAAACATTGAAAAAATGTCTTCCATGTTTTATTATTTCCAATTCATATTTATTTTACGAAACCATTAACAAACATACTTTTATTATTTTTCTTATCTGATACTTTTGTTAATTAATTATTTATTAATTCAAATTGACTGCTCTGAATTTAAATAAAATTTGAATTTGTTCATTGAACCACCCTTATTTTCGCTTAGGAGGAATAACAAGGCAATTGCAGTGATTGTCCAGAATTTGTCCTCTACACATGTGCTGAATTTCCGCAATGTTTGAATCAAGTGGATCAGATGCGTTGAAAAAAGACTTGGGTAGCTTTTTTCTTGTATTCAAGATCGACGATTGTCGTGTGTGAACAAAACTACGAACCAAATCTAACCATCCCTTCTTTCCGAAAATGAATTCAATAACAAACAGATGACAGTCTTAATCAATGGCCGTCCATTTGGGCTTGGCTTATGCCTACGGAAAAAGTCTTGCTTTCGTCTATCCTACTTTTGACAATGTGGAAGACTAATCATGCTTATTTATTAACATTCGAAACATTAAAAATCACTGGTAATGATTATACATCATAATAATATTATTATATTATATTTTTATTTTTAATTTGAAATTATTAAATAAAAAATTATATTAAATATTTTAATTTTTTAAAATCGTATTTGATTATCCCGTATTTAAAAAAGAATGATTCAATTTATTTTAAAGGTGTAGAATTTTTGGTCAAAACTGTGAGCTAACCAGCTCACAAAATTGACGAACAATATATTGGCTCTTAGTCTAACAATCAAATTCTAATCATTCAAATTCAAATTTGACTTTACAATCAAATCTAAATTATTTAAATTCAAATTAATTCGAAAAAAAAAATCAATCCAACCCTAACACTAGCTTATAAAACTTTCGTCTAATAGTTTTTAGATGACATTAGACGAAAGTTTGTCATTTAATAAATCTTAGATGGGAATAGGTCGTTTGGCTTATTTGAAAAATGCAAAATATTTGAAAATAAATATTTTTAAGGCCAAAAGAACATATTCCTACCTAAAGTTTTCTTGAAAGACAAGTTTTACTCAAAACATTTTAAATTCAAATATTTATTCATTGAATAAATTCAATAGTTAAGTTTAACGATTAAGGTTAAAAGATTATTTTTGTCTTCTTAATAAAAAATAAAAAATAATAAAATAAATTTTATAAAATAATACAAATATTAAAATAAATTATAAAATATTTTTAAAATTTTAAAAAATTATAAAATAAAATGAAATAAAAATAGAAAAAGTAATCACCATTATCGATGCCCATATCTGACTGCTTCATTTAACAGAGACTGACAGATTTGTTGCTTTCTTTTTGGCAAAATCAGTCGTGAATGGAAACATCTGAAAATGATCAGTTTTGACCCTATCGACAATATTCGATCATAGTTAATGGTAGAGATAGTCATATTTGGCCGTCTTAAAAATCAAATGATTGTTTTCAACTATTTGATTTTTTTTTTTAGTGGTAGTTTTTGTTTTATTTTTCAAATTTGTATATTTTTTAAAAATTTGTATATTTTTTAAATTTAAATAATAAATAATATATTATTTTTAATTTTCAATAAAAGTATTTTGGTAACTTTATAAAAAATGTTAAAAATTGGATGAAAATTTATTAATGAGTGGATGATTGAGCTCCAAAAAATTAGAAAGTAGGATTTTGCTTAAAAGAGGAGAACTTTGGGTGGGAATCAGTCCTTTCGCCTATTTTTAATAACCACTATAAAAAATACTAACCAACCTCCAAATCTAGTTAGGTTTGGGTAATTTATGTTAAAAACAATTAAAGATCAACTCTGAGATACTCTTGATTATTAAGTTTATTTTCAATAACTTGCATGTTAAGTACAAATAGAATTGGATTTCATTTAAGTCAGTTTGATTTTAATATAGTTTGGTTTTAGTAAGTTGAATTCAAATTGATATATTAATTCAATAATTTGATAATTTAATTCGAATTTGATTATTTATTTTTTTAATGATGTTATTTTAGTTTTTGATAATATTGTTTATTTCATTTATTATATTTTTTATTTAATGTTCAATCTTTTAATTATATTTTATTTTAATTTAAATTAATACAAATTAAAAAATAATAACATAAATGAAAATTTATGTGGATTTAAATTGAGTTGAATTAAAATTTAAACTCAATTTAATTTAATTTATTAGACTAGTTAAATATATAAAATAATATTATTTTAAAATAATATCATTTTTTTATTAAAATAATATTTTTTTATTGATTTGAATAAAAAAATTTTGATTCACAAGTTAAGTTAATTACAAGCTTAAATTCAAACTCATTAAGCAAAAGTCATGAAATTTAGACTTACATTTAGCTCGAGTTCACTGCAATCCAATTTATCTTGGATTTGTTTAAATCAAAATTAAATTCGATTTTAAATTAATGCCATTCTATTAAAATTCTATTTATCTTTACGACCAGCGGAAAATAGCAGGTGGGAGCTTGGAGGGGGGAACTAAAGTATAGCTAGAAGTTGAAAAGAAAGTGGTTGGACAAAAATGCCCCTTATGATGAAAAGGACACATTTCTACAGTTGAAGGCAGCAGAGAGAGACAGAGGTACTGCAACACCTCTCCAGTCTCCTCTGGTAAGATCTCCCTCTCTCTCTCTCTCTCTCTCTCCCCCACTATCCCACACGTGTGCTTTCACAGACAAACAAAACCCTCTTCCATAGAAAGAGAATCTATATGCTCTGCTTCTTTCATCAAATTGATTTCGCCCAACACAGCTGAGCAGCTGGGTTCCTTCTGGGTCAAGACTCGACCGAGTTATGGGCTGTTGTAAATCCACCTTCTTAAAAGCTCCACCCGACTCGGCCGATAAATCCCACCGTCATCAACAATCTAATCACAACCGACAATACAACCATCCCATCCAGCCATCTAACGGTACCAATTCCTCCATCGGTGTCGCTGCCGATGCCGATGGAACCCCGGCGTTCTCTGAGTTCTCCTTAGCTGACCTCAAAGCTGCCACTAGCAATTTCAGTGCCGATTTTATTGTGTCCGAGAGTGGTGAGAAAGCCCCCAACGTGGTCTACAAAGGCCGTCTCCAAAACGGCAACAACAACCGCCGTTGGATCGCCGTTAAAAAATTTACCAAATTTGCTTGGCCCGATCCCAAACAGTTCGCTGTATGCATTTATTATTAATTTACTATTTCATTTTTTCTTAGTTTTTATTTATCGGGTTCCGATTGTTTATTACTTTATATATTACTAGGATGAAGCATGGGGCGTTGGGAAGCTGAGGCATACCAGGCTGGCCAATTTGATTGGTTACTGCTGTGATGGCGACGAGAGATTGCTTGTGGCCGAGTACATGCCAAATGATACTCTTGCTAAACATCTTTTTCACTGTACGACTTTGTTCATTGAGCTATTAATTGAAGTAATTTTCACTTTTTTTTTTTTTTTTAACTGTAATAGCCATACCTCTGCTTGTTAGATAAGGGATTGATAAAACAAGCAATTTATTGTCATACGTTGAAGTAATTGCTTGGCAAGTTCTTGTCATATTGTTTTGAGTGAAGCTGTATAACTTATGGTGCTGGAATCTTCTGCTAGTGTTGATAATATTCTCATGCTTTGAATTTGGCATTCAAAACGTTTGCCGCCTTACCCATGTGCGTTTTGTTTTGTTTATACCATCTTTTGTTTCCTTGACAGGGGAGAATCAAACCATTGAATGGGCTATGCGTCTGAGAGTTGCTTTATGCATTGCTGAAGTTTTAGATTATTGTAGTAGTGAAGGACGTCCTTTGTACCATGATTTGAATGCATATAGGGTTCTCTTTGATGAGGTAATGTAATAAATTTGGATAGGTTATTTATCATTTCTGGTTTACTGTATCATAGTGGGTGGCTTTGTGGCTGGTTTTGGCAGAATGTTGATCCTCGGCTTTCATGTTTTGGATTAATGAAAAATAGTCGGGATGGAAAAAGTTACAGCACGAATCTTGCATATACACCTCCGGAGTATCTAAGAAATGGTAACTAATGTTATGTATATTCTTTTTATGTAAGTTTTACTGGCCATTTAGTCTTGCTTTCTTATCAATCTTTTGTAATCATTTATATTGGTAATCTCAGTGAGAATCCTTTACAAAAATTAATCAAGCCAACTTGTTTGAGGTTTAGATAGGTTAGTGTTTAATTACAGAATGATGTTATTATTCTGCAGAACCTACATGGTCTATAATTGGTCAGTTTTGGGTTTCCTCTACTCATTTTTGTTGTTGCCTATATAACTTTCTCATGTTATTGTTTGCTTTTAGTATATAGCACGTTTTACTTGACATTAATTATGTAAGGCATTACAGCTTATGTCATATAGACTTTCCTAAAATTTTTTGTTACATGTGTTGGAGGTTATTTCAAAAGATCAATTGAGCCAAAACAATCATAAGAGCGATTGATGTTCTACATTTTTTATTCAGACTGTGCATTATTATCATCATGGGAAAAAATAGATAGTGATAACTCATTTAGTCATATGTGCTATTATCTGTATGGAATTTTGTTGAACAGTTGTTTTGCATAGCATACTGTTGCTCAGTTTCCCCCCTTTTCTGGGGTTTTATGGTTTGTACTTAAGTGCTTTTTGACTTAACGGCCAAAATATATATATTTTTGCATATTGTAGGAAGGGTTACTCCTGAAAGTGTTATTTTCAGCTTTGGGACTGTCCTTTTGGATCTTCTCAGTGGAAAGCATATTCCTCCTAGTCATGTAAGTATTTTATATGCCTACATGCACCAGTTTTATTCAATTGGCTATATTGGACATCTAATTTTCTGGTTATTATGTATTGTTCCACCAATTTTGACGTGCAGAATTGTAGGAGATCTGGTTTTAAGTAAGGATTCAATTTTAGTCATTTGTTGTGGCTGAGAAGGGGAAAATAAGTGTTAATTATTTTTATCCTGAATGAATGGTTTTCTAGCTGATAACTTTTAGTCATGCAATATCTTTTAGAGGTTTACATGTTTGATCTATGGATGAATTTAAGGAATCAAGAATGTGGTTACACAAGGGCGATGCTGAAAGTAGTTCCCAACATAAATCTTAAAAACATGTTACCTGTGGCATGTGCTTTTAGATTTCTTTTTTTTTTTTTATTTTTTTTTTTTGCATAGTTTGCAAATTTTTTATCTTCAAAAGGGTGAGGTTTTGCTTTCTACAGTACACTTCGTTATTTGTTGCCAATAATGGAATAGTTTCCCAGCTATTAAAGTATTAAAGTTTTCAAAACTGAGTGTCCTGTGACTTTTTTCAGGTTGCTATATGCATGCAATTATTGCTATCTCTCTGTTCGATTGTTATCTTGATATCACCAGTCATTTTCTTGGTGGTTGTCTTATTTTTAGACCTTTTCCTTGAATATTTTGCTTCTTTGTCATAGTATTTTGTTAGCTTAAATTTATATTGTTTTATAGGATTGATGATATTTCTGATCCGGTTTGATTTGAACTTTAAACCAATTAAATCCAACCTTGGCATCTATCTTGTTGGATAGTATTTGATGCTGTAGCTGAATGTGAACTGAGAAATTGATTTGTCTATGATTGTTGGGGAGACTTTAAAAGTTGATTTTTACAGATTTTGTAGTCTATTTTTTCTGTTTTCTTTGTATACAGGCTCTGGATATGATACGGGGCAAAAATATTCTTTTCTTAACGGATTCACATCTGGAGGGAAACTTTTCAACTGAAGAGGCTACAGTGGTCTTTGATCTTGCTTCCCGATGCTTACAATATGAACCTAGGGAGCGACCAAATACCAAAGATCTTGTTTCTACACTTGCTCCCCTGCAAAATAGACCTGATGTAAGTTATCCTGTCTGTTTTATTTTTGTTTAATGCTTGCTCTAATCGTTTTGTTGTCTTTTTTGACTATACAAATTTATCAAGTAGTAATAGGTCAAGTTACAGTTTATTAGGTCAGATGCATGTATTTTTAATTATTATAATTAATGAGTTATGACATTATTTCTGGTGTTAAAAATTCACTGACTTATTAACAGGCCATGACATATTTATAATGTGTGGACTTTTTGGTTTCCTACTTGTATATTACATGTTTATGGAATGCTTACTTGTGTTTTCTTTCAGAAGTTGAGAGTTCGTATTTTTTTGCCTGCAGGTTCCATCTTATTCAATGCTAGGAATTCCAAGGCATGAGGAAGCACCTCCTACTCCACAACATCCTCTTTCCCCAATGGGTGACGCTTGTTCACGGATGGACCTGACAGCGATCCATCAGATTTTGGTAATGACACACTACAAAGATGATGAAGGAACCAATGAGGTAACTGAATTGTACAAATGCAGATTGCAGATTGTTCTATTCTGACTGCTATGCTGAATCTTTTTTTTAATGGATTGGTTTAGTTATCTTTTCAAGAGTGGACCCAACAAATGAGAGATATGTTGGAGGCCAGAAAGCGTGGTGATGTGGCATTCAGGGATAAAGATTTTAAAACTGCTATAGATTGCTATTCTCAGGTATGTATATACTTCTTTACAGGTCTGAGAGACTAGTTCTTCTGTGCCGAGACCAGACGAAATATGAAACTTGGAGTGGGTTTAGGGTTGAACCTGAATATTTGCCTATAAATGAAATGAAGGTTTTGTATTGAATTATGAGACAATATTCAATTAAAATTATGTGACTCTTCAGCCACTGTAACACATATTGGAAGCTTCAATTTTTCCCAGTGGGTAAATTATCTAAATCGCAAATCAATGTCTTCAGTCAGCTGTAACAAGGTCCTGAGTGACCTAGCATTCATTGTGGATCTGTACTTCCTGCCCTATTTCTTTAAGAGCAAAACAGCTTTTGATTATTGAAGAAAATGAGAGACTGTATTGTGATTTGTTAGGGTTTTTTTCTCAATTTCTATTATTTCTAACTGCAGTTCATAGATGTGGGAACCATGATTTCTCCAACTGTGTATGCAAGGCGAAGTCTTTGCCATCTGCTAAGTGATCAGCCTGATGCTGCCCTCCGAGATGCAATGCAAGCGCAATGTGTTTACCCGGATTGGTCCACAGCATTTTACATGCAAGCAGTTGCTCTTGCAAAGTTAGACATGCACAAGGATGCAGCTGACATGTTGAAAGAGGCTGCTTCATTAGAAGAGAAAAGGCAACGGGGTGGGAGAGGTTCTTGAGTGACTATAACATTCTCTGTAACTATGCTCAATCAATTGTTATGGTTCTTCTTGTTGTGAGAAAATATTTTATGTATGATGGAAGTAGAAATGTGTTTATCATCCAAAATGTACCATAGAGAGGGAGATACTTATTTTGCTGTGACTCTTCTATTTTTACAATTTCAGTGAAATAATAAGTCTTTCATATGTACATGCAAAGATGGATTATGCAATGTAAACTTGATTTCAGAAGGGTGAATCTTACTACAAAATTTTCAATGAACTCTTTCCAAATGCTTAGCTCCGCTGGAGTAGGGCCAGCGCATGGCAATGTGTAATATGTTGTTTCTGCCAGTTCTCTCAGGCTACAGCAGCTCTTCTATACTTGCATTAACAATGAGTATGAATACGGATTCAAGTATTATACAGATTTAAGTTCTAACTTGTCATCATATAAATAGATGATTTTAAAATAGAAATGAAAATCACTCATGATTAATAATTTTGAATTAAAGATAAAATAATATTGAATTTAGTGATATTTATTTTAAGTGTATACAGAAAAGGTACTGAACCTTGTCCCTCGTGTATTGGCTCTACAAATAGCCAAGCAGAAAATATTTGTGGCAAAATATTTTCTAATACCCGTCATATTTCTAAATGGTAAAAATAATTAGTTAGTTCTACAAGCTGTGTGTATGAAAACTTATAATACAAACATGGTTTTGATGGCTACACAAGCAATCAGGCAACATACAGCTCAGCTTTCCCATCAATGAAGAGGCTCATGAATTCTTCCCCATCAACTGTTTCTTTCTCTATGAGGAGTTGTGCGAGCTTGTGAAGTATGTCAATGTGCGTTGTGATGATCTGTTTCGCCCTCGAATACGCCTTTTCCACCAGTTCCCTTACCTCTGCGTCTACCACATCTGCAGTTGCCATGGAGTAGTCTTTCTGAGAAGACATCTGCAATGGAAACATGCACATCCACCATTATTGACAATGTTCATAACGCAGGACTTGGTTTAATGATAGAGGAAATGGCTACTGAATCTAATAATAATCTTACTTGTTGTCCCAAGAAGGGATTTCCACCCGGTCCACCAATGGCAACTTGTCCAATTTTTTTGCTGAACCCAAATCTCTCAACCATCTGCCTTGCTACCCTTGAAACTTGCATGAAGTCATTTGATGCTCCTGTTGTCACATTTTCCGCACCAAAAATTACCTCTTCTGCAACCCTGCTTAAGTATAAGGAATTCGCCAAATAAATGAGATTGGGAGCTGAGAGACTTCCAAAGATCTTGTTCTTCTAGTTCAAATACAAGGCTCAAGAGCAACAAAAACACCAATAAATTTTTATAATGCTATCCAAAGCATTAACCAAGATGAACTAACCTTCCACCAAGTGCAACAGCCATCTGATTCTCCAGGTAGCTCCTGCTGTACAGTCCGGACTCAAGCCTCTCTTCACTTGGAGCGAAAAAGGTAAGCCCACCAGCTTGGCCCCGGGGAATGATGGATATCTTGGCTACAGGATCGTATTCAGGCATAAGTGCACCAACTAAAGCATGGCCAGCCTCTGCAGTTTGGAGTAAATGTACAGATTTTAACTCTCAAGGCCAACTTGCAGCAGAAAAAGCAAGACAAGTAGAAAATGCAAAGAATGACTACCGTGATAGGCAACTAATTTCTTTTTCTCATCTGAGACAACTGCATTTTTCTTCTCAGGTCCGGCAATGATCCTCTCAAGAGCATCAGAAATTTCATCTTTACTTATTTCCTTGAGGTCACGCCTGGCTGCAAGAATGGCTGCCTCATTCATCAGATTCTGCAAGTCAGCGCCAGTAAAACCTGGAGTTCTTCTAGCAATTTTTTCGAAGTCCACATCCTTTGCAAGTGCCTTTCCTCTTGAGTGCACCTGTAAGGGAGAAAAATAAGGGTTAAGATGTAAACAATAGGTTCATTTGTCTTCAATTGGAACCACACTATCACAACAAATTATATCAGTTAGTTCAGACCACCCAACACATAAGAAGAATTTGATAAACAACAAACACAAAGATTCCCAGACTTCAAACTATCAAAAATATTAGACAAGGACTGACATTGTTTACACACATGTATCTCCAATCATGCAAGTATTATATATCAATTATAATCAATCTGTGAATTACACAAAAACCTTTTAAATCTTCGATAACGCAAGTATTCTATACAACTATAAACAAGCAAAGTTTGTACAATGCTTACCTGAAGAATCTTAACTCTGCCTGCAACATCAGGCCTGTCAACAGTAACTTGTCTATCAAACCTCCCAGGCCTCAACAAAGCTGAATCAAGAACATCCGGTCTATTAGTTGCAGCCAATACAATAACACCAGAATTACCAGAAAAGCCATCCATTTCAGTCAGAAGCTGATTAATGGTTTGCTCTCTCTCATCATTTCCTCCTCCAAGCCCTGCCCCTCTCTGTCTTCCAACAGCATCAATTTCATCAATGAACACAATGCAAGGAGCCTTTGATTTTGCTTTCTCAAACAAATCCCTCACTCTTGATGCACCAACACCAACAAATAACTCAACAAATTCTGAAGCTGCGCATGAGAAAAAGGGAACTCCTGCTTCTCCAGCAACAGCTCTTGCCAACAACGTTTTACCAGTTCCAGGTGGCCCTACTAATAAACATCCTTTAGGAATTTTAGCTCCTAAAGCTGTATACTTATCAGGATTTTTCAAAAAATCTACAACTTCTTGTAGCTCCAACTTTGCTTGGTCAGCACCAGCCACATCAGCAAATGTAACACCAGTTTCAGGTACTTCCTGGAATTTTGACTTTGACCTTCCGAAATCCATGGGACCGCCAAGTCCGCCTGGCCCACCAGGTCCGCCCTGAGCCCGACGGAAAAGGAAGAACAAGCCAGCGAAAGCTAGAAACGGGAATAACAAATTCCCAATAAAATTAAAAAGCCCATTACCAGAATCCCCCTCGGAGACCGAAATATCGACTCCATTCATGGCCAAAATGTCAATTAAATCAGGGTCATTGGGGACTATAACAGTCGCACGACGGCCATCCACTGCTGTCAACTGAAGGGCAGAACCGTCTTTGCTGAACCTGACTCTTTCAACTTTACCCTTCTTGACAGCGTTTAAGAACTCGCTGTATCGCCATTGGCTGCCTTCAGGGAGGTCAGAGGATTGAGACTGGGGTTTAGGAGCGGTCAAGAGAAGATTTTGAGCGAAAGGTGAAGAATTTGAAGGGCTAGGCCTTGTGGGTTGGGCTTCGATCACCGGTGGCGGTGTGCTATCAACGGCTAGAGCCTGAGGGGTTAAAGAAGACAACATCAAAGCAGCTAAAGTGGCTTCAGCTGATAATTTTTTCGCTCTTGATGATGATGATGAAATTGATTCTTTTTTGTTCAGAATCGACACTGTAATCCGGGGCCTTGACCTTCTATTTCTATATAAGAACGGGAAAGACAATGGGGATTTGGTAGTTTTGGGTGTTGGAGGGGAGATTAGGATTTGAGAACCAAACAAATTAGAAGAAGAGAGTAACGGGTTGGTGCTTGTTGACGCCATGGCTGTTTCTTTGGTCTCTTAGTTTCACTTCTGTCTATCTCTCTGTAATTGTAGTTGATGTTCAGGTTCAGGATGAGGTTACAGTGTATGCAATCCTGGAATGTTGCGCGCACAATTGCAGAAATATAATTGAGTTTGGACTTAGAGAGTTGGTCTAATCCAAGCCATATGTCTAAGCGTTGCTTGTTTGCTTCCACGTGTGCCATATAATATCCAGTCATTTTGATATCATTATACCAATCAGTCTGTATTTATGATTCAGGTTAACTCGGGTCGGCTTGAATCAGTCAATCTACAAATTAGGGTTTCAATTTATGATTCAGGTTAACTCGTTAATCTATAAATTAGGGTTTCAATTTAGAAATTCAATTTGAAATTTTATTATTTTATTTATTTGATAATATTCTCATTAATAAGATTATTTAATTTTTCAATAATGTTAATTATCTTATCAATAATTTTACCATGATTATAACTTTAATTAGAGTTTAAGTTGATTCTAAGCTTATCTCAATTTGGTTTGAATTAAAATTATCCTTAATTTACTGAAAAATGGCTTTAAAAAAACTATTAATCAACAGTAGATTTAATCCAAAATGAAACTAATACGATGCCAGGATTGAAATTAATTTGAATTCAAAGAAATTAATTTAAAATTATTTCAAGATCTATAACTTAGGGTTCAAGCCTATTTGATTTAAATTAGGATGTTTGAGTTGACTCATCTATACACCCTCAATGTATTTGGTCCGAAGTACAATCTGAGATCGAATAGCTTGGATAATCCAAGCGTGGTTTTATTTGTTATTCTCGTTCTTTTTCGGAGAATTGGGAACACATCCACGCCAGCCCAGTATTAACGTCCACATACACGCAGAATTGAAGCCCTGTTCCACACTATTTTAGAAGCGAAATGAGATGGGCTTGCAGCTCACACTCTGCCCCAGCATTGAAATGCCTTCAGCTGGAATGATTTGGGCTCAGTTGTTGGCCCATGGTTGGAATAAAAGTTATCCCTAATTTTGTGATATTCATTGGATTTAAGCACAGCAACTTTTCCGTAAGAAAGCCGAAGCATGCTCTCCATCCTAAACAGTAACACATTCAAAACAAGAATAAAACCATGCTTAAACACTTTCACATTTACGACAGCATAACAATAAATAAAATTTTCACTATTTTTTATCTTTTAATCTTTTGATTATAGATTTATATTCCTACATCCACTCTCAACCAATCATATAAAGATATCTTTAGATATAATCAAACTTTTTGATCCAATAATTTCTTCTAATTACAAGTGATTAAAAATGTCTTATCATATGATTATCAAGTTACCATAATAATTTTCATTTAAAATAGTCTTCTTCAACAGCCCCTATAGATGGGTTTTAAGTATAACATATTTCCATGACAATACGTAGAAAGAAATCGATCGTTTATTGAATTCATTAACCTTTGAATAAACCTTAATTATAATAGAGTTTAGGTGGGTTTTACGGGACTCCTTAATCTTATTTTCTTTCCCTTTACCTGCCAACACCTCTCTAACTAGAGAAAAGCAAAGACACTAACAGATAGTTTTCTTGTGTTATTGGGAAATAAATTAAGAAAAAAGAAATTGAAAATCAAAATCAAGCATACAAACAAGATATGTTTGAACAATTTTGCCAATAATACTTCGTTTGCGACCACACTAGGACTTCATATTAATTTTAGAATTATCACATAAAAAAGATATAACCATATATTTATATAAAAACTTTCTGGATAAAGTAATTACAAAAAACATCTTATCAAGGAGACTTCGCCCCATGAACCTTTGGTTATAGGATTATGTTTGATAATAAATTCCAACCAACCTTATCAAGATGTCCACACTACAACACTTATTACTGTAGTTTTTTTTTTTTTAATATATATAAATCCTGATCAATTGTATTCTATTCTACATTTGAAAGTAGAGAGATCTTGGTCCTTAAGGGGATGTTTTCAATTTCAAAGTCCAAGTAGCAACGCGCTATTTTGTTTTCTGGTGCTGAGGAAGCTGACATTCACCTATATCCCCATGCATTTTCCAGGTTTAATTATTCATAGAATTTGGAGCACAGCTAAGCTAATTACGGTATGAAAGGGGCTTCAGGAATTGCCACTGTCGGTGCTCTCATCTTATCTGAAAGTTGGATTTAAATTCTAACTTTCTAACTTTTCAAATAAACTTGAGGGTATATATTAGTGATTCTTTTTCCGCCTTTCCAATAATTCTAATTCAATTTTAAACTAACTATTTCAGATTCAAATTAAATTCAAACTTACTATTATTTATATTTGATTCGACTGAAATCAGTTCACTGTCAACGTATTTATTTTAATTTTTAATTTGTATGTGCCTGGAAATCCAATGCTCCTTTTTCTCAAGCTTGCAGCTTCACGTGGCAGTATTGCACCTCCCCCTAATTTGAAGCAAGCATGTATTCTTATCCAAAGATAAGAATAGTCATCAGCCTTCATATGTTGGAACTTCGTGGCCAGAACAGTGGATCTTAGTCTCATATTCCTTGTCATATTCTCAGGTAACAAAATCATGCACAGTTGTTTACTAATTCAGAAATTGCTTAATTTTCCTGCAGCTTGTCGCAACATCTTGTTTGGTGGATCGAAACTGAAAGTAACCCTAGTTTGAATTTGAGTTGAATTGTCAGCTCAAATTAAATGAGTCATTGAAAGGTCATCAATCAATTCATCTTTCTAAAAGTTTTTTTTTTTTTTTTTTTTTCCCTAAGGGGCACTTCTTTCTTCACTTTTGTTTTTTAACACTTTCTCCAACGAACTAATCACCTATTTGAACTAAAGTCTTAGGTTTTAAACTGACTTTGATATACAAATTAGAAACACAGGCTGGCTGCCTGCTCTCGTGCATGCACAAGATTCCCTGTTGGTCTATTTCACCACAACGATGTCTCAACAAATTTTGTTGTATGGAAGGTTCCCTGAGACAAGTGTACGTATGAATTCAATCCCTTGGCTGTTTCCAATACTCCCAAGTGCCGTACTAGAACGATACTTCATGGTACATTTCCTCGAGATCTGAGATTTATTGCAGGATAATAAGTTGTCTCTTCAGCGTTTCCCTATAAAACCAAGTTCGGAAAACAAGGTCTTATTGCTCATTATCCTCTCAATATCCATCCCTCTTAATGGCACGCCTAAATTTCAATGCTCTCAGAGACTTACACATTTCAGCCAACGATCTTCTTCATTCACCAGCGATCCAAAAAGCTCTTGCCCACCACAAACACGAGAAGTGGGTTTATGAAGTTTCAGAAGCATCTCTGAGAATGTTAGAAGTTTGTGGCATCTCCAAAGACGTTCTTTCACTTGTAAAAGAGCATCTTCAAGGCCTGCAATCCACTTTGCGCAGAATGCTTATTGGCGAGTCAGATATCAGTGCCAAAATTGCAGCTTACAATCGGTATAGAAGGAGGTTGAAGAAACAGACGTTGAAGTGCCTGCAGTCCCTAAGAGGGATGACGAACAAAGCAATCATAGCATCAGATATAGATTCTGTAGACTCCAAGCTTATGGTAGTTGTGGATGTGTTGAAAGAAGTGAGATCAATGGCAATCTCTATAGTGGAGTCATCGTTATCTCTCATATCTGTGCCGTGGCTGGACAGAAAATCGGCCAAAGGGTCTTTCACGTCCAAGTTTATGCGGTCAAGTGGTCGAAGTTCATACGATATTTGGGACGAAGAAGAAGTTCAAAGTGCAAACAAACGAATGGAAGGAGTGGAGATTGCCATTGAAGTTGTTGAGGTTGAGTTAGAGTGCATTTCTAGGCGTTTAATTCAAACAAGGGTTTCACTCCTCAACATACTTACCATATGATAATTTTGGTCTAGTAAATCCTAACAATTAAATAGTCAATGAGCTTATGTGGGTTTTTGGATTGTTGGATTTGAAAGTATCCAATAATTTCTCCTATATTAGCTAGGTAACTTTCTGAAACCCTAACACAATAGTTCTTCTCATTGGAAGCCTGCATCAAGTGAATTTCAGAAACTTCTTGGATTCAGAAAGTGTGGCACATAAGTATTACTCCTTGGATACACTAATCAAGAGTCAATATGTATGACTGTATTTTACAGCGATTATTTTAACTTCTTGTTTTCTTTTATTCTTTACATTCAAGTGTTCATTTCTGATTATATCTTTCTGTTAATTGTCATGGCAGCTAAGTTCATGGCTATATCCATAAGAATTCTTGTGATGGACTCTTCATATTCGACCAGCTTTATATCAAATTATAAATTCTTGTGATGAAAACTGTGAGAGAATTATTTCTTCAGTTCAATGAGCACATTTGAGCATTGGACTACTCAACGTTGAGTTAGCAGTTGAGATTGGAGCAAAATTCAGCTTGATGTGTATATCTTTAGTACCAAATGATATAAAACTTAGAATAATCACATTTTAAATCTAATTTTTGAGATTAGAGAAATGAGAACCATATAAACCGGTGTCATAATCCTGTATTTTCTAATGTGAAATATGCTTCTCGACCAATCATGGCCACAAGAAAAATACAGCCTTGCAGAGCAGAAGAGGGAGAGGTCGCAAGTCCAATCGTGCAAAATTTTCCAAGTAAAATATTGGTCTGTCATGACAAAAGTCGTTCTACCGACTTACAAATTGTCCACTGTTTACTACCATTTCTGCATAAAAAACTATATGTTGTTCAATGGAGAGATGACACAATTAGGCAATCTAAATCTTGTTTAGTTCAGCATTTTGCAATAATTAATTGCACTTGTACAACACAGGGATGGGTGATTGACAATTTGTCTCCCAGCTTAATAGTGACTCGCAACCCTCCAGCCCATTGTGCCCACATATTTAACAAATATAATATTATTCACCTAATCATTTAATAGATGTTAATGACTTATTCTGTCAACACATTTAATAAATATTATATTATTTATTCATTATATAATATCATATCATTTCTATATTAATATCCATCTAATTATATATCATCATTGATACTTGTATGTACCCATTTTATTAGTAAATATAATATTTCTCATTGACAAATCCTTCTTCCTCTTTGTGCACAAAACAGAACTAATTATAAGGTCTCGAATGGTGGATTGTCTAGGTAATACAGCAGCAAGGGCAGCAAATATGAAGAAGAGAGAATCATCTTTGAATTGTTTCTTGTTACAAGCTCTAAAAACCCCGAAAAAACCAATACCAAACTACAAGAGGAAGGTCCACACTCATTACTTCGAAAGGAGATTTGGTGTCAATTAGGGTACTGCGTGCTAGGAGAACAAGAACAAAATCTAAGATAACATAGGTAGGATTGGACCTAATTGTCCGAAACAATCTCATCCACTAGTTGACTGGATAGTCTTGTTTTACTATCATCTCGTTCTTCAAAAGACAGATAACATTATGTTATCTAACAATATAAAAGAATGCTGACATAGATAAAATTACTCTCATACATAGATTTGAGGAAAACATAAATAAAAGATGGAATACTGACAATGAACGATATAAAAGAATGCTGGAAAATGCAGTTTGGGCTTCATTCCAAATCCATCACAACCTCACAAAGAATAGAAGCACACACGTCCACATACGCATATGGACTGTAAAAAGTATCCCTCTTACAAACTAACATGCCAATAGGAAATTGTTCAGCATCATGCCCATCACAAATCCAGTTTATTGAGTGAAAAGAAACAAGGACATTCCAGATGATCCACTAAAGAACCTTCATGGCTTTTCCCTTTCCAATTGGATTCCTGCAATCAGTAGGATACAAACATATTTTCTGATTTCATCCCATATCTTATGCTATGAAACAAAACAGGCGAGGGAAAAAAAAAAAAAAAAGTTTGAAAAGAAAATTATATTGAAGCACTTGTCCTTCATTTCAACATCCAATTCTTGCTGGCAATCAAATCAAAGGCAGTGATATGAGGAGGATGACCACTGACAAAGAATTATGACTGGAACTTGGTCCTCTAATCAAGGAAAAAATTCAGTAGGATGTGGTAACATAAATAAATGACTAGATAACAACTGCTCCTAACAGAGAAGAACAAAAGAGTGATGGCACAAAAGGCCATACTAAACATGAGACTGTGAAATGACTACAGAAAATACACTTCAATTGGCAGCCAACCCTCAGAGGGGATCATCAATGCTCCCACACCCCAACCTTCTCTTTTTCCCCAAAAAGAAAAGAAAAGAAATGAAGAAAGAACCTGCAGCATAAGATCAATCCTAGATCTCATCTTCATATCTAAAGCCAACAGAACTAATATGTAATAGCTGTTAATTTAATGACAACAATAACATAAGATCAAGCCTATTATGCCTTCATACCTAATATTTGAGAGAAGCATACACTGTAATGTCCATCTTTTAACCCTTTTTCCTAAACAAGGAGTGAGGCTAGAAGCTTAGTCCTTATCTTGAAGAATCATATCCATAGAGGATAATCATATATAGTTCATATCCTATTCATAAAGCTCCATAAGACCTGAAATTATGGTTCAATCTTTTTTTTTTTTTTTAAATAACTACTAATAAACAATTTAAGCAGCAAGAATGCTCCTTGACAATCCACATAGCATCATAACATTTCAATAAGCAATTGATTATTTCACAATTTCATGTATGGATTTTTCTATATAAGTCATTAAAATCAATCTTCAAATCGTAAGGCAAAAGTACCTAATGATCATGCCCATGACCATGGTCATCATGGCCTTCCCAAGGATGTCGCCAACCCTGAAGGAAACAGAACAAAAGTGCGATAGTAACACCACAACAGGCTCAATCATAGGAAAGCTGAAACAGAATTGTGTCTTACCAAAACTACAGGACCATCCTGCTTTGCCCTGTAGAGAACCCAAAACCTGAAATATTAAACATAAGCAAACTTAATGAGGTTATAAGCAGTTGAATTGTCCTCTTTCTAAATATTGCTTTACCAAAACCTCCAAAAAAATAACCAATAATACCTATGTTCAAATAGTTGGATACTATCTGCTATAAACAAACTGACTTGTCATAATATGATCATGTGGTCTAATTATCCCTAATTCAAAATCACTCAATCAAATCACATGATGACCTGCCAGATTGATTGTAACCATCCATTAATGAGGTCAATTACAGTCATTTCCGAACAGAAGCATCCCATTTATCTTCAAAATTAAAATCCAAAAAACATAAATTTCGGCAATAATCAAAATGAACGATCTCAAGCAGATAAATTGTAAAATATTCCAATAATAAAGTTACAGAATGCAAGATGAAACGAAAATATATAAACTGGAAAGCATTTAGATCCGATCACAACAAAAAATCTGAAACTAAGAAACGAGATAAATCGGATTCGAGAGTTCTATAGAGCAAACTATACCGAGGAAATAGAATTAAGATTATGGTTTCGATCAATTAGATGAAGAGATGAAGGGAAGGAGGTACCACATGACGGCGCACAAGCCCTTGCCGGTGAGGGTGTGCCATCGCTTAGGTTTATGCAAGGTCATGCCCTTGTAGTTGACACTCTCGCCATGGTCTCCTCCTCCCATCTTATTCTTTCTCTTTGCAATCCCCAAACCGATTCGAACCAGTGAAAATGGTCCAAGCTACAATGACAACCAGGCTTTACTATGCTTAGTCAGACTGGAACTGCAGATTTCATAATGAGAGCCGTTGAATGTGCATACTTTAACCTCTTAGAAATCATTGTGCTGGGTCTGTCGCACTAGATCACTACTGCAAGTCCCCCATCCTTTGGGCCTTGTCTATTGGATTCGATTGAGCCCAGATTCCATGGTGAATCCTTTTCAGCCCAGTACGACTTCAAGAGAAACCGCCCCGTCAAGCTTAGATTACTGATTGACTCTAGTTTAAACTGAATAAATTTTTAACTTCCTGATCTGAAGCCATGTTTAAGACTAAATCTTTTATTATTTTTTAAAATAAATTTTCTTATTCTCTGAAGACTGTTCTTTTTTTTCTAATAATCGGCAATTCGTGGGTTATTATCAAAGCTTGCAAAGAAAACATGTCGTATTGGGCCCTCTCAAGAAGGAATGCAGATTGAACAGTGCAAACTCTACGTTGAATAATTATTATAAATTCAAATCGAATATAAACCAACATTTTTTCTTCAGTTTCACATGATTAACCCCTATCATCATTAGTGGTGCCTTGGTCGGTCTATTGTTCTTCAAACATTATCACTTGAGGGGTCCACTTGACCATACATTCTACGTCTCGTGATGTTCCTTTGACTAAAAGACTTGTTTTTATTCATAATTTAAGATGAGAACAAAATCTCATCTCTAAGTTTTAAAACCGTCAAATTCAATATTGATAACAGTATTCATCAATAACAAAATTTAATAATTATTTTTTATTATTTGATTTAAAAAAATATCAGATCTAACTTTTCTGTTTAATTGAGACAACTAAATATGATCATTCTATCATAATAAACAATAAAAAATAATCAATTTTAGTTTCATCAGTTATTTTTGGTCATTATTTCTGACGAAAATAATTAGATTTGATTACCTTTATCCAATACAAAATTAAATCTGACCTCTCTTAAAATTAAGTGATCGAAAATAACTATTTGGTTTTTTTAAAATTTTAAAATTTTTAATATATTTTAAATTTTTTTATAAATTTTTATATTTAAAAATTTTATTATAAATTTTTATATTTAAAAATTTTATTATAAATTTTTATTTTTTAAAAAGATATTTTAATTATTTTATTTAAAAAATTAAAAAAATGATTTGAATTTTTGAAATTTGGATCTGAGTGGGAATAAGTCCCCTGTTGCTTTTTTGGTTTCGTCCTTGTTATCACTTCTATCTTGTTGGAGTACAAGTGTCTCTAAATTATTGGGTTTCAATCAACTCAAAATCTGGTATTATTTCCGCGGTTCGAGGATTTTTATTTTTTGACCTTTTTTGTTTTAGTTGTCTTGCCTATTTTATTACGTTATATATTATTTGTATGGAAAGTAATTACTACCTACTATTTTGAAATTATTTACGTGCCATAAAAATTAGACAGAAACACATAATAAAATATTGTTGTAAAAGAAATCAACAAAATTTATTTTGGTAATTACACTAGACTATTCATCCTATAAACATAAGATTTTTTAATTACTTTGTCGGAATTCTTTATAGAGATAAATAACATAATAGTAGGTAATGCAATGTTAAGATGTGAAATTATGATTTTATTATAATAATTTTATTTCTTAAATTATTATATATTTTTAATTTAATAAAAATTAAAAATAAATATTTTAAATGATCAAGTTACATAAAAACCTCTATCTTATCTTTTATTTTTTTTAGTTTCAGATTGAGAATGATGATAAAAAAATAATAATTATTATAATATAAAAATATAAATATAAATATCAATGACGTATAAATGTATATTAAAAAAACTAATTTTTCAAAATATTAGTATGTTAATTAAAAATTTTAGGAAATTTTTAGATTAAAAAAGTTATTTTTGAAAATTTAAAATTGAGTACACTCCTTAATAGTATAAAAAAATAATTAATTTAAAAAAATTAAATAAATATATAATAAAATAGAGATATAAATATTATATTATAAAATTTTAAATTTGCAATAATATTTTAAAATATATAAAAATAAATATAACAATTTATAAGAAAGTAAAATCAATATTAAAGTTTTAAAAAAATTTAAAGATCGGGTTATAAGTTTTTAAAAAAATTAAATTATAATATTTAATTATATGATAAATTAATTTTTTAATTTATAAAATTATTATTTTATTCTTCATCATTAATTTTTTAATTATAATTTGATTTGATCCTGACGTCTTATCCGATTGCATATATTAAAAAAATTTAATAATCTGTCATGATTTGCACGTGCATAAATAGCCTCATTGGACAAAAAAAAGGCCATTTCACTGTATTGAACGGCTGCGATTAACATTGAAAAGTCTCTTGCCGCGAAACACGGTTAGATGAACGCACGCCAACAAAGGCCAATGGTAAGCAGTCAAAGCCTCCTAGGTTTGTGTCCCATGCATAAAAGCCCTCCAAAAGACACTCAAGTTCAGAGTTCAGAAAGGCAGAAAGCGATCACATGGCTCAAGTCAGCTGTGGTAACGTCGACGGAAGAAGCGGATTCTGCAATTCGACCTCCATTTTCTACAGCAAACGCAAGCCAATCCCTCTCCCGAAGAACTATTCACTTGACGTTACAACATATATCTCTTCCAGGCCTCACCATGGCAACACCGCTTTCATCGACGCAAGCACAGGCCACCAGATCACCTTCACTGAGCTCTGGAGAGCGGTTGATTCAGTCGCCACGTGTCTCTCCGACATGGGTATTCGAAAAGGTCACGTCATCCTCCTCCTTTCGCCTAACTCGATCTTCTTTCCCATTGTCTGCCTCGCTGTGATGTCGCTCGGTGCCATTATCACCACTACAAACCCTCTCAACACTCGTGGGGAAATCGCAAAGCAAGTTGCCGATTCAAAACCCGTACTTGCTTTCACTATCAAAGAACTCATCCCCAAACTCGCCGGTTCATCGCTCCCAATCATACTCCTCGACGACCCAGAAAGCATCACTCCTGAAACAAAGATTTTGACTACTTTACAGGAAATGATAAAAAAGGAACCAAATGGAAGTCGGGTTAGAGACCGAGTCAGCCAAGATGACACAGCGACTCTCCTCTATTCGTCTGGTACAACCGGCGCTAGCAAGGGTGTGGTATCGTCTCATCGTAATCTCATAGCAATGATACAAACCGTTGTTGATCGATTCAAAATAGAAGAAGCACAGGAAACGTTCATATGTACTGTTCCAATGTTTCACATCTACGGTCTAGCATGTTTTGCTACGGGCCTACTGGCATCAGGATCAACGATCGTAGTTCTCTCCAAATTCGATATGCACGAGATGCTATCAGCGATTTCAAAATACCGCGTCACAACCTTGCCTCTCGTGCCGCCAATACTCGTAGCTATGATAAACGGCGCCGATCAGTTAAAGTCAAAGTATGACTTGAGTTCGTTGCAGTCTTGTATGTGTGGTGGGGCGCCGCTGAGTAAAGAAGTGATAGAAGGGTTCCTGCAGAAGTATCCAACTGTGGAAATTCTTCAGGGGTATGGCTTGACAGAGTCAACGGGAATAGGGGCGTCAACGGACTCGTTAGAGGAGAGTAGGAGGTATGGGACGGCCGGGATGTTGTCACCGAGCATGGAGGCGAAGATTGTGAACCCGGATAGTGGTGAAGCTTTGCCCGTGAACCGAACGGGTGAGCTTTGGCTTAGGGGCCCGACCATCATGAAAGGTGTATATAAATATAGCAACTTGACATCGTTGCCGATTGATTCTTTTCTGCTTGTTGGTTTCGGGTATAATGACAATATTCTCTATCGAAATGCGGGTTGATTTTTCCATCTAAGAAGGAAATAATTATAATCAATGTGTTGAATTGGTGATCAATTAAGCTACAAGGCCCTACGTGAACACATATAGGGTCCCGGGTGAGTGGGTGGGAGTGCAGGGATAGTGCCCCTATTTAACCGATCGCTATCTATTATTTATCAAGCAGTGGGAAGAGTGTCATAAAAATCATCTGTCCTCTTTTGAGTATATCTCATAAAAAGCCAAAGGGGATTTCTTTAAGGAATAAAAACCATTTGATTTAGTAATAAAAATCTTAATACGAGTTGGTGTAGGGATGATAATTTTAATATAAATAATTCTATAACATTCATTGTAACGGGATGTGAGAAAATATTAAATAATATTGAATAGGTGAAACTTAGTTTGGTATCAAGCGTTCCTTCTCGTGTGGCTAGTTACTTTATTGCTTTCGTACTAATGATGCAGGTTGCATCATGATCATTGAACTGTACATTTTGCTGAATGATTTTGTTTTTAGAATCATGTCAAATAATCCATTGTTGAGTGTTTATTCCAGGCTAGCTGTGCAATTCATGGCTATAGAAATGGTATAATTCTTGTCCATTTAATACGTTTCTTCTTATGAATAATACTTTTTGTGCGATTCTTGCAGGTTATTTCAGTAATGAAGAGGCTACTGCATCGACACTTGATTCGGAAGGATGGTTGAGAACTGGTGATCTCTGCTACATTGACGAGGATGGCTTCATTTTTGTTGTCGATCGACTGAAGGAGCTGATTAAATACAAGGGATATCAGGTGAACAGAACCCTGAATATTTTACTTACTCTTCTTTCAATCTGGCCTTTTTTTTGACAAATTCTTCTCTCTTTTTATCTTTTGTAGTAAGGATGAGATTATAATTTTAATGGCTATTGACCCTCAATGTGGCAGGTTGCTCCGGCAGAATTAGAAGCCTTGTTACTTACTCATCCAGAAATATCTGATGCTGCAGTTATACCGTACGTTTTCCTTTACATTGATTTTTAATATTTTATTATATGTTAAGTATCTCACATTGCTTGGAATGAAGTTGTGCATGGGTATACAACTGGAAAGTCTCACCCTTTCAGCTAGCTTTGGGGATAAAAGAGATTCAAAAGCAATTTTAGGGGGAGACTCAGATGAAGGGTTAAGGGGAGGTTTGGCCAGTTTACTCCCTTGGGTTGCCTAGTTAGGTTGGCCTGGTTCAAGAGGCTAAGACAATTCCATCCAAATCCACTTTAGTATAGGTCCATTCGAGCTTGGTTTAGAGGCTCAAATGTAGGGTTCAGGGGGGATTTGGCTGGTTGGTTAGCCTAGTTGAAAGGCTTCCTGGTTGAGGTGAGATTGCTTCTTACTCCCCAGTTGAAGGGTGAGCCTGGTTAGGAAGGCTTAGTTGAAAGGCTCCCTGGTCGAGGTGTGGTTGCTTTTTACTCTCCAGTTGACCTGGTTCAGAGGCTCACATGAAGATGTTTACTCCCTGCAAGTGCGAGGGAAAATCTCACTGAGATAACTTAATTCAACTTTGTTCCTAGGGAGACTTTTGTGTTTTTGTGTGTTCCAAATGAACAAAAGCATGAGCTTGGTTGTTGTATGTTGATTTTCAGATTTCCTGACAAGGAGGTGGGGCAATATCCCATGGCATACATCGTAAGAAAAGCTGGAAGCCGTTTATCAGAGACTGCAGTCATGGATTTTGTTGCAAGACAGGTTTGCCTGATTCATTAGACACAAATATGGAAATTTTTATAGATTAGTTGTGAAATGTTACAAGCAGCACTTTTATTTCCAGGTTGCTCCATACAAGAGAGTCCGAAGAGTAGCATTTGTAGCTGCAATACCCAAGAATCCTT
The DNA here is from genome assembly GCA_026122585.1 of Anacardium occidentale. Lineage (NCBI taxonomy): Eukaryota > Viridiplantae > Streptophyta > Magnoliopsida > Sapindales > Anacardiaceae > Anacardium > Anacardium occidentale. Next base: position 238,994 of record JAJEJH010000440.1, read on the forward strand.
CTGGCAAGATTCTCAGAAAGGATCTAATCAAGCTTGCAACCTCCAAACTCTGAATAATTTATGTTTTTACCAGAAAACTTACCCTTTGAAGTACTAGTTAATTGTATATTTTAGCCCCGTAAGCTGTTGGACTTAAAAGATTTGTCTTAGAAATAAAAATTCTAATGGGGTTTGTTTTTGGATTAAAAATCCTAATATATACACATTATTATATCTTGTCTAAGTGAAATAATAATTCATTATCAAATACATTTATTGTAACAAGTGAGGTTTCAAATAAAATTGACCTAATTGGACATAGTCAGTCAGGATAAATTGTGCCTGCTTTTCATCTTGCGTGCTTCCCACTGTTCGGCTTAAGGAAATCCTGGATACATTTTTCGGAATTTCGCCATGAAATAATGAAAGAAGTAGAATTAGACAGACTAAACAAAAGCAATATTTAAACAAAAAACTTTCCTAGTTAATTTAATTCCATTACCAAATACAGGACAAAATGCCATTTGAATTCATTTCTGAAGCCTCGGTATCATTCAATATCTTATGAATGAAACCACATTTTGATGATCATGATCCTGATTATGAGCATGAAAGATTGGAAAGAAAGAGGCTATTGAAGTTCCCCTGCAAGTTTTCATGGACATCAGTGCTTTCTCCGCATCCTCTGAGGCATTTCTTCTGAGCAAAGAGAGGATGTTGCCCATCAATTCTTCTTCACAAGGAACCTGGAGTGGTCTGTTAGCCATTATGCCAAATTCTTCCTCAGCCATCTCTAGCAGTACTCTGAAGATGGGGTGATTCAAGTAGCACAGAGGCACAATAAACCTCTTGCCTTCCTTGGTATACACAGCAAAATGACCCTTCTTTCTCTTCCTCCATTTCTCCACCATCTCGCTCAGTTTCATTCTTTGTCACTTGTTTTTTAGCTGGATTCTTTACAGGGATTTTGGCTAGTCAGGTTATCATTGAAGGGCGCTGAAAGCGGAAGAGATAAAATTGAAGATTGGTAATGTGTGGAGGGCGCGGGGCGCCTTGTGACTTAAATCTTGTGTGTTGGGGACCCTGACCCTTCCTCTGCGCTACAAATATTAATCTCTTCACATGCCAAAACCTCTTGTTTCAAGTGGGATCCTTGTCCTTGACATGTGAGCATATTCAAGTCATTTGCAATTTGCATTTGTGGAGTGCCCATGATAGGGTTCTCAAAATCCAGATAATATCTCCAATTTGTTATGGAGGACATCTTCTTAGACGAAATTGGTCGAGAGTTATTGGCGGCATAGCCCTCGCAACTGGGGGTCGAGGGATCAAATTAAATTTCAATCTGAGACGTGATATTCATGTGGTGAATCTCAGTAGTTTGTTAGATAGCAAGGGAATTCATGATGCAATAACACAACAAACAGCTTTTTTCACACAGGGCTTGAATAGGGTGGATGCAATCAAAGCTGGCTTTAGTTCGGGTTCTTATTAACAAACCGAACTTGAGCTGAAAAATGTTAGTTCAAGATCAAACATTGTTAGCATTGTTAAGGTTAGATTCAAATTGAATCAAATACGAACAAACATATATTCATATTTGATTCATTCATTGGTATATTCAATTTATATTCGCCAAACTTTTATAGAGTAAAATTCGTCTTCATGTTTGGGTTACTATAGTAAAACCTATTTATTTATTTATAGTAAATATATGTATATATTATACTTTATTGAAAAAAATAAATATATTTATTATGATTTATTTAAAAAAACGAATGTATTTATATTTTATTAAAAATTATAATTAAAAAATATATTTAAAATTAAATAATCAATAATTTTTAAGTTTGAGTTTGAATTTGTATTTGTGTTTGGTTCATATTCAAATTTGTTTTAAAAAATCGTTAATATTGTTATTCGAGTTCGAATTAGAATTTCAATTTGAATAATTCGTTTCAGACTTATTCAAATTGAACTCAAAAATATATTCAAATATGTTTAAATCGAATATAACATAGTATTATTGTATAGAAACTCATTTCTTCTTTTAACATTATTATAGGACAATTGCTTACCAACCAATATATATATATATATATATATATATATGCATGAACCTCAAGCTCTCTTTTTATAAGTAAATTTTATATTCAAGTTGACTCTTTAATACGTAAATGTGCTTCAAAATAGAAGTTTGAATCATGAATTTTAACGGGATTAATCTCTTTAACTCTTCTTCTTTTTTTTTAATACCGAAGAAAAGACATCTGATTCAGCATTACCAATTAAAATTTAGACTTTTTTATGTTTTTGCCTTTAAAGATGCTTCCATCAACTCCACTCCTTTACCATATAAAACTCGTGGCTTGTGTCCTTTAGCTATGTTGCATTGGATAGCCCTCGGTTCACTATCAATGTCTATGACATGATTTTCCATTATCTTGCATAAAGTTGTCTTATTTATTCAAGCTTAAATCCATCAAATTAATTTCAAATTAAAGATTACCTTTGTTTTTATAAAATAAAATAATTCAAATTATATTCAAAATAAAATTATTTTTTATTTGAGTTTAAACTTTAACTCGTTCGTTTTGAATTAATTTTTTTGAATTGAACTATATTCAAACAAAAAATTGAACTCATTTTTTGTAAAATGAATTAGTTTTGAATCAACTTATATCCTAGTTTATATTTTAAAATTTAATCAATTTTAAACTAAATTTTTTTGAATTCAATTTGGATTGCACTTAGACTCTAATCTTGAACAAACTTTAAAACCCTTCCATGGTGAAATTATAAGAAGCTTTATTTTCCTTGAGAATGACATTCTTTTGTCCATTAAGTCTGAACTTCCACGAAGTTGATGGGTGTTGGCTCCAGAGCGCCGGGGCAGCTTAATTATCTGTCATTATCTTTTCGATACAAAATATAATTGGAATAAAAAAAACAAAAAGAATAGACAAGTGATAAATGGACCCCGTCGATCAGAAGTGATTAAACGATCAATCGTACGTTGCATATATTTTACTTGATGCAAAAAAATTCATGGGTCTGCCTGTGTGGATCCCCATACCAATAATTGAAATTTTAATTATTTGAATCGGCATATGGTTGGTTTGTTGACCCTCTAGTCATCAAGCATAGAGTGAAGCTGATTCAACTTTGGCTGACTCCACTATGGCCTCAACCCCCACCGCTCCTCTCAATTTGGTTAATTTCATGGGTTTTTACTTCCATTAGAAATCTATTTATTTAATAATATTATTTATTTATTAATAAATTTTTAATAATACTATTATTATATTACTATATATATATATAAGTTAAAATTAAATATTATATATTTAATTTAAATTCTAATTAACACTAAAATTAATTCGGTTCAATTATAATAAAATTCACCTTTTAACACAAACAAAAATGTTGTTAACATTCAATATATTTTGTTGATGCTAACGTTGATTATGAACTTGTATGGATTATATAATTAGAATAATTGTTTCTGTTTATGAACGTTTCTTGCAACCTAATTAAGGTTCGATTTAATCTAATTGAATTTAAATAAGTCTTAATTTGAGATCGAATAGAATTTAAAATAATCAATTTAAAATTATTTATTTAGATTTAAATTCGGTTTAAAAATAACTAAATTCTAGATTTAATTTAAATTAATTCGAACACAAATAATCGAATTAAACAAAACAATTTCGAATATTAACTCAGAGATTACGTGATTAACATGTATGGTTAATAAAGTTTGGTCTTTGAAAGCCTCCCGAATTGAAGCAAGACTCTCGATTCAAACAGCAGAGCCATCTGGATCTGACCAGCAAAAGTTTGAGACGTTTTCTTTTTACTCCGCGTGTAACTGCAATTGGTTGAACCTTGACCGTATACAGCGATGGTGCTGTCGTTGTTAGTTTTTATCTGCACGTGTCACACATATATGTTTTCATATTTATGCTTTTGCTAGCCATCAAACAAATTGTAGAGGTGGAGTGTTTTTTTGCCCTAAATTCTCCCCGAAGCTAAATGGTAACTATTTTTTTTTCTAATCTATGAGGTAAGACAATGACGTATACGGGCCTCATGTCCTCCTAAGATATTTAGATTTAATCCACCATGAATTATTTTAAGATTTTTTTAAAAAATGAATTTTGTTTGAGTTTATTTTAATAATAAAAATTATAATATACGAGTGATATAACAATTTATTAATAAATGATTGGATTGAATTTTTTTTTTTTTTTTTTTTTTTTTAGTATTATGTATGACCAATTCCACTCCCTAATACGGTAAAAATCACAGAAGTTTTTAGGTGGTTTTTCTCTTAAGAAACCGGTGGCGATGTTGACCAGAGAGGAATAAAGATAAGGAAACAAAAGCCTTGTCTATAGGACACTAAGAAAGAAAAAGAGAAAACTCCAAATCAACTTTCACAGAAAGGAAGCCATAAACAAAAGCGTGGCTCTCTGTATGCCACTACATGCATGCAAGCAATGTAAAGAAACCTTGGTCTCAATTCTCCCTGACCCTCTGTATCTTTCAGTTGCCCAGTCATCTTCATCGGATTTTACCTGCGTGATCCTAAGATTGATGAATCAATATGATATTCTGTGAGCAAGAGCTTTCAGAACATCAGCCTGACAAAGTTGGGATAGGAAGAAACTAGGAAAGCTGGCCAACCTTTTGCACTCTTCTGCTACATCAATAAAGGTCATCTGTTGGTGCTTTATCTGGAAAATTCAATACCACAGAAAGAGTGGGAATCAATAAAATAAACATATAATATCTATTATTTATCTTAATTCATTTAAAAAAGAATTAATATTATTTTAATATTTTTGGATACGATAAATATATGTATTATTAAATTTTTTTATTATTCATATAAAAAATAATATATTTATAAACTAAAATTTTTAGTTGTTTCTGCCAATATGGTAACGCCTATGAAAGCAAAATCATCACATCAATGATGGTTCCATGCGTATCTTTCCAAGACTCCATGCATGCAGACACATTGCATCAAGGATAGCCGTGGATACAAATTGATCTAAGTTTAAACATGCTTTAAATCAAAATTGGTTCAAATGAAAAATAATTTGGTTTAAGTATGTTAAATCAAAGTTAAAGGTAGCTTAAGTTTGTCTCAAATAAAAATGGTTTGGTTTGAATTTAATTTAAATTTATTATTCAGATTTATAGTTTAAATTCATTATTAATAAACAAAACGATATCGTTTTATCTAATAATGAACAAAGTGATATTATTTTGACAATTACTTAATATAATTCAAATCAAATCATGAATTAAATTTAAATCGGATCAAATTATTCATTCAATTCACAATTCAAACTTCCTTTAACTTGATTTTAAAAACAGATCAATCCTCTTAACTCAAAATTGACTTAAGTTCGATTTAAGCAGTCAGCTTTCGAATTCGAGCCAACTGGATTGAGTTAAGCCATGATCAAGGATGCATAAATTTTGCTGGGTTCAAGTGTTCATATAGCCAGTACTATATATTACCGTCTATTGCAATGGATTAAATATTAAAATATGTGCATAATTAGTGCAGCAGTGAGAGCCGACGGCGATATCAAAATGACATCCCCAACACACGGTCTCTTCAGCATTCATGTATACGATTTCTCCAAAGAGACAAGTTCGAAAAAGCGTCGGCTACCCTTAATGTTGGACCTTCTTTAGGATGTACAGCAGTCAAATTTACATGGGGTCGCGTCCATATATAATACTGCGTGTTTCACTTTATCGTCGTCCCCACCATTCCCCTTACTTGCTTCCATCTTCACCTACTCAGCAGCCACATACTTCTATTTGAACACAACATTGAACAGAGCTCAGCATGCCTTCTATCGTCTCTGTGATGGATCGTGACTTGGAAGAAGTTGGCAGCTTCACCAAACTGGAGTCCCAGCATGATCAGGATACTTGGCTTCCTATTACCGAGTCTAGGAATGGCAACACCTACTACTCAACGTTTCACACACTGAGTTCAGGCATCGGAGTTCAAGCTCTTGTTCTTCCTCTATCTTTCGTTACCCTTGGTTGGTAAGTTCGTCGTTTCTGACTGCATATAATTTAATCAGGGTTTTGTATATCTTGTTCTGCACCCACCAGAGTTCGACTTCATTGATTTCAGGGCTTGGGGAATCGCATGTCTAGCTTTGATGTTCATCTGGCAGTGGTACACTTTGTGGTTATTGATTCAGATGCATGAATCGGAGTCCGGGATACGCTACAGCAGATATATCCGTCTTTCAATAGCGGCTTTTGGTAAATTTTAATCAACATAACATAAATAAAGAGAAAGAATGCTTAATTGAAGGCAGTTTATCCTTCTTAAAGGCTCAAGTCTCTTTTACGGAAATGTCAAAGCCGGTTCTCATACATTAAGTTCAAACCCTTCGGTTAGAGTAGGATTTGATACCAGTTAAGGAACCAATTTAAATTGCAATTTCAATTTAACAGATCAGATCAAGATTCACTTGTTTATTTATATATTATGAATTCGGTTTAAATTCAAATCGACTTAGAACTCGGTTTGGCTAATTCTTTGAATGTCACATCCCATGTAATCAAAATGGTAGTCAATTTAAGAGAAAAAAAAAAAAAAAAAACCTATAGGATTTCCCAGATAAAAGTAACCAAAATTGATGTAATCAGGCATTCGGAGTCATACTTTAAGTGATATACATTGTCACTGTTAAAATTTACTTTAATCTTTTCTTAGGGGCCAACCATTTAAGGTAATTTTTCAGGTGAAAAACGGGGGAAGCTGCTAGCTCTCTTTCCTACTATGTATCTATCAGGTGGCACGTGTACGACCCTGATCATGATAGGAGGTGGGACCATGAAAATATTTTTCGATGTTATGTGTGCGGATGCATGCCACGTAACTCCTCCAACAATCACAGAGTGGTACTTTGTGTTCGCTTGCGCAGCCATTTTTTTGTCTCAGCTTCCCAACTTAAATTCAGTGGCCAGAGTTTCCCTGATTGGGGCGATCACAGCCGTCAGTTACTGTACGGTGATATGGGTTGTGCCCGTCGTCAAAGGGAAGCCGGCAGGCGTGTCCTATGGGCCAGTGGAGTCAAATTCTGACATAGCCAAGCTTTGCAATATTCTCAACGCACTTGGGATCATCGCCCTTGCTTTCAGAGGCCACAATGTTATTCTCGAAATACAGGTGAAGGAAGCCACCTTATTCGTATACCCACTTCAACTACCTATTCCAATCGTCTAAATATGATCTTTATTATTATGAATGCAGGGAACCATGCCCTCTAGTTCAAAGCACCCTTGCCGACTGCCCATGTGGAGAGGAGTAAATTTTGCATATTTCATTATTGCAGTGTGTTTGTTTCCACTTGCAATAGGTGGCTATTGGGCTTACGGAAACCGGGTGAGTTTATTTTTTTTATACCCACAAAAACACTTTGTAAACCCAAACTACCCTTTCTTAATATTCTCCTATATTCCATTTTCTCAAATCTCCTTTTTGAAGTAGGATAGCCCGGATTAAGTTTGAGTTAAAAATTTGATTTATTTTTATAAATAAAATAACTTTAAATTGATTTAATTTTAATTCATTCGAATCAAATTTAAAATTAAATATTTTTTAATTAAGTTTAACTCTTAATTTTTGATGTCAAATTAATTTGTTTATACTTAAAATTAATATCAAACCAAGTCTACATTGGACTTAAACCAAATCTAACTTTATTTACCAACCAGGATGATTACTAGCTATGAAAAGATGAAAAAGAATGAAGCAAATATTTTACACCAGGAAATTTGAACCATGAATTCATGATTAGTGCAAATTGATTTCTAAACCTTTTTTGCACCATTGCTGTCTCCAGATCAGAGCAAAAAGAATAAAACTTGAGTGAAAAGAGATAATGAAGAAACTACCTGATATGGGATTTGAGGTTTTTAAAGCACAAGTCTGCAACCAAAAATGAAGGACTTTGTGCCCTGTTAAATATAGGTTAATAATATCATCAAAAAGACAAATGAATTGAATTGTCAAATTAGAACTCTTAATTTGAGTGCAACTTGATTAAATAGAATAACTTAGACTAGAATCCACCACTCCCTGTATATCATATTATCATTGTTAGCCTGATGAAAGGTACCTGCTTTGCTGTGGTTGTTGACAGATACCTGCGGATGGAATGTTAGATGTCTTGCTCAAATACCACGGAAATGACACACCCAAATTGTTTACAGGGTTAACAAGCTTATTTATAGTGATCAACAGTCTAAGCTCATATCTGATTTATGCCATGCCAACATTTGACAATTTGGAATTCAGATATACTAGCAAATTTAACAGACCATGTCCATGGTGGCTCCGCTCGGGATTCAGAGTCTTCTTCGGAAGCTTAGTCTTCTTTCTAGCAGTGGGATTGCCGTTCTTGCGCGATTTGGCAGGACTTCTTGGAGGTGTTGCGTTGCCAATCACATTAGCATATCCATGTTTCATGTGGATTCAGATCAAGAAGCTGCCGAAATACGGTGCAGTTTGGTGGCTTAATTGGATGTTAGGAGTCTTGGGAATGATTCTCAGTGTTCTAGTGGTGATTGGAGCAACGTGGAACTTGGTTACAATGGGCTTGGAAATTCACTTCTTCAAGCCCCGATAAGCAGCGGCACAGCACTCAGAAGAATCCTGGGCCAAGTCTGTAACCAATCCGTTGCCTCGTATGCACAGCACATATAGGAACCATTCTACTAATTAAAATTATTTATTGCTAAAAAGCACTCTTATGAAACCTGTCTCAATGCCCTTTGCAGAATTAAATGTGTATTTATCCACGTATCGTGAAAACATGCAATGCAAACTTAATAACCAACCAAGCCAACTACCTGCCTAAGAACAACATAAATTCATAAATTTATCATTTATAAGAGCAAATATTTGCTCCATGTTGATTCTTGAATTTTTCAACCCATATTTTCTGAATCAATGTCAGTGGTTATATCAGCTTTCCGAATTGCACACAAAACTGTTATTATTATTTTTAGCTATTTCAAAAATATTTTTGATGTTTTACAAAGTAATAGACCCATATTTACTAGTTCAATACCACTTCATGGACTTACAATGACTAAAAATGTTGTGATTAAGCGATTTTAAATTAAAGATAAAGAAACATTTAAGCATATAATAACATATTTACATTTGTACCCATGTTTGTATTTATCAATAGGGGATGATCTAAGTACTAAATATTTTATCAGGAATAAAAGAACCTCAAACACAACTTATTTTACAAAACTCTGATCCAACTCCTTGCAATTTATACAAGTAAATCATGTTAGGATATTGTTTTCTTAAAGCAAATGTTTATACAACAAGCTAGTCGCAAGATACCTTACCTTGAACTACCTGGTCCTCATACAATTGCAAGTTGAAACATCCCAACATTGCATCTTGGGAGGTAACAAGACATCACTTTCATCAGTAATTGTGAAAAAAAGAAATTACATCAATCATATTCTTCTAATCAACTTGCTCTACAAGCTCCAATAAACCAAAGAGAGCTCAGAGCAAATGCAATGGCCAAAAATTCTCACGATTTACACAACAAAGTTGGATTGCTTAAAATGGTTCTCAACTTGTGGTTTTACATAGACAATGGAAGTAGCATCCTGCGCTTCTTTTTCCTAGCCCATCTCACTTGCTTTGTAATTTTCATGCATAAAAGCAATAGCATTGTGATGCATACTAAGATAAAAGCAAGTTGCAAATGCCTAAAATATAATGAAACTGCTGAAAAGACCAGGAAAGCTAGAATGACAAGTTCCCATATTACGAAGATCACAACATCAACCCTGCATCCACACAAAGTTATCACAAATAAACAATGTTGAGTTGAATGCCTAAACACGAAAATTCAGAGTGCAGAGTTGAATTCTATACCATAAGAATAACAATTTTCATTAAGATCACAACAATGGCAATCAAGCTCTTCCACTACAATTAATACCTTACTTAAACCAGCTTTAAAATAATTCTTTAGCTTTACTACATTTCATTCTTGTACACCTGTAATCTTAAAAGTGAAGTTAAAACTCATTAGAAATAACAAGAATTCTAGAGACTAACGTTTTGGATAGCAATTGGTTACTGAAGAAACACATAAAGCATTCAAGCATACTGGTAAATTTTCTGTTAAATCCAAACTTTAACGCTGAACTGCACTTTATTCTCCTGATTGTTTAATGATCATATCCATCATCTCAAGCATGATGTTAACTATAGTTTCCCTTGCATAACACTTCATGTACCAAAGTTTAGATACTAATAATACAAACTGACATATTACCATGAAATTGATTAATTTTGAATTAGAGATAAAAATAAACAATTAGAACTTTTAACGTCAATTTGCTTGTACCCGCTAGTACCTACTCATTCTTCATTAAACTCTCTAAATTTTCTCATAACCCCAGGTCCCCAACCCTTTCCTCTAATAGATGCCTACTTTTTATGCTTGTATGCCTCCCAAGCTACAATTCTCTGAAAAAATATATAGTAATAAATATAAATTTATGAATTAAAACTAAATTTAAAGCATAACCAAGCATCAACAGCCTCGCTATTTGGTTTCAAAAACAATTAAAATCATTAAAATCCCTAGTTAGTCAAGCTAAAATCAATAGGCTCGTAAATTATAACCACTTTATAGATTACAACCACAATATTAGCGATCTCACAAACAGCAAATAAATAATACAGAAACTGTAACGTTATGGCAAGAAATGAAGACTTAATGTGCAATTAAATGTTACCTGGAAGAAGGCAAATTAGAAGTAGAAGAGAAAAAAGAGACAGAAGCCCAATCGTGCTTGGATCGATTCTGATATTCTCTCAACTGCTCCGCCAGATTCGATCGCGTTATCATTGCTGCCTTGGCTTTTGTTTCAATCTCCACAGAGAGTTTCTTTATGACTCGTTTATGGATGGCGATTTCGGCGAGGAAATGAACGACGAAATGGCAGAAAGGCAGCGAGCGAAAAGAGCTTCGACGTTCAAAATGGTTTTGGCCCTTTACCTGGACCTTCTCTCACGATAATTTTTCCCTTTTGTGTCTCCAATCCAGGATTATTAGTTATTAAACCTTGCCTAACCTTTTAAAATCAAAGCCGTCAGGTTTGACGGGTTACTTTATTACCCGAACCGCATACCCTCTCATGAATACCCGAAATGATCCGTCACAAATTTGGGTTGAGCTTTTCGCTACAGGTATGAATCGTGGCCCAACAAATACTTAAATTATTTGAAATACTCAGTGTTAAAAAAATTTAGGTTATGTCCGCTTAGGATGGGCATCAATTCGGTTATGACTCCAATTATCATTCTAACCACGTGTTTCAAAAACATAATATTACTGGCCAAAGCTACAGAAAGCTAGAGGATTAGCCCAAAATGGATTCAGGCACCGAGCCACTGCAAGACGCATCGGATAACCCCAACGACGACGTCGTTTCAGGAGAGTCTTCACCGGAATCTGATGCCACGCTCTCACCAGTTCCACCCGAAATCCACCACGAAACTGAAGATGCCCTAAACACACCGGAAACCAACAACTCTCAGTCCCCACTTAACAATACGACACTCGAGGCCCCCGTTTCGGACTCTCAAGATGATTCGTCTGATCCCACACCCGAAGAACAAGAACCCAGAAACCCCAACCCTGCTGAACCGGGCCCGCCTCCTAGAAAAAGGCGCCGTAGAAAACGTTTCTTCACCGAACTCAACGGCAATCCATCCTTTGCCAAGAACCGCCGCCCCCGCCCTAGATTCTCGTGCCTGGCCAAAGAAGTTGACACTGAAGCTCTAATCGCAATATCGGTTGGATTCCCTGTTGACTCGCTCACCGAAGAAGAAATCGAAGCCAATGTAGTCTCCAGAATTGGAGGAATCGAACAAGCCAACTATATTGTTGTGAGAAACCACATTCTAGCTCGCTGGAGATCAAATGTTTCTGTTTGGCTGACGCGTGAGCATGCGCTTGAGTCAATTCGGTCCGAGCACAAAAACCTAGTGGATTCTGCTTATAATTTTTTACTGGAGCATGGCTACATTAATTTTGGATTGGCACCGTCTATTAAAGAAGCGAAATTAAGGTCACTTGACGGTGTGGAGAGGGCTCATGTGGTAGTTGTGGGTGCAGGACTTGCAGGTTTAGTTGCGGCGAGGCAGTTGATTTCAATGGGGTTTAGGGTTGTCGTTCTGGAAGGTAGGGCCCGGCCTGGTGGGCGCGTTAAGACATGTAAGATGAAAGGCGATAGCGTGGAGGCTGCGGCGGATTTAGGTGGGAGTGTCCTCACTGGAATAAATGGGAATCCACTAGGAGTTCTTGCTAGGCAGTTAGGGCTGCCACTTCATAAGGTGAGAGATATTTGTCCTTTGTATCTACCTAATGGTAAAGGAATTGATGCTGATATTGATTCTAGAGTAGAGGTTGCTTTTAATAAGCTGCTAGATAGAGTTTGTAAACTTAGACATGCTATGATTGAGGAATTTAAATCTGTAGATGTTCCATTAGGAAGTGCTCTTGAAGCCTTTAGAAATGTATATAAAGTTGCCGAGGATCCACAAGAGCGTATGCTCTTGAATTGGCATTTAGCAAATTTGGAGTATGCAAATGCTTCATTGATGTCTAACTTGTCGATGGCTTTCTGGGATCAAGATGATCCATATGAAATGGGAGGCGATCATTGTTTTATTCCTGGTGGCAATGAAAGGTTCGTTAGAGCACTTGCTGAGGATCTTCCAATATTTTATAGAAGGACTGTGGAGAGTATCAGATATGGAGTTGATGGGGTTATGGTGTATGCAGGTGGTCAGGAGTTCCATGGAGATATGGTTCTTTGTACGGTGCCATTAGGTATACTCAAGAAAGGAAGGATTGAGTTTGTACCCGAGCTTCCGCAAAGGAAAAAAGATGCAATACAGAGATTAGGTTATGGATTGCTTAATAAAGTTGCAATGTTGTTTCCTCATGATTTTTGGGGTGGAGAGATTGATACCTTTGGGCATTTGACAGAAGATTCAAGCATGAGAGGTGAATTCTTTTTGTTTTATAGCTATTCTTCTGTATCTGGAGGACCACTACTTGTTGCTCTTGTTGCGGGGGATGCTGCAATTCGATTTGAGACTATGTCTCCTGTGGAATCTGTGAAAAGAGTATTGGAAATATTGCGGGGTATTTATCATCCAAAAGGGATTGTTGTTCCAGATCCAGTGCAGGCAATCTGTACTCGCTGGGGGAAGGATTGCTTCAGCCATGGGTCTTACTCATATGTTGCAGTTGGTTCTTCAGGCGATGATTATGATATTCTTGCAGAGAGTGTAGGAGATGGGAGAGTTTTCTTTGCTGGAGAGGCAACTAATAAACAGTATCCAGCAACAATGCATGGAGCCTTTTTAAGTGGGATGAGAGAGGCAGCTAACATACTAAGAGTAGCCAAGAGGAGGTCACTAACTATTAAAGTAAATAATAATGATTCTCAGGAAGGTGGTATTTTGGAAAAATTATTTGAGACCCCTGACCTAAAATTTGGGATCTTTGCTGCTTTGTTTGACCCTATGTCTAATGATCCCGATTCCCATGCATTGATTAGGGTAAAATTTCAAGGCGAAAAATTGGACTGTGGTTATCTTTGTCTTTATTGCTTGGTATCAAGGAAGCAGGCCATTCACCTTAGTGAGTTAGATGGAGATGAGAACAGGATGAAAATATTACATCACAATTTTGGAGTGAGATTGGTTGCAAGGAGAGGCTTGTGTAATGCTGGGGAGTCTCTTATCACACGCAGTAAAGCAGCTAAATTAAGCCCAGATGAAGGGGTTTAAGATTATATTCTGAGCTTAGGGAAATAAGTTTATTCATTAGTTTGAGATAGGTAGATTTATCAGCTTATTAGCTTGCCAAAATTTTCAGTTTATTTGTATGGCGATAGCTTTAAGTCAATTTCGTGGATTACCTCATGTCAGAAACTTTCACATTCACAGGTCTAGATCTTTTTATATTAATTTAGAATATGATTGATTTCATCATATAATGCATTGATTTCTTGTTAAATTCTTTCCGGAGAAGAAACATTTTCTTTAGCAACTTTCTGAGGTGGTTTTGTCTTTTCATTTTATTGTATAGTCATTGTTGTGGTTGACTACTGGAACCTGAATTTGTTTCATTGTGCTGACCACCTCTGTAAATTATTTTTTGTTTAGGTAAAATGCCATAGATTATGTAGGCAGGAACCAGAAACAATGTCTTTTGCTTGTGATGCTTGTTCTATGTCCAGATTTGAGAAATTGTCGGGCATCCAAAATGTTATTAGAACTGAAAGTTTGTTGAACTAGAGAGGTTGGTGTTAATTGATGTTGGGAATGAGATGATTTTGAAGCATTCTTATTGTTTCTTCAAGGGAACATCTTTCAGTGTCGTTTTATGGGTTGCAGAACTTGCGAAGAATGTCAGTTCTTTTCTCTTAATACTAGCATAGGATTCTAGTAGTGTCTGAATCGAATTTGATTTGAAGTTTCAAGTCGACAACTTGCATGAGTATGATGGTTTGCAAATGATTCGACTCTTCATTATTACTTTTTATCCTCATATATATTAGTCTCTGTGTTGTTGGCTTTTCTCATCATTCATTTTGGTGGACTTAAAACTGTGTACAGTTTAATTCTGCTTCCATACAGATTATTTCGCCTTGCACTATGAGTCTATGATTCGATGAAAGTATTTTGCTACCACGTGTGACAGGATGGTTGGAAGTCACATCTGGATTACTTGAAATAGAAGTCCCAATTCACCGCCTAAAAATGATTGGCTGCCTTGAAGCCCAATGAATGTGTGCCATTCTGAGCCCCTTCTCGTCTTGGCAGATGGACCTTATATTAAGAAGGCAGAGCTCCATATTGTGCCCATGGTAGCAATCAAAGCCCAGACCAACTAACTCTAACAAGATCATGCCTCCTTTTCACACCTACGTATCTTAGTATACGTGGAACCAAATTATAATATAAAATTATAAACTGCAGACAATTAGAACATGTCGCGTGCAAATGTCACGTGCAAACAATCAAGTACAATTGGCCACCCAAAGTGGCATTGGGTAAGGGAAATCAGCAACATCAAGCCGACCATGTGCCGACCCACAGACTCCTTATCCAAAACGACGTCTCTTTAATCTCAACCAAGCCTACGGCCCACCTATCAATTGCAAATCTCGAAGCGTCCATCTTTTGCAATACGCAACTTCCACATGGTCCCACTCAAACTCCTCTCCGGGCCCCAACCAACGCCGACCTTCATTCCTTCCCAATTTTAAAAAACCGACAAGTCGAGGCCCCACTAAGACAACCCTTCACGTTCTCTTTACACGTGTCTTTTATTAATTTGGGTGTATGGTTCACCTCCTCCATGACAGTGCGTTTCTCTCTCTGGCCTTTTCCTCTTTCTTCTTTTAGTTTAGACTGTTACAGCGTCGAACTAGTGATTATAATGTGACACCTATTGCGACAAGACACGTGTTCGTCATTCAGAGCGAACGCATTATTTTTATATTTATCAAGCGAGCGACATGTACCGTTTTTTATTCTCAATTAAAGCTTACGTCGGTTACAGTGTCAAGCTGATCCCTTTTGGCTTTGCAATCTCTTACTCGCGTCGTATGCGCGTGGAGAGACACTATAAAAGCCACCGAGTCTCGGTGAAGAAATCCATATCTTCAAGAAAGCATCTGGTAACAACACTCATAGCAAGTTCCTCTCTTTGCGTCTTGTATTAATTGCTGATTTTAAGAATATGGCTGAAGAGCACCACAGCAAGAGCCATGAGTCTGAGCCCACTGCTGTTGACGAGGGTGCAGTGGAGATCAAGGATCGTGGGGTGTTTGATTTCTTGGGGAAGAAAGAAGAGGAGAAGCCTGAAGAGGAGGTGATCGTTACAGAGTTTGAGAAGGTTCAGGTATCTGAATCGGAGCCAAAGGTTGAAGAGGAGAAAAACCCTTGTCTGTTAGAGAAGCTTAACCGATCTGGAAGCAGCAGTTCAAGCTCTGTAAGTATTATTGTATTGTATTTACCATTGTTAGTTTATTTGCAGTGTGATAATTTTGGTGGTTATTTGTTATGTATGCAGTCAAGCGATGAAGAGGAAGGTGAAGGAGAAGAGAAGAAGAAGAAGAAGAAGGAAAAGAAGGGATTGAAGGAGAAGTTGAAAGAGAAGATATCAGGAGAAAAGGAAGAGAAAAAGCACGAGGACACAGACACGGTGATTCCTGTTGAAGTAGTGGATCAGGAAACATCTCATCCTGAAGAAAAAAAGGGTTTTCTTGATAAAATTAAAGAGAAACTACCAGGACATAATAAGAAATCTGAGGAATTTCAGACTCCTCCTCCTGCACCTGCAGTTGAGGTTGCCACCCCAGAGGCACCATCCCATGAAGGAGAGACAAAGGAAAAGAAAGGCCTTTTGGAGAAAATCAAGGAGAAGCTTCCTGGGTATCACACCAAGACTGAAGAGGACAAGGAGAAAGAGAAAGAGAAAGAAAGTGCTTGCCATTAAGAAAGATGATCGTTGTGTTGTGTGTTTTGATTGATTTGTTATGATTTTGTATCTGTTTCTTTGGTTTATGCTTTTGGTTCATATATACTTAATATGTGAGTTCTGTATATGTATTTACATTGAAGCGTCGACGTTAAAGAGTCTTATATGTTGTGAGAAAGGATATTGGAGCAGAATTATCGAATGCTTTCTGTTAATGCTTTTGATATTTGCGTCTGAAATAATGCTCCCAGCCCCACACGGTGTTCCTTTTTCTCTTATTGAATTGATTAAGAAAGATTAGCAAAGAGAAGAGTTGTCATAGTGAGTATTCCAGATCACTCCTGAATTGACTAAAATCTAATTTGATTGAGACAGACAAGACATATGGAGCCCTTTCTAAGACTATGATCAATTATTGGCTCCAGTGGTTAAGAAATTTCTTCAGCTTTCAGGATGGCGTGATCATGGTTTTAACTCAATCTGGTAGGCAACTGGGTGCCACAGTTCAACCCCAGTCCAATAGTCCAACGGACTTGTTTTGTTTTTTTTTGTTTTAAATATTGCCCCCCGAAGACGACAGATGGCAATTGAAAGAAGTAGAAAGAAGATCGCCATTCTGATCATTTAAGGTACGATTACCAGTTTTGGCCAAAGCAGAAAGACCCCAACGAGCCCCTGAATAAGGTTATATGTTACGGGTTTAGATTTGAACACCATAAACTTGGCATCATGTGGCATTTGTTTTAGACTTCTTTAAACAAGTAAACTTTTTTTAAATTTATTTATACACGAAAAACAAATATCTCGTAATTAATGATTAGATAATTTGAAATATTACAAAGTATCGTAATATATATGAACAAAACAATATTGATGAATGTACAAAAAATGAGATACATTATCATATTTAGTATAATAAAGCTTACACAAAACATAAATAATAAAATCGAAATAATAAAAAAAATCGAACTGATTATTTTATTCATATCTTAATTCAAAAAATACATTTTTAATGATGGACAAAGAGCATCCGCCAAGCAACAAACCTGAGCCACTTTGACGACAAACAATATCGTCTAATATAGTTATATGACCTTTGGCCAACATGTGCTTAAGTAAGACTAGCTACTCCCCTCAAAAGAGATTTATACGGATTTGTGAACATGATGATTACCAACATGTCTCACGTTTGAGCAATCACGCCTCTCTTCAAAAAATCATCACATTAAATTTTTACAATTTTAATGTTAAAATCATAATTCTTATACTACATTTACAAAGTATAGAAAAAATTTCGAGACTAAATTCATTCTGAATTGAAATCGCCACTCTCGCACTAGACTCCTTGTGCGTTGGCCTGCTTGCCCACAATTTTGCGTGTGTTGGACTGCTCGCCGGCAACTCTGCATGCTTTGGATCGCTCGACCGCAACTTGGACTGGCACTCTCATGGCGCTGGCTGGTTGGACTCATGGCACTTGACTGGGCACCACTGGAAATTTGGCTTGACACTAATGGCTCTTGGCTTGGCCACACCAACACATAAACTGATGAAGCACCGACACACACTAGCGTCCCCTTGCATCATAAGCCGGCCTGTCTAAAAGCATTGGCCACGCTTTGAAGTTTAGCATGCTTAGATAGCAAGTTTGAACTACTTTTTTCCTATTGCTTTCGAATCTTGCCATACTATTTGGAGCTTTATTTATTTGAATCATAAAGCATGGAAAACCTTATGTATACAATTTGGAGACAAACGTCAGGCTGATAATGGTAGTGTTGTTGCTTACCTGGACCTTCTCTCAGCGGCCGAAGTAGACATAAATACGCTCCCTAGCAGACAAGAGACCGCCTTGTCAATCTCCGTATCCGGAGCCATCTAAGAAATAAAAGTTCTCTTTTCATTGGGCATCGCAAAATACTAGGAATCGTTCTGTCCAACAATGTAAGCATTTCAAAGCCCAGGAGCTTTATACATATGGGTAATCAATTTTTACAATGAAAATATGATTGGATAGCAAAATGAAGCCACATTTACCTCTTCTATCTCTTCTTCTTCTTGTTGTGGTCTTTGTTTTTGCGGAGATTAGAGCGGCCGATGGCCAATACTTGATTGGAGTGGGAAGTTATGACATGACGGGTCCAGCTGCTGGGGTGAATATGATGGGCTATGCAAACCTGGAACAAAATTCTGCGGGAATTCATTTCAGATTAAGAGCCAGGACTTTTATTGTGGCGGAAAGTTCTCAAGGAACAAGATTTGCTTTTGTGAATCTTGACGCTGGCATGGCTTCACAGCTTGTCACTATTAAAGTGCTTGAGAAACTCAAGTCAAGGTATAATACCGCTACACCCTGCCAAAATTAACCTCCAAAATCAAAAATATTGAATTTACCACCCATGTTTTCAGACACAAATCATGTATCAATTCTCTAAAAGGATCTGTCTAAGTCCACCAATGATCAAACCAATTAAATTAACAGTCAAACTAGATTATTTTTTAAAATAAATATTCAAAATAATTTTTTCATAAATACTATATTTTTTAATAAAATATTAGATTTAAGACGTTTCATTTATTTTTTCTTTAATACGTTTTATCCGATTTGCCAAAGATTTATCTCGATTTAAAACTATCGGATTTAAGTCTCAAATATGAACAACTAGATTTTGAATTATTACATTTGCACTGGTTTGACTGTAGTTCATCCCAATTTAAAATCTTTATTCTCAGTCGAACGGATTTTAAAAATCCATGTATACCATGATGTTTGACCAATGGTTATGCCTTTTTAAGGTATGGAAACTTGTACACTGAAGAGAATGTAGCAATTAGTGGCATCCATACTCATGCCGGGCCTGGGGGTTATTTGCAGTACTTGATTTACTCCATAACCGCTCTCGGATTCGTCCAGCAATCTTTTGACACCATTGTCACAGCAATTGAACAGAGCATTGTTATGGCTCATAACAGCCTCAAACCTGGTTCAATTTTGATGAATACAGGTGATTTTTGTTCAAGAAATCTTGAATCCATTCATGTAAATAGTACGTACGTTGACCATGTACTTGACTGTCATATCTCTGTACTACAGGGGAGGTAGAAAATGCTGGAATAAACCGGAGTCCAAGTGCGTACCTGCTTAATCCTGCGGATGAAAGGGCTCGCTATTCAGCCAACGTTGATAAAGAAATGACCCTTTTGAAGTTCGTCGATGATGCCAGTGAGAAAAGCATAGGAGCCTTCAGTTGGTATGCAACGCATGGGACCTCCATGTCCAGAGACAACAAGCTCATTAGTGGAGACAACAAAGGTGCTGCAGCCAGGTTCTTTGAGGACTGGTTCACTTCCACTTCCACCAACAAGTCTTCATCCACATCCACCAAATCTTCCACCACTTCAGGTATTACAGAGAATATCTTCTTAATGTATCTTGATTCAGATGGATGAGAACATTCGAATGCTATGAAAACGCAAAGACAATCAATCGGCAACAATGCACAAATAACACAATAACACCAATATTTACATGGAAAACCTAATAAAAGAAAAAACATAGTAAACTACAAGGAAATATTTGATAAGAAGTTTCTTTGTTCTCTTCCTATAGGGTGAAACCCTTGAACCCTATCTGAGACCAGATTAGGTCTGTACGTCTAATTTTTCCACTGCCGCCACATATATCTTTAATAATCCACCTTTGAAACCCGTATTTTCTATATTCTGATTACCACTACAACAACAAATTCACCATACCGATGACTTTTTTTGTTTGACATAGAAATTGGAGCGCTGACAAAGAAAGCACAAACAATCAAAGCCACAGGAGGAACAGCATGTGGTAAAACAACCAGCCAAGGCTTCAAGGTGAGGAAGAACGACGGGTCTTTATTTGTAGGGGCGTTTTGCCAATCAAATGTCGGAGATGTGTCACCAAATGTGCTAGGAGCATTTTGTATTGATAGTGGAAAGCCTTGTGACTTCAATCACTCTTCATGCCATGGCAATGACCAGCTTTGCATAGGACGCGGCCCCGGGTAATAATAGAATCATAACTCTTCTTTAAATAAGCTAAAGCGACCCCAATGCCATCTTGAGCTGATTACTCTGAATTCGGACTCAGTTTAAACTAACTCCTGTTTAGGCTCACTTCAAATCATCCTACTGCCTTTCTTAAAAATGATCTAATAATCTGAAATTTTTTAACAGGTACCCAGATGAAATATTAAGCACAAAGATCATAGGAGAAAGGCAATTCCAAAAGGCTTCAGATTTATTCATGTCTGCAACAGAGCAATTGAGCGGGAAGATTGATTATCGTCATGCGTATATAAATTTTACCAATATTGAGGTACAATTGGATGGAAACAACAGAGTCAAGACTTGTCCTGCAGCCCTTGGCCCAGGTTTTGCCGCTGGAACTACAGATGGCCCCGGAGTTTTTGGTTTTCAACAAGGTGACACAGAGGTGAGGCACTTATAATGATCCTTCAATATCTTAACATTTCTACGCCAGTTATTAAGGAATCAAGGTAGTGAATGAGAGTTCTGTGTATTGGTTGTTTTCAGATCAATAAGTTGTGGAAAAGTTTAAGGGATTTCCTGAAAAAGCCAAGCCAATATCAGGAAGAATGCCAAAAGCCTAAAGCTGTTCTGCTTTCTTCGGGCGAAATGTTTGAGCCTTATGCATGGGCGGTAGGAACTGAACTCAATAAAATATAACACATTTGTTTTTCGTTTTTGACATATTTATGATATAAATGCAGCCAGCAATTCTTCCTATCCAAATCTTGAGGTTGGGGAAATTGATCATACTTTCCGTACCCGGAGGTTCGTTCATTAACTCTCTTTTACCAGGACCTACTAACTTCCCTCTTCATTTTCATTTTTTTCTTTATTAAATTTTCTTCTGGAGTGGACAAGCTTTAAAACGATGGAAATTACACAGAGTTCACAACCATGGCCGGTAGACGCCTGAGAGAGGCAGTTAAAAACACATTGATAAGTAACGGAAATGGCCAATTTGATAATGACACCCACATCGCAATAGCAGGACTTACAAACACTTACTCGCAGTACATCACTACCTTTGAAGAGTATGCACATCAACGGTATGAGGTACGTCAACATCACCCGTAATAATTCAATCTCAATTTTATTCATAGAATAGATTCAAATCAAACTCTATAATTATCTTAAATTGATTGAATTTGAAATTATTTCAACTTAAATTCAAACTTTGGGTTTAAAAAGTTTTATACTATCAAATTCAAGCTTAAATTTAATTTGAATTGGCTCGTGTTCAAACTCGACTAAAATTTGAGTCCATTCCTATTTACTATATGTATTCCATCCCAGTTAGCTTAAGTTTGGATTCTTGTTCACTTCAAATAAATCAAATTTGAGCATTCCATATTTCAGCTCATTAATCTCAGGATCGATAGTTCATCAGTGTTCTCATACTGAGACTTCCTTGTCCGGTGATTCTCCTTTTTCTCCGGCATTTCTGTTGGCCAACTCAAACAACCCAAACTCACTCTTAAGCTGACTGTTCTGAATTGGAGCCAAATCATCCTTCTTATTATCTTGATACCCAGGGTTTAAGTTAAATTCTGATTTTTCACGATGAAAATGAGATTTGCAGGCCGCTTCAACGCTCTATGGCCCCTATACATTATCAGCATACATACAAAAATTCAATCAATTAGCAATAGCAATGGCGAAAGGGCAACCAATCACAAAGGGCCTGTCGCCACCAGATCTTTCATCCGTACAACTCAGCTACTTAATAAACCCTATTGGAGACTCGCCTCCTCCTGGGGTAAAGTTTGGCGACATAATGCAAGACATTGAACAACCAAAGACTGGCTCATTTCAGAAAGGCGACAAACCAAGTGCCACATTTTGGAGCGCCGACCCCAGATACGATCTACTAACAGAAGGTACGTACGCTGTGGTAGAGATGCTTCAAGGACAGAGGTGGGTGCCAGTTTATGATGATGATGATTTCAGCTTATTTTTCAAGTGGTCATTGGATAATGTTACTTTCAATGGCTTGGCTACCATTGAATGGGAAGTGCCAACAGAAGCTAGCTCTGGGGTTTACAGGCTAAGGCATTTCGGATCATCTAAGAAAACGATAAAGTCTCCAAATGAATACTTCACTGGTGCGTCTAGTGCATTTACTGTGTCATAGATGAGTTTATGTACTCTTTCAACCTTGTAATGAAAAACAGTGAGTCCAGTAGACTCATTAACTCGAACAATAAAATCAAATGCAGGACTTGATGACTGATGATGTCAAGGCATATGCAAATATAAAAGCTTAACTCAATTTACATTTACTAACAAAATAGTGCCAATACTAACATGTTATTTAGTGATTAAATGATTACGGTGTATTAGTCACTAGAACCAAATATTATTGTTTGATAAATAAGGTAAGTTTGTAGCTCAAGATAACACTTGTAATTCAAGAAACATGGGACATGACTAACCACAAGGAAACAAAAGCGAAAAACTCATCAATTATCTTTTAATATGACACACATTGGAGACACTTTCCTTCGATGTCTTCAAAACTCATCTTATTTGAGGCAAACTTATCTAGTCGTAATTTCTGAAAAGTAGTACATGCATAGACAAGTACCTCTCTATTACCTTTTGAGATTTGTGATATAAAACTACAATATTGATCATTACTGCACTGGACATAGAAAAGAATATTGGGTTTCCAGTTAATCTAGGATAACGAATAAAGAACAATGAAAAAGAATGAAAGTTATAGTTGTTTTTAAGTTACTTTGTGCATATAATATTTGAGCAAAATAGGAATATCTCATATTTAGTTTTGAGACATCGTAAAAAATAATTTTAAGATGAACACCAATTATATGATAGAAACAAAAATTTGAAAAAAAAAAAATTATCTAAATGCAAAAGATAGTCATTTATTCAAACATTATCAAGTAATTCTAAGAAAGCACCAATTATAGAAGTTAGTCACTTATTCAAACATTAATTTTATATGCATTATTTCTCACTCATAATTGTGCATATGTCGAAATATATGCAGAGAGATTCAAAGAAAATAAGGAGAAACTCGCTTATTTGTCCATCCATATCACACATCGGAGACACTCTCCTTTCATAAGCATATCAAAGGCTTTATTGATGTCTTCAAACACCAACTCATGTGTCACAAACTCATCCAGTTGGAGCTCCTGGAAAGAAACACATATTGATATTACATTCGCATTCTTGAATCTCATCTTAGATTTAACATATCAAAACAAATTAAAACTAGCACAATGGTTGTTGACATAAATTCTCTAGTTTTTTCCTTTTCCTATGACTATTAGGCCTAGTTGTTGGTGGAATGGATGTGAACTGCAAGCCAGCCAGGCAGGAATATTCCCAAAAAAGATATCATATAACTGTTGAATTACCTTGTCAATGTAACGTTTCAGCAGAAGTGGAATATCAGATTTAGCTTTCAGTCCTCCAAATGGTGATGCTATCAGAGCTTTTCCACTAAGAAGGAAATCCAGAGAGTTGAGGATCAGCTGTGAATCCGGTTTGTCCACTCCCACCACAATTGTCTTTCCCCAACCCTAAAGTTTTAAATCAGAAACACAATATAAATTATAACCAATCAAAATTCTTAGAAGGGTAAGCCTTGGGGTATCTCTATGACATGAACAATCCAACATACTTCTGTTGGATTTCTTTCTCTAAATCATCTTTGTGCATGTGTGATAGTATGTGAGCAAGTGAGAGAACAGGAAGACCTTTCGACAGCAAGCATAAGCTTCTTGCACCACAGATGCAAAACCAACGCATTCAAAGCAGTAATCTGCACCTCCATCTGTCATCTCGTTAATTATCTGCTCATATTGATATAGAGAAATATCTAAGAGCCGATGAAAGAGAAGAAAAACTGAAATATTATGCAGTCGGCTCGGAAGAGCGACACTTGACGTATGAGACCCAAATCACCAACAGAATTAAAACTGTCATGGGAATGACTGCATCACTCATGATTCGAAAGGACTAAGACGGTTCACCGATTAAGAGGAAGACCTGGCTTGCTGATTTTTCCCCAAAACTTTGAGAAAGAACGAAATCTGTTACTCCAAACTTTTTTCCTACATGGATGAGAGAAGACAGTGAACCAGAAATCGCCGAAATCATGGTTGTCATTAGCCTATAAGATTAGAATTGTTTAGACTACATAAGAAGTAAAACTTATAATTGATCTCATAACGACCTGCAAACACTAGCAACTAACTGTCAATTAACGACACGCTTCAGATTACATGTATTCATATAAGAAACTATTTCATAGGAAATCCTTGGTTCAACAAAATCAAAACCAAACACTAAATATAACACCTATTGATTTCACTCACCAATTTCAAATTTTTTGGAAATCACGTCCACGCCTATAATTCTAGTAGCACCACATAGTCTTGCTCCCTCTGCAACCTGCATATCAGAAGATATCTCTAAGTATATTGCAGTAGTACGTTAATGTTGAAGCAGAATTGTACTAAACCATACCGCCAATCCGATTGCCCCCAGCCCAAATATGGCAACAGTTGATCCTGCCTGCACATTTGCTGTTCTCCATGCAGCTCCAACCCCTACAAAACCCAGAGTACAGTAAATGTTGGAATTCTATGCTTAAGAATTGCTAAAAGAAGTTATAATGTTGCAAAAAGATCAATGATTAGTACCTGTTGATACTCCACAACTTAGGAGGCATGCCCTATTTGGAGGGATTCCGGGGTCAACTTTTACTAGATTAACGATGTCTACCACAGTATACTCACTAAAACTTGAAACAAACAGAAAATGATGAATAGTTTCTCCCTTGAGGTCTTTAAATCTGCTCGTCTCGGATCGAACCATCCAAGGAGAGATCTTGAATGGGAAACTTGAGCAGAGGTTGCTTTTCTTTGATCTGCAATCTATGCACTCCCTACAATCTGGCATCAAACATGGGATCACAATATCTCCTTCAGCTACCTCATTCACACTCTGACCCACACTCTCCACCATCCTGTACAACAGATGTCAATTGGTGAAAAAAACACGTCAGCTGATAGTTTTATTGTTAAAGAATATTTTCTATGAGTAAACTGCAGTGAGTCGTGTTGACAACTGAAAGTTTCAAATCCCGTTGTCTCAAAGCATCTTTGTCAGCTTGCGTAATCGAATTAAAGAGATTAAAGAGAAAAGATATTACCCGATGGCCTCGTGGCCGAGAATTCTTGGGAAAACGCCAGGAAAATCCTTGAAGGCAATAAAAAATATACGCATAAATAACTAAAATGAAAAACCTAAGAAAATCCAGAATGTTAAGAGTTTAAATCGAAGACCTTCATTTTCCACAAAGTGAGATCACTGTGACAGAGACTTGTACAAATTATCCGAATTCGAACTTCGTGGGAACTCGGGGGGTCCACCAGAATTTCTTCTATTACTAGAGGCTCTCCTGGAAGTCGAGCAATTGCAGCTGCATTTTTACAAAAAGAGAGAACTCAACACGAATTTCGAATTCATTTCATGCTTTTCACTGAGGCGAATAGAAGAAACAAGATTCAATGATTGATGATTGAGAGGTACCTCTACATTGAATGGGCTTTCCTGCTGTTTTACTTGAAAACTTGCTGTTGTTGTTGTTGTCGGCCATGGCGAAGAGTAAAGTGGAATGGAGCTCCCGTGTTGTGGCAATCAAGAAGCGAGGAATTTTACCGCCACAAGATTATTTAATTTATTATTTATTTAAAACGATTCCATTTAAAAATACCAGACCGTGGGTTTGTCAGACCGGCATATTAAACCCACAACATTGACGTTATATAATTAAAATTACACAAAATTAAACAAAATTAAATAATAAATGTTTTTAATCAATGATATATGTGTCCAACGGCATACATATCTCTTTGTCCTCACCAATGATTGACCCTTGATTTGGAGCAAAATGATAATCGAATCTCAGTTAGATTAATTCGATCGACCAATCTAATCCAAATTTTAACTTGATATGTAATGTGAGTTTTGCAGACTCCATATGCAGTTTCATCAGCTGTTAACGTTTTCAAGCTTTCATTCAACTTGTGGTGTGGGCTTCATGGTCTTTTCCTCTGAATCCTGAGTGTGATTTTAGTTAAGGAGCAAATCATCCAAATTCTCGATGTGATATAGTCAATTTTATGAGAAGCATGAAGAATGGAACATCATTTGAAGGCCCATTTATATCCATTAATTAGCTGAATATTACAGAATGGCCTTCTTCTGGCAATTATTCAAGACAACATGAGCAGGGTTTTATTGAAATGAAAGCAGTAAATTTTGGAGGCAGGCAACAAAAGTGAAGGGAAAAAAGCCTCCCTTATTTGTCCATCCA
The DNA here is from genome assembly GCA_026122585.1 of Anacardium occidentale. Lineage (NCBI taxonomy): Eukaryota > Viridiplantae > Streptophyta > Magnoliopsida > Sapindales > Anacardiaceae > Anacardium > Anacardium occidentale. The sequence continues at coordinate 265,991 of JAJEJH010000440.1, forward strand.
TATCACACACCGTAGACACTTTCCTTGAATAAGTAAATCAAAGGCTTTATTGATGTCTTCAAACTTCATCTCATGTGTCACAAATTCATCCAGTTGTAATTCCTAAAAGGAAACTTATTGTTATTAGGCTAAAACTAGATAGTCAGACAAGAAACTCAAACTAATTGTTAAAAATTACCTTATCCATGTAACGTTTCACCAAGATTGGGATATGAGTTTTAGCTTTTAGCCCTCCAAACAGTGATCCTGTCAGAATTTTTCCGCTCTCAAGGACATCGAGAGAGCTTAAGGTCACCTGTGCTCCTGGCTTGTCCACTCCCAACACAATGGTCTTTCCCCATCCCTAAAATCACATAAAAGAAACAAGATAATGATTATGTAAACTAATCAATCCCACCTATAAGAGGATTTATTCCGAGGCCCAATTTGTTTGAGTTAACTTACAACATTCTTAAAAGGTTATTAAAAAAATAAATAATATTATCAATAAGATAAATAATATCATTAAAAAATAAATAAATCGAATTATTAAACCATAACTCCAATTCGAATTTAATTTATTAAAACTTTAACTCAAATTTAGTTTATTTGAGCCAATTTAAATTTTAATCCACTCATATTTCTCGAGTCTTAGAATGGTTAGTCAACTTGTATATTTATGATGTAAGCAATCCAACATTGTTCCGTTGAATATCTTTATCACTATATCATCATTAAGATTGGATTCAAATCAAAACAACTTTAAGTTTGTTTGAACTTAATTCGAATCGACACATGAGAGTTAAACTCAAATTCAGATTGATTCATAATTGATTTGAAATAATTTTTTATATAAATTTTAAAGTTATTAATTATTAAATCTAAGATATTATGTTTTTAATTAAAAAAAGATTAAAAATTTTGTAGTGTGATGAGGAGTAAAAAAAAATTATTTATAATAAATAAGTTGAGTTGTTAGTTACAATTTTGAAAACTTAATTTGTTTGAGATTCGATAATTGGTTCTATTTCTAGCGTGTGAAAAAAATTGTTAAAATGTATGTTTAGAGACTTTTGCATTTTATATAATTTAATGCAAAAATTTCTCGTATCAACAACTTCTTTTCCACGTTATAAATAATGCTCCACCAAATTTCAATTTTTAAATTCTTTCTAACAACAATTTAATTTGTTAGCATTTTTTATCAGAAAATATTATTTTTAAAAATGTTTTTTAAATTTAAAAAAATGTTGGGCTCAAACCCTGAGCTCGCTAAAACTTAAAACCATGACTTGCGATCGAAGTCAAACCATGGTTGTTCAAATTAAGCTCATTTAAGTCAATTTCAATTTTAATATAACTCTAACCGTCATAATTAAAGACGTTAATAGGTTGGGCTGAGTTGGGTTAAGTCTTGTCGGATTGGGCCAATATTTACAAACTTATAGGTTTTTGAGATGGATTGGTTCAAAATAATTTTAAGACCTAAAGTATAGCCAAGCCCCTAAGGGTGGGTGCCGTAGGCCTTTAACAGAATGATTTAATAATATATTATATAATATATTTTAAAATATAATTTATATAAATTTTAAATTTAAATTTAAAAAAATCACTGTAATAACTCGGCCTACTAAACCCGCGGGCTGCCACAGGCCAGGCCTTTTTAGGCCACGACCTCTAATCATTTATATAATTTCAAGCAAGAGAGCGAGTGTAGAGGCAGACCTTTCGGCAGCAAGCATATGCTTCATGCACCAAGGATGAAGAACCGACACACTCAAAGCAGTAATCTGCACCTCCATCTGTCATCTCATTGATTACCTGCTCAAATTGATAAAAAAGAAACATATCAGTAATCCGAATGCAAAATTAATTTTGCTTTCTAAGGAAGTTTTACCACCTGCTGACACCACCATTTCTGTTTGCCCCCAGTCACACCCAAATTAGAAAACAATGTCTTTGTTCTTAGTTTTAAAATATAATTATGCTGAGCTGATATGAAAAAATCTCACTTTAAACTGGAGTTGGAGGTTTGAAGTCGATATAAACCTATTGTCTTCCTCTTTTTTATGAGATGTTTTTTAAAAATAAAATCATGATATCAATGAAATCCAAAATAGATAACATCTACTTTAAATAACATATTAAATATGGATCAAATCCATGAACTCTCCTCAACCTCTTTGATTGGAGACTGTGTTAATATAAAAAATCTCACATCAAATAAGAGTTCAGGTTTTGAATCAATACAATTTCATTATTTTCCTATAACTCATAAAATTGATTTTAAGTGTTGTGTTTCTTGCAGATTAAGACAGCATCCACACCAATGACATTATGAGGTTATGCAGAGCTCATAAGATCTTGTAGCAGTTGAAAAGGTGATATCTCCAATTTACACTGTCTTAGCTATATCACAAAGTTTCTATGAAACTTAAGATCAATTTCATAAACCACCTTCTGATGATATATTTGGAAATTATAATATGTACCCTTAATAAATATTATGACCGACCACTTGAAGCACAAGATCTAATCATCAAGAGGATATAAACTTTCATGGCAATCAATGCTCCGACTAAAGATCAGAAGTACAAAGAGAGATCACGGATTGAAAGGTAGACCTGGCTTACTGATGTATCCCCACAGCTTTTAGCATTAACAAATTCTGTGACTCCAAACTTCTTTCCTACATCCATGAGAAAAGACAGTCAACCAGAAATCACTAAAATCATAGTTTTCATTAACCTATATAATAGTAAAATTAGACTTGATATCAACTTGCAATTGATTCATAATAATATCCACAGCAGCAATTATTTGACAGGAAATAAAATGGTTCAGTTTGTCAGGTGTTATTGGACCTCTCCCATCCCAAAAGCTAATTGAAAAGGTGAGGACTTCTCTCATTCTTCTACACTTCATCGGTTCGACACTCTTCAAAACCAATCATCTATAGGAGCAAACTATTAGGTGTTATTGAGTTTCTCTCACCTCAAAAGCTATCTCAAGGGTGAGATTTTCTCTCAAACTTAGACATTCCGTCGGTTCAACACTCCTCATAATTAATTGATAATTTTAATATACTCTTAAATAAAGTTATTGTAAATGGTTTTGATACCACTGTTGGATATTATTAGGTCTCTTCTACTTTAAAACCTTAATGGGTGAACACACACTAATATGAGACAACCCAACACAGGTCAAATGTATACATGTCTTAACCATTCATCATTCAAAACATACTCATTTCTCCAAAAATGCAGTCAGAAACCCCATATGTTTACATTTCACTCACCTATCTCAAATTTCTCTGGAATCACATCGACACCTATAATTCTAGTAGCACCACATAGTCTTGCTCCTTCTGCAACCTACATACCAAAATATATCTGTCAGCCTTTTTAACAACAGGATCATGTTCGAATTGCCAGGTATGACTTTATGAGGAATGTTATAACAAAAAAATCTCTAAATCATACAGCTAATCCAATTGATCCGAGCCCAAATATGACAGCAGTTGATCCAGCCTCTACTTTTGCTGTTTTCCAAGCAGCTCCAACCCCTACAAAACCAAATTGCGGTGAATGTTGGACTCCCAGTATACACAGCTTTAACACAGTCTTTAAACAAGGCATTCAATAAACTTTAATTTGATCAGAGAGTTGCTAAATGGTTGTGACTTGTATCACTAGCAAGCTGGAGTCATTATCCTAGAAAATATGATAAAGGGAATTTTTGTTGGTTCTGCTGTCAAAGAGCCACAGAGCACATTATTATCATACTCAGAACAACCAGTATGCTTATAAACACGCATATAAAAACCAAAAGCAAATGCCTTTTCTGACTATAATTAAACATTTTAACTATCCATTGGGGAATTTTTCAAAAACTCCAATAAAGCAGCTGAGGCATGAATGGATCAAGGCAGTTCTAAGTTTGATTGAATCATGAAAAGTCGAAATGAGGAAAGTGCCCTGAGGCCCATAAGCTATTTTAGTTTAAGAAAAACTAGTCATTCATTGTTATGAAAAAGTTAAGAATATACCAAAATATAGGAATTTAACTCTGTTTTGGTTTAATCAAGATAAATCATTAGTTCTTTCTCTTGGTTTGAGTGTGATTCTTTGTTTTACTGGGTTTATACATTCTCCAGTTCATTCATGGAAGAATTAGAAACAGCAAAAGACAAAAAAAACAGAGATCGCGCAACAGTCAGGTAGATGAGAGTCTCATAATAGTATACCTGTTGATACCCCACAACTTAGGAGGCATGCTTTGCTTGGAGGAATCTCAGGGTCAACTTTTACTATGTTAGCAATGTCTACCACGGTATACTCAGTAAAACTTGAAACAAATAAAAAATGAAGCAGAGTTTGTCCCTTGAGATCTCTGAATCTGCTTGTCTCGGATCTAGCCAACCAAGGGGAGACCTTGAAGGGGAATTTTGAGCATAGGTTGCTTTTCTCTGATTTGCAGTCTACACATTCACTACAGTCTGCCAGAAAATATGGTATAACAGTATCTCCTTCTGCAACTTCATTTACATTCTCCCCCACACTTTCCACCTTCCTGCAAAACAAACATTGATTGATTAGACAACACGTCAGCTTATCTTGTTCCCTCCTAGGTTCTATTCATTTTATAATAAAGATTCAATAACTAACTCACTCATGATACAAATTAGAAAGTGCATAGAACCAATAAAGTATAAACAAATAATAAAAAGAAAGTATATACAAGATTCATTCAAAATATATACGATTTATCTACAAATTATGTTCAACAAAATCAATATTAATTTCATATCTTTTTACTAATCTCATTAATATAAATATATTTACTAATGAATTGCTATATCACTCATACAAGAAAATAATACGTTTGTATATTAAAATTTTTATTTTTAATATCTACTGTTAGACAATCTTGAGCTTGAGTTTAAGCCTAAGAAACGCTATACTATTAGATTTGAGTTCGACTCTATGGATGTTTAGTTGCTAAACTTACGGATTTGGGAGAGTTTGATTCAAAACAACTCAAAACGTATACATTAAAATAACACCCTTTTTTAGAGTCCACTAAAATATTCTTCATAGTTTATCCCCTGCCACCAACCGAATGCCTCATGACAGAAGTGGTTGTCAATTCCTAGCAAGGATTGTCCGGTATGCTTAATTGTGATATTAAGAATTCCTCGAAAGAAAAAAAATTGAAACAATATTTTGACAAGCCACTGGAAACTGCTAATAAATCTAAACTCACTGTTCTCAACTCGAAGTTGCAGATTTATTTGACTCCTTAAATGAAAAGGCTTCGAAGAAAACCACTCTTTTCTATTGAATTCAATCAGAAAGTAAATGCAAGAACTCAATCATACCCAATTGCCTCATGACCGAGAATTCTTGGGAAAACAGCAGGAAAATCCTTCAAGCCAAACAGAATGAATAAATAAATAAATAAATATATATATATATATATATATATATATATATACAACATTAAAAAGCGAAAAAAGTAAATAGAAGGTGGTGAAGTGCTCCACGAGATCAACCTTCATATTCCAAAAAGTAATATCGCTGTGACAGACACCTGTACAGATGATTCGAATTCGAACTTCATAGGAACTCGGCGGGTCCACTAGAATCTCCTCTATTACCAGAGGCTCCCCTGGCACTCGAGCAATAGCAGCTGCATATTTTCTTTTTTTTTTTATATATTGAGGAAAAGATGAAACCAAAATGCATGCCCATGTAAAACACTAATATAAAATCAGTACTATGAGAACTACCTCTGGATCGAATCGGCTTCCCTGCGGTTTTACTCGACAAATTGTCGCTATCCATGCCGTGAAGCAGAGAAATGGAACTCTCTGAGCTTCCTCTCTTGGCAACTGACAATGATGACGACTTGTAGCGGGAGAGACAAGACGACTCCGAGCTTTTCTTATTCAGTACATGAATCTGACCGCCAAGCTAACGGGGGCTATTTCAATATTTTTTTCATTGACTTCAATGCCTCGGTGGCTCCACCTCCACCTATTGGTTACCAGGTCACATCGAATCCCTTTCAACGACCTTATTGATTAAAATTATTAAAGCGTAGGTACGTCTTCCATGGCTGCCAACTCTGGGTGATTTTTTTTTTTATCGCTGTCTCTGTGATAATTGTTTACGCACTTGGGCAAGACAAGCTTTCAATAAGCTAGCGTAGCGTCCGACTTGAGCTACCGTGAGTTTCTGTGTTGCGCGTGTCCGTATGGTTGAATCATCTGCATGTTGATTTGTTGAAGTTGAATGCAATGGTCATGGTCAATGCTTTCGCCTTATACAACTACGACTTTCGAATAAGCTCGAATGGGACAGATTAAAATATAATATTGTGGGATCATTAACTGCACCACTCATCATGCCTCATCATCTCCTTCACCACCCTGCTGATCCCACTGACCTCCGTGTCTGTACATGCTGAGGCTACGTGTCGTTTCTGAGCTCTTCAAAATTATTAATCTCAAATGATAAAATTCAAATCATATAACTGAGAAAATTTGAATCAATATTTTTTTTTTAAATCAATCTTGAGTTAAAAAGATAATTTTAAAATCAATTCAAGTTAAATTATTTTTTATTTGAATTAAATTTAATTTATTAATGATCTTAAACCAATTTTAAACTAAATTATTTTATATTTACATTAATACTGAGCCACAGATATATAAATTTGATTACTTACAAAGTTGAGTTTGGGCTGGATGTCAGTAGTTTAGAGATTCACTCCATGGAAACTTTCGATTTTGCAAAACGTTGGGTTGCAACTATTAATTTACTCTTCAATTTAAAAGGGCTTACATTGTGGGTGCATTGGCAGAACTGATTCTGTTATTATTGGATAGGCCCATGGATCCATGCCTGTTTAGGGACAAAACCCAACCCTAAAAACAAAGCCTAGAAATAAACGGCGTTTATTTTATGTCCCTTAAATATCCATGTGAACAACTCATTGCCTGCTAATTCTAGATTCTTCGAGACAAAAATGGTACATTTGGACAGATCATAAGACCTAAATAGCCTTGACCCGGCTCAGCTTGTACGACCGGTGTTCTTCAACCCAAGCACATCCTTACTTACCCTCGAAGGCATTCCTCCAAAACCTAAGCCATCCGTCGACGATTTGAGAAATCTATTCAACGCACTCCGTCCGCTTCTTCAACTCTCGAATTTCAGGCTTCCTGCAACTGTAAGGTTTGTAGATTGAATAGGTTCGCAGTTTGTTCATGCAAACCCTGAGCAGAAAACTGTTTTGATATTTTGAGTCTACTTTAGCATCTTGACTGGATAGTTTTGATTGAATGGATATTGATTTTATCTGATTTTTATTTTTTTGATTAATTTTAATCGGTGATATTAATATGTATATGTTATATATGTGAGAGTTGTCATTGTTTGTGATCTGCCTTGTTCTGCATCGACGATACAGTCAAAGAAGTGTGCTTTAAGGTTTGAGCAATGTTAGGGTTGATAAACTCAACTGGCAATTCAAAGTGTATATTGAAAAAAAAATTTAAACAAGAGAAAGTAGAGCACAGTGTTGTATATTCACCTACGCCCTTGAGTAAAATTTTGGTGAACAAGGAACGCATGTTGAGATTGGGTAAGATTATAAACTTTATATATTTGTCTCCAGAAAGTTAATTACAGAATGTAGTATGTTGAGATATAGAATATTCTTCATGATTATTATCCTCAGTGTGAGGTGATGGCTTCAACGTTGTCTAGGCTAATGAATGCAAATGCCTTTGGCGGGACATGTTGCCCAGTTAAAGAAAATGTGGAGTATGGTTTTTTTTTTTTTTTTTTGCAATTTAAGGTGAGACAGAATAACCATATGCTAATGTGGAAGTTTTAACTTTGCAATTTAAAACCTTTGTGCTGCTTTGCAATTTCCTTTCCTTTTAAGGTTATTTGTCTGTTGTCGTTTTCAATGATTCCATAATTACGTGCCATGGCATATTTGGCTTACAGTCAGAATGAGATAAGTATATATTGTGTATAATTAAGAAAGTTAGCTCTGTTTGTCGCCCATATGGTAAGAAACGAAAAGCACTGATATACTTTCTGGAGTTAATATTTGTGTTGGTGCTTATCTCATGGACTGTTGCTACTGAATCTGAGTTAATTGTATTTCCATGGCACATTTTGTTGGGCTGAGTTGCTAAAGATGATTAAGTATGCTTTGAGTATGGGGCATTGATATTTCTAGTACCTAGGATGTAGTCTAGTGTCAACAACTTTCTATTCACAGTGGCTGAGCTGTTTGGCGTAAGAACTGCCAGGCAGTTTATTAACACAGCTGCTCAAATAAATTGGGGCTCACAAATAGCTCTTGACGCTAGTGTTTGAGCTGTTTAACATGGATAGCTCCATACAGCTTACTTAATGAATTATTTTACTTACAAATTATGGCTTTGAACTTGCACAGGAATTTTGTCTGAGCATTATTGGCTGAAATATTATGGCAAATCAGCATCACAATGATGGTCCTAGTACAAGCAATGTTTCTGTGGAGAGTTCAGATTCAATGGTGGAGATCAATATCAAGACATTAGATTCTCAGATTTATAGTTTTCAGGTGGAAAAAAATGTAAGCAAAGCCTTTCTTCTTCTTTTTTCAGTTTTGTGTCATATTTTTGTGGTTTCTGTTATGATGGTCGTCTTAAGTTGTTGAAATTTACTAGCGCATTATGTTTATCTATTTTTTTAAATAGAATATTTGTGTTGAATTGAGCTGCTTTCTTAGTTGTGCCATTATGAATAATTTCAGATGCTAGTTTCATCATTCAAGGAGAAGATAGCTAATGATATCGGTGTCCCAGTAGGTCAACAACGACTGATTTTTAGGGGGAAGGTGTTAAAGGATGATCACCCCCTTTCTGAATATCGTATCCTATAAAATATGCTGTTCTTTTTTCTTTTTTTTTTTTTTTTAAAGAATTTTGAAGTTGCCCTTATTTTTCCCATGGTTTCTAATATGTCACTTATGTTCTTTTATTTTATTTTCTTCCTTTTGATCATTTTCAATTTTTTTATGATTATTTACTCATCTAAGCCCATGTATCTGGCAATTCTGTATTGTTGACCCCTTGACTGTTCTTAGATGTGGAGAATGGCCATACATTGCATTTAGTTGTAAGGCAGCCAACTCAGTCACAATCTTCATCTGATACGAACTCTGGGGAGACAAATGGAAATACTGGTAATCGAGGTATTGATTCCCTTGGTTGCTTCTGTAGTTTCCGGAGCACCAATGGTTATTGTAAATTGATTAAAGTCATTATTTTCTTTCTAAATTGGCAGGCAATGATGCTAATGCCAGTGTCCCTCGTAACCGAGTTGGACAAATCTCACACAGTGTACTTCTTGGTACTTTCAATGTTGGGGAGCAAGGTGAAGGCATTGTTCCAGACCTAACCCGGGTTCGTCATTTTCTTGTTGTGATTTATTTTTTCAGTTTAAATGTGTATTTGTTCAAGGTTTTTTCACCAGATATCTCCCTAAGGAGAAAAAGGAAGGATCATTTGGTTGCTATTGCTAGAAGCAGTTACTAATTTGTTATATGACTTGCAGGTTATTGGGGCCGTTATGAATTCTCTTGGAGTAGGTGGCCAGTCCTCAAATAATGGCGTACAGTTCTCTGGTTTGGTAAGTCATGCTTGTTTTGTGGAAATTTCCATCAAGCACACAGTATATATTTGGTTAACTCAGTTTATTTTTAAGCAATAGGTACATTTTCTTTCTTGTTTTCAATTTTGGGGGTAGATGTTAGAGATGCATATATTCTTTTCTGCTTGTTTCCTTTTCTTTTTATGGTAAGTGTTCGAGAAATGTGAAGGCATGCACAAGAAACTTCTTTATGGATTGTCAATGTAAAGTCCGATGGTGACTTTGCACTTAAACCAAAAGCACTTACTTTAGCAGTGTTTCTTGTTCCATGATTGATCTTATTTGCAAATCACTTGTGTCTATCATGTTTGGCTACATTGACTCCTGCTGAAGTGACTCAGCTAATCATCTGTGTGTTATCTGTTTAAATCTAAAATCTTTCATCTTGCTGACTTTGTCCGATTCACAAGTGTTTCTAAATACAGAAATTTCCTTCAGAAATGAGGGACAAGATCTTTAAATGAATAGAACTGAGCATACATCATGTACAAATAGAATTGCTTAAAAGAAAAACATCAATTTTTTTTTATATAAACATGAATTAGGTGCAGCTAAATGATTGTTTTTAATATTTGCAGTCAAATGCACCTGGTCAGTCTGCACAAGGAAATGAAACCGATGAGATGAGGGGCAATGTTGGTAATCAAAGCCAGCCTGGATCACAATCTGGGCTGGCATCTGGTCAACCCATTCTATCATCACCTCAGGTTGTTCAAATTCCTCTGACTGCAGCAGCTGTGCCAATTCCTTCACTTCATGCAGTAGGAAAATTATTTGCTTGTTCTTGTTTTACTTGTAATTGGTACTCATTATTTTCTAATATGCTTTCTGTTTTGGGTTTCAGCCAATTCCTGATTCTTTAAATACTCTCTCTGAGTTTATAAACCGCATGGAGCAGACACTATCTCAATATGGTAGTGATAAAGAATATATTGTCTTTTTACTTTGGGCTGAAAATAACTGCCAGTGATAACCAGCTGCGCAATATGTAGGTTATCAACCAAATATATCTTCAACAAGCAATGAAGGCATACCCAGAGTAGAACTTCCTTCCACTGGACGAGGGGTGCCAACACCTGAAGCATTGGGCATTATTTTGCGGCATGCTCAGAGGCTTCTCAGTGGTCATACTACTGCTGCACTATCTGTAAATACTTTTTCTAGAACACCTCTGTTTTCTTGTTCTTTTTTTCCCCTTATTCATATGTGATTTTTATGTGTAAGAAATTCAGTTTTGTTTGTTTCTATGCTTTTCTGTTAGTGTAGCCCATAGCTTATGTTTCTTGCAGTTCATTTGTAATGAAGTTTGTCTATGTCTGAAACATTTTCACACGATTGTACTTTTTTACTCATTTCATTCTGCATTTACATCTGTTACTTTGGTGCCACCATCTTGGTAGTGTGTTTCTTCATAAATTAGTTGTATCAATTTTCTTTTTGCTTTCTCTGATTGTAATCATTTGGTTTATTTTATTACTTGTAGTTGTAAATGCCTTACTAATAAACTGTTGTTAGGAGATCTGTCCTGTGCTTAGAGTCAAGATTCAAACATATAGTTGAATGGGAAGTTCCATAAATATGAATTTTTTTTCCTTCTTTTTTGGGTTAACTTTACTATCTGATTAAGTGTTTTTGTAATCTGCTGCAACTTTGTAGCATGTTGCAGGACGCCTGGAGCAAGAGGGAGCTTCTTCAGATCCAGCTATGAGGGGGCAAATTCAGGCAGAATCTGCACAAGTAGGCCTTGCAATGCAACATTTAGGTTCTCTTCTTTTAGAGCTTGGTCGCGTAATTCTGACTCTGCGAATGGGGCAATCTCCTGTATGTTATAATCCTCTCGCCTCTGATTCAGTTTATGAATACAATTTCTTGACTCTTGTTTTATTCTACTTGCAGGCTGAATCTTCTGTCAATGCTGGACCTGCAGTTTATATATCTCCCTCAGGACCTAATCCTATAATGGTTCAGGTTTGTCAATAAGTTTCTGGTATTATATACTTTGTTATTACATATTAAACATTTGAGGCTAATTGTTGAGGCCATATGTGGGTCTCACATCATTATGCTTCATAGTATTCACACTTATTAATTGTGTCTTACATTCAGGAAGGCATTAAATTTTCTATTTTTCTTCACAATGCTTATTTTAATTGTTGGACTTGAATAGATGGCTTGGCCATGGATGAATTCTAAGTTCACTTGTGTTGTTGACACTCTATTTTGTCGTTTTTCTAGTCATGGATCGAACTCTGATGTTCGCCTAACCATGCATGGGTTTTCTGTTTTTGTTTCAGCCTTTTCCTCTTCAAACCAGTTCTATTTTTGGAGGTTCTGCTCCTTCTAATGCCCCAAGTGTTGGCCCTGTTGGTGCAGGAAATGCCCCAAGACATATAAATATTCATATACATGCGGGTAGGTAAAGGTTTCACTTAATTAGCCTTATTTACTTTTAATGGATCTGACACTGTCTGTTATCAGGCACTGCATTAGCACCTATTGTTCCGGCTGTTGGTACCAGGGGAAGTAGTGGGGATGGAGTGCAGGGTGAACGCAGCGATAATGCTGGGTCTGCTGATTCATCTGGTCCAGTTCCATTGAGGATGTTACCTGTCAGGAATGTCATTGCGGCAGCTGTCCCGTCACGCCCTGCTGGCGTTGCAATTTCCACCGTAGCACAACCTGGTACTGGATTTTCTGTATCTTCACAACCTGCAAACTCTGTCTTGCTATCCTCAGTTATTAGTGAAGTCAATTCACAAATTAGAAACTTGGTAGGTAACATGCAAGGAGAAAACCAGGTTTCATCAGGTAGGTCAACATGAAATGATGCAAATAATGCTGCAATGGTAAGTGTTATAATGATGTATGGTTTCAATACTGGTCTTTCTTTTTGCAGGTGAAGTGGAGTCAAATGTGCAGAATGTATCTGGTGGAAACGATACAGGTAATGATGCTGGAAATGGGCAGCCTAATAGCACACCAGTAAATAGAATTGGTGAACTTAGTGCTTCCCAGCCTGGGTTCAAGCCTGAAAGTGAAGGCCAGAAGGTATGCTTAGTATACAATGTAGGATTCTACTGGAAGTAAGTTTGTGTTTACTTCTGACTAATGCTATAATAATGATAACAGGCTCAACCTGAATGCCATCAAGCAAGGAATAATGAAGATGCAGGGAGTGTCTTGATCACAAAAGATGGACCAACTTTCTCAGCAGAGGGCTCTTCAAGTTCTCTAAATAAAGTGAAGTTGGAAGATACCTCAGAAAAGGCTTCTGAAGTTGGTGAAAAGCAATGCCTTCCAGAGGATGCCAAAGCTGTTCCACTTGGATTGGGGCTGGGTGGTCTAGAGCGCAAGGTGGTATGACAGTTTGTTCCTTGTCTTCGATTGCAATATATACTTTGAAAATGCACTTAAATCCTTTTGCAGGATTAGCAAGATCCAGAGAAAATTGTCATTCATTTTGCAAGCAAGTACAGCAATTACCCAAATGCATATTCTTTTAGGCTGGTTATTCTTGATTGTGCTAGATGAGTGTTTGATTTGTTTTCCCATTCTTTAGGAGTCTTTTTTTAGGTGTACAATCTCTTTTTATGTTGTTTATATCTGTAATTCTCTTATGTTTGTAAATATTATCCCTTCCTAATGTCTTTTCTTGGGTATCCTCTATGAAGTGGTTGTTCAAAATTTTGTACTTTTAATGTGATCAGAGGCAAACCAGGTATTCAATGACTCCTCTCAAGAGTGGAGATGGAGGAACAAGCACTGCTCCTCTCGATCAGAATGTTTCTAGAGCTCTTGGCCAACAGCTCTTGCGATCTCTAGTACCTTCTAGCTCTGGAACAAGTAAGACAGATGCAAATGACCCATCCACTGGTCAATTACCCCTCATTGGTAGCATCAAGGAAAGTAGACAATCAGGAGGGCAAGATACTGATGGCCAACTTGACACAGCCAATGTTATGTCTGAGGTTCTAAGTAGCCCTGAGATGAATGGTTTATTGTCAGGTTTTTCAGAACAAACTGGGGTTGGTTCTTCAGATGTCTTGAGGAATATGTTGCAACAGCTCACCCAGAGCCCTCAAATCATGAATACTGTCAATCAAATTGCTCAGCAGATTGAGGGCCAGGATCTTGGAAACATTTTTTCTGGATTAGGAGGGCAGGGTGGTGGCATTGATTTGTCAAGGATGGTCCAACAGATGATGCCTGTTGTTACACAAGCTCTAGGTCGTGGTTCTGCTGCACAGCCATTTTCTACTGCTCAACATCTTGAGAGGAGGTCAACTGGAATAGACGACTCAGATAATCAAAATTCTGAGGTTTGCATACCCTTTGACTTTCATCTCAGTCATTAATTTTTTGGCTTTATTTTTAAGTGAATCCTGAAGAAGAATTTAGCATTTTCAATTACTAATTCTTTGTGTCAACTGATTCTGTGTCTAGATTGGAATTCAACAAGTGGTTCATAGGATTGAAAACTGTGATTCTCCTGAAGAAGTTTTCCGTGCTATTGTTGAGAATGCTAGTCGGTTGCAGCAGAATGGAAGTATACCTAGAGACCTTGTAGATGAGTTGTGCAGCGATGAAGCTCTTGCACAGGTTAGTATCAAACACAATGAGTCACTTTAAATTTCTGATATTCAAACAAAATGATGTATCATCAATTAAATTCATCAGTACTGTGCTGTTCTGAAGCTTAATAGGTTTTTTTTCTTTTTTTTTTTTTTTAACTCGGTCTCATGTAGGAATATATTGAGATCCTCCGGCAGGACATACATCAGCGGTTTCAGGGCGACTCTGGCAGGGACGAATGCTAGTTTTTGTCTTCTTTAAAGGGATATAATGGCTTCATTCCAGTTGTTATGGACAGTGCCTTTTCTGGTTCCCTAGGAAATATCCCGAAATATCCTGTACAAAATCAGGTTTGGGGCTTGATTGACCCATAAGTTACAGTTTATTTGCATGTTGAGAAGTATGTAACTTTTCACATACTTGGTATAGAAATTTAGTTTTATTTATTGTTAATACATTTTATAACATTTTGAGCTTGCTTCAAGCAAAATCAAATTTGTTTTGGCAGACGTGATCTCCTGTTTAATAGAATCTGATTTGAGTTTGTTTAGTTTGCACATAACAGTTTCCTGTGGTAGCTTTGATCATTTGAACTTGTAGGAAGTTACTATTTTTCACCGAGATTTGTCTGAACTGTGAGTTTTCTATCACTGAATTATTAAATGTTAAATTCTTATTTAAAATTTAACCTGGCTAGAAAAAAAAACAATTGTTTTTTCAAATTAGGTAAAAGTCATTCATAACCCTGGAAAATATTCAATTGTAATAGAAACTTCAATGGAATAACAGAAGTCTCTTCATAGAATGATTTATGGACTGACAATTCAATCTCTTAAACCAGGTTTGGGCTGGTCCTTTCTCAAATTGAGAGAGAATTTTTCAGTTAAAATGAAGATGGTTAAAATTCTTATAGTCAACGATGAAGACTAGGGTATTTGGTTTTTTTTCTTACCCATTATTATCTCTAGTGAGTTACATTTTTCAATTCGGATTTTGCTTTAAAACAATTTTCACTGCACAAAAGCATTAATAATATTTTTCATTTAAAATTTAACTTTCGTTAGAGGCAATTAGAAAATTTTATTATAAATAAAATAAAAGTTTGACTCATATATAGTGAGATTCAATAATTATAAAATTTTACAAAATAATATATAATTTAAATTTAAATACAAGATAACATATAAATTAAATTTAAATTTAAATCAAATTAAATTTAAATTTAATAAATTTATTTTAAATTAAACTTAACTCAAATTTTTTTAATATAATAATAACTCGAATTTAAATTCCGATTTTATTGGCATCAAAATGACGTAGAAAAAAAGAATAATAATATTATTTTAATTGTTTTAAATCGAATTGGGCCCGTCTCGCGAGTCTGACAGATCAATCAGCCCAACTGAACTCATTCAAGAGCTGCTTGTCAGGCTCAATTCCAGCCCTTAATCCCCGAGTCCATATAAAATCGGTATTTAGCACAGCACTTTAGGCTGGGTTATCTTCGCCGCAGGCTCATTCGTCATGGCATTCTCCGCCGCAAGCCCCGGCAACACCGCCAAAAATTTTATAAAAAATGCATTTGAAAACAAACACAGCTTCATCCAGCTTTTCGCAATGACCGGACTATTTTTATTGAGCGCCAAATCGTTGGGTCAGAAGTACCGCCTCCGTGACCTTGAAGAGGACACTTCAGCTCTTAAAGAAGAGCAAGAATCCCTAACGCGTCGCATGAATAACATTAAGCGCAGCCTCCTCGACGAAGCCGCTCTTGAACCCTCCGGCCGCTTCGCTTCTCGTCTCCGCCTGCTCTTCGGCGAGGAAGTTTGACTCAAACGGAGCTATTTGTGAGTCATTTTGTGGTTTCACGTATTTCATATTAAAGAGAAATGGATTTTAGAGTTACTGGCATTATTGAGGTAATAAAAAATGAAGATAAGGACTAAAATGCATCAAATTTGTATGAACTGATCAACTGCTTTGATGATTTCGCATGTGTTTCGTGTTCCCTTTTCTCATTTCCATATTACTCCGTTCCTTGTTCTGTTTTGGGGTTAGGATTCTTGGTGGGTGAAAATTAGTAGGAAATGCTTAAATATTAGGTATGATTTTTATGTATGAAGCGATTTGCATTCAACCATTGGAGAATAAGAAAGTATTGAGACTCTGGGAAAAAGGGTGTTTTGTTGGTTTCTAGGGACATTTTCTCGTACTCTTTCTTTCCTACCAAACATGTATTTTCTGTGTTATCTTTTGCTGTAAAACTTATGTCCAATATTGATTGGGTCCGTTGGTAATTCTCCGAAACATTTGGTGTAATCTGAAAAAAAAAAATGAGATGATTGAAAAGGTTTTCTTTTGTTGCTTTTTATAAACTTTGATTTGGTAGTAAATGGTTGTTGTAGTTAACTCTTAAATCTATGTTTGATTTTGGTCTATAAACCCCATGGCTGGTTTATTGTCTTCGTTAGACTGGTATTGATTTGAACATGAACTTCGGGACACATCTGGTATTTTCTTCTGTCTGCTGCACTGCCTGTCTTCCAAACTCTTTGCAAGATTTTGTGTAATTAAATAATTAATTAGTCAATTAGTCACAAAGGAAGCACCTTGAAGGTAGTCACCTGCCACCCCGGTCATCTTGATTGTTCTTTTCACCTTCTCTTCCCCTGTGATTGCTAGCATCGTGAGCACCCTCCTTGACCTGCTAGATGTCTTCCCCACCTTTGCCATTGTTACCCTTGAATGGTTAATTCTTCTCGTACTTTTTGAACTCGATGAGGGATTCAGTTAACAATATACCCTTGTTGAGATTTTTCTGCCCTACTTTAGATCTCCAGCCTAGCCCACAATTGCAAACCATCAATGAAGGTAAAGAGGGCCTCTCTCTTAGGGAAGTCTGGAATCTCCAAGAGTAACTTGGACAACTCTTTCACATAGTCTCGTACGCTTTCCTTATGAGTGTGGCCTTGTAACTTGGCAACATTCTTAGGATAGAATTATCACTTGAGTTCCTTCTTGAACTCGTTATATGATGTAAGGGTGGAAGTGCCCCACTCCATCTTGCTGTGTTTCCTCCTCCCAGATACTATCATAGCATCTTTGAGGTAGAGGTTGGCATGATCAATCTTGTTTGTCATCCTCCTTGATGCTAGCAGTCCCAAAGTATTGCTTCCCGCTCTAGTTATCAATCACCTTTGCTTTCCTGCCCTTTGTATGCCTTGGGCTTACAAACCTTCACCTTAAAAGGTATCAAAGTCTAGAGAGTAGCGGCGACTCTCCCTTGCATGACTGTCATCTAACAAAGGGTCCAATCACCCTTAATCTCTCCCAAGTCGGAAGCCAACTTTGAGACCTTATCCCTAAAGGTCACAACCTCTGTGTAAGAGCACAAATATCACCAAAGAGTCTTCGAGGACCTGGACTAGCACATGATTCAGTCACAGCATTTAAGCTTAATTCATCTCAACCTGTCGTGTAAGAGTTTCATCAACCATCTTGCTGTGTTTCCTCCTCCAAGCTTGACTCCTCTCAAGCTTCTCGATGCGTGGGCCTAGCTCCTTCAACTGGTTGACCTTGTTGGCAACAGCAAGGGAAGCTTGGTCTTCTATCACATCTCTCAACTTCTCCTTTCATTGTTTGGTGCTCGCATGAGTCTTCCTCTCTTTTACCAACAACCATGTGACAGTTGCAGTTTGTCAAAACTAAGTCAGCCTAGGTCTCTGCCAGTAAATCGAGCCGGACATGTTCAAACCCAAGTCTTGGGTTTGTTTATTTGGGTTTTAGATTTTTTGTTTAACCCTGTTTATTAATGTTTTTTTGGACTTCTAGCTTACTTGATAACCGAATTTAGTTTTTTTTTTTTTTTTTTTTTGAAAAGCAAAAGTTAGTTATGCTTCACTTAATAAATCAAATATTAGAAAGTGAAACGAAATATTTTCTCAATTCCATCCATCATACTATTATCTTCTTATCGGTGCCTTGTATATTTCTGAACTCGGGGACAAACTATATAAAATTTCACATTCTTATTTTCGTCTGTTTGATCATGTTCCACGAAGCAATGGAGATGTCACCTCAAAGAGCCATTTCTATTTGGAAATCACAGGATTCTGTCCACTTTTTCATCTGTTTTGTCTTTGGCACATAACAATCTGACTATAAAGTGTTTTACCTTGCTATTTTTTACTCTACTGTTTGCTTAACAAAGAACTTGTACCACTTGACAGTCGAGCTTTTAAGCAAGCAATTTCATGTCCATGCTATTATAATCATATCCTAAAAATACATGACCTGATATTGTAGTTCGATAACTCCATGTCCATAATATTAAACAGACGATGGAAACAATCTCCTCATCTGCCTTTGTTTAGGCCCAATTTTCGGGCTTAATTGGGCCTACCGAAATGCTTACTGAACAGCAACTCTGTTCAGACCCGCCCTGATAATAGAATGTTGTTCAGCTTAAAAAGCTTTTTTTTTTTCTTTTTTTGGAACAATTGGGTCTCAAGTCTATTCAATTCAATTGAATATCCTATCTTGACCGTAACTGAATTAAAGATAGCAACGGAGATTGAGGAAAAACACAAGTTCGGAAACTGAGTGAGTTTATTTATGGTGTTCCACCTGTTCAACGGACGATGGGGATTAAATTGATCTTACGGTTACAATTCATTTGTCTAAAATACTCTACAAAAATATTTAGATATTTGCAGGGGTTTCTACAATTTTGCATTCAAATATCTCTTCTAGGAAGTTGCCCAAAACCTTCAATTGGTGTTTAACAATGCGCAGGCAACACTTTTGTATGGACATATAAATAATGCCCAAAAGCATTTGACCTCTGCCTTGAATTATCATTTAGTTAATTTGTTTGTTTTAGGCACCTCTGCATTTGAAAAATCAATTTCAAGGCGCGCAAAGACGAAAATATTCTAGTGGGGCAGCCATTGGAACTGCCTTGTTGCAGGTAACATGGCTCCAAACCAAGGATGATATTGAATTAGACGCCAAATCTTTCAATATGATAGCTTGCCATGATGGCACATGCTGTAAAGGCTCAACGTGGGGACGCTTCCCGGCAACCCTTGTCAGCTCAATCTCATGGATGCCACCGGGAAATTGTAAATTCGTTGAATAATTTTGAGACTGAATTCAGCTGACATTACTTTGCAGATTTGTGTCATTTCAGTGGATTCAATTTGAGTCATCCACATTTCTTATGACTTCAGTAGTAAATTTAACGATGTCAAAAGAGTTTGATTTAGACAATTCCAACAATTTCATTCAAAATTATTTTATTTGTTCGTATGATTATTTTGCTATTCAATTGATCATACTATTTATTTCTTCAACGATATTATTTGTTTCATCAAAAATCATTTTATGATATTATATATTAATTTAAATGTGTTCGAACTCTTATTGGGTATTGTGGGTTCAATACAAACTTAAATTAACTTTAAATTCGATTTAGTTCAAATTGAATCAATCTTTAGTCAACTCCCTCCAACCACTTGAATATTATTTAACGCTAACTTTTTGCCATATTGATAAAATTTGGTTTGAGTTGTTTTAATTCAAATCTAGCAAATCAAATTTGAAAAAGGACTACATATTTTTATAAAATAAATCGAATTTAAATTGATATATATATATATATATATATATTTGATTTCAAAGTCATTCAAATTAAATATAAAATAATATTATTTTTAAACCTCTTATATTGATTTTTGTTTAGATGTGAGACAATCCCTAGTGATTGTTTAGGCTTGGATGGGAGGCATTATGGAGGTGGAAGATGGTAAACTTTTGACTGGAGGGTTAAAGGATTATATATTGCGTCCAGTTCATTAAAGCTTGCAAAAGAAAGCTTTGCTGGCTCGAATTGACTGACGAAATAATAAAGGACACAGGGCGCGATTTCAAGTGTGATTTTTGGTCCAATCTTGGTTTCAAGGTAATGCAAACGGCCAAACGACAAATTCCCAGCCAAGGTTTTCTAAAATGACGAACTCCTGTATACGAAAGATTAAAAAATTAAATACATACTTTTTTTTTTTTAATGAAAAGATTAAAATATTTTTTATAAAATTTAATAATATTATTATTAAAATATAATATAAATAATATTTAAAATAAAATAATAATAATAATTTAAATAAATAAAATAAATTATTAAAAAACAGTTACTATCATTAGCAACATCACCAATGACGGTGATCGATATTAATTTCATCAAGTAACTAAATCTAATCGTCATGATGACAGAAATAGTCTGATTTACTTATTAAAAATTTAGTAAAGACGATCAAATTTTATGGTCTTTACCATAAAAAAAGGCCAAAGACGATCAAAATGTTTGATATCGATCATTTCTG
>JAJEJH010000440.1:286658-301658 GCA_026122585.1 Anacardium occidentale
TAGCAGTCCCAAAGTATTGCTTCCTGTTCTAGTTATCAATCACCTTTGCTTTCCTGCCCTTTGTACGCCTTGGGCTTACAAACCTTCACCTTAAAAGGTATCAAAGTCTAGGGAGTAGCGGCGACTCGCCCTTGCATGACTGTCATCTAACAAAGGGTCCAATCACCCTTAATCTCTCCCAAGTCGGAAGCCAACTTTGTGACCTTATCCCTACAGGTCACAACCTCCGTGTAAGAGCACCAATATCACCAAAGAGTCTTTGAGGACCTGGACTAGCACATGATTCAGTCACGGCATTTAAGCTTAATTCCTCTCAACCTGTCGTTTAAGAGTTTCATCAACCATCTTGCTGTGTTTCCTCCTCCAAGCTTGACTCCTCTCAAGCTT
The DNA here is from genome assembly GCA_026122585.1 of Anacardium occidentale. NCBI lineage: Eukaryota > Viridiplantae > Streptophyta > Magnoliopsida > Sapindales > Anacardiaceae > Anacardium > Anacardium occidentale. Next base: position 287,046 of record JAJEJH010000440.1, read on the forward strand.
CTCGATGCGTGGACCTAGCTCCTTGAACTGGTTGACCTTGTTGGCAATAGCAAGGGAAGCTTGGTCTTCTATCACATCTCTCAACTTCTCCTTTCATTGTTTGGTGCTCGCATGAGTCTTCCTCTCTTTTACCAACAACCATGTGACACTTAGTTGCAGTTTGTCAAAACTAAGTCAGCCTAGGTCTCTGCCAGTAAATCGAGCCTGACATGTTCAAACCCAAGTCTTGGGTTTGTTTATTTGGGTTTTAGATTTTTTGTTTAACCCTGTTTATTAATGTTTTTTGGACTTCTAGCTTACTTGATAACCGAATTTAGTTTTTTTTTTTTTTTTTTTTTTTTTGAAAAACCAAAGTTAGTTATGCTTCACTTAATAAATCAAATATTAGAAAGTGAAACGAAATATTTTTGCGATTCCATCCATCATACTACTATCTTCTTATCGGTGCCTTGTATATTTCTGAACTCGGGGACAAACAATATGAAATTTCACATTCTTATATTCGTCTGTTTGATCATGTTCCACGAAGCAATGGAGATGTCACCTCAAAGAGCCATTTATATTTGGAAATCAAAGGATTCTGTCCACTTTTTCATCTGTTTTGTCTTTGGCATATAACAATCTGACTCTAAAGTGTTTCACCGCGCTATGTTTTACTCTACTGTTTGCTTAACAAAGAACTCCTTTGTACCGCTTGACAGTCGAGCTTTTAAGCAAGCAATTACATGCCCATGCTATTATAATCATATCCTAAATATACATGACTCGATATTGTAGTTCGATAACCCCATGCCCATAATATTAAACAGACGGTGGAAACAATCTCCTCGTCTGCCTTCGTTTAGGCCCAAATTTTCGGGCTTAATTGGGCCTCCCGAAATGTTTATTGAACAGAAACTCTGTTCAGACCCGCCCTGATAATAGAATGTTGTTCAGCTTAAAAAGCTTTTTTTTCTTTTTTTGGAACAATTGGGTCTCAAGTCTATTCAATTCAATTGAATATCCTATCTTGACCGTAACTGAATTAAAGATCGCAACGGAGACTGAGGAAAAACACGTTTGGAAACTGAGTGAGTTTATTTATAGTGTTCCACCTGTTCAACGGACAATGGGGATTGAATTGATCTTACGGTTACAATTCATTTGTCTAAAATACTCTACAAAAATATTTAGATATTTGCAGTTCTACAATTTTGCATACAAATATCTCTTCTAGGAAGTTGCCCAAAAGCTTCAATTGGTATTTAACAATGCTCAGGCAACACTTTTGTATTGACATATAAAGAATGCCCAGAAGCATTTGACCTCTGCCTTGGATTATCATTTAGTTCATTTGTTCGTTTTAGGCACCTCTGCATTTGAAAAATCAATTTCAAGGCGCGTAAAGACGAAAATATTCTAGTGGGGCAGCCAATTGGAACTGCCTTGTTGCAGGTAACATGGCTCCAAACCAAGGATGATATTGAATTAGACGCCACATCTTTCAATATGATAGCTTGCCATGATGGCACATGCTGTAAAGGCTCAACGTGGGGACGCTTCCCGGCAACCCTTGTCATCTCAATCTCATGGATGCCACCGGGAAATTGTAAATTCGTTGAATAATTTTAAGACTGAATTCAGCTGACATTACTTTGCAGATTTGTGTCATTTCAGTGGATTCAATTTGAGTCATCCACATTTCTTATGACTTCAGTAGTAAATTTAACGATGTCAAAAGAGTTTGATTTAGACAATTCCATTCAAAATTATTTTATTTGTTCGTATAATTATATTGTTATTCAATTGATCATACTATTTATTTCTTCAACGATATTATTTGTTTCATCAAAAATTATTTTATGATATTATATACTAATTTGAATGTGTTTGAACTCTTATTGGATATTGTGGGTTCAATACAAACTTAAATTAACTTTAAACTCGATTCAGTTCAAATTGAATCAATCTTTAGTCAATTCCTTCTAACCACTTGAATATTATTTAACTCTAACCTTTTGCCATATCGATAAAATTTGGTTTGAGTTGTTTTAATTCAAATCTAGCCAATCAAATTTGAAAAAGGACTATACATATTTTTATAAAATAAATCGAATTTAAATTGATTTATATATTTGATTTCAAAGTCATTCAAATTAAATATAAAATAATATTATTTTTAAACCTCTTATATTGATTTTTGTTTAGATCTGAGACAATCCCTAGTGATTGTTTAGGCTTGGATGGGAGGCTTTATGGAGGTGGAAGATGGTAAACTTTTGACTGGAGGGTTAAAGGATTATATATTGCGTCCAATTCATTAAAGCTTGCAAAAGAAAGCTTTGCTGGCTCGAATTGACTGACGAAATAATAAAGGACACAGGGCGCGATTTCAAGTGTGATTTTTGGTCCAATCTTGGTTTCAAGGTAATCCAACGCCAAACGACAAATTCCGAGCCAAGGTTTTCTAAAATGACGAACTCCTGTATACGAAAGTTTAAAAAATTAAGTACGTTCTTTTTTTTTTTTTAACAAAAGACTAAAATATTTTTTATAAAATTTAATAATATTAATATTAAAATATAATATAAATAATATTTAAAATATAATAATAATAATAATAATTTAAATAAATAAAATAAAGTATTAAAAATAGTCACCATCATCAGCAACATCACCAACGACGATAGTCAATATTAATCTCACCAGGTGACTGAATCTAATCATCATGATGACAAAAGTATCATATTTAATCATTAAAAATTTAGTAAAGACAGTCAAATTTTATCGTCTTCACCATCGAAGAAGATCAAAGACGATCAGAATATTTGATATCGATCGTTTCTAGCCATTTTAGATGACAGAGACGACCACATCTAGTCGTCTTCTCTTTTAATTGTCTTTGTCATCACGACGATCAAATCCAAATATCAATAAAACTAAGTGACAATTTTTTATCATATGATAAGATTAAAGGTGACGATATAACCGATAACAGTAATTATTTTTTTAATTATTTATTTTATTTTTTAAAAATATTTTATTTTAAATTTATATTTAAATATTTTATAAAATTTATTTTAATTTAATTTAAAAATAAAAACATCTTTTAACTTTAATTAATGAACCAATATTTGACTTTTAAATTTTTTACTTATAATAGTATGCGGTTTGGCCTAATGTAAACCATCGAAGTACGGGCAGTTGATGTGAAATAACGAAAGAAGATATCTGAACCCCTGGCGAACCTGTTGAAGTTAAGATTTATGCTTTTTTCATAAATTAAGTTTGAATTTATTTAAATTAAATTATTTTTAAACTAAATACAATTTCCCATATATTAATTTTAAGTTAGACTTCATTCAAGTTTGAGTTTAATTGAATAAAAACTCAGCAAAATTATATGGGAGATGTTTTTTGCAATTTAATGGATTCATCAATTTCTAAAAAGGTTTCGTTATGAATTGAAAAATAGATTACTGATTTCTATTCAAAATTTGAAAACTCTTTGATTTATTGAATTAATAAACTACAAAATCTCCCTCATAACTTATTTTTAATAACAAAAACAATCGTAAAATAATATCAAACAAGTGAAGATTTGCATTGCCCTTAATTATTTTAATTTTATGAAATTATAATATTTTATTTATTATGATCATCGACAATTTAATAGAATTTGATTGTTGGAATTGCATCCAAAAAGGATTATAACATACAAACGTGATTAGATATGAAATTGATTTGATGTTAAATTTAATTCAAATCAAATTTAAAATAAAAATTCAGTTTGAAAATTTAAATTCAAATTCTTTTTTATTACCATTGTTTTTTTCCCGTTAATTTAATTTACCAATAATAGTTTTTGTTCTGTTCACACTACTTGTCATCCAGCTCAGCTCAGCTGTTCAGCATGACCGAGGGCCTACTTTCAAATAGATTGCGATTGCAATATGCAAATATATTGTATCAGTTTAAATTTTGTCTCTGCATGAACTGTGGCGCCCTTTCTTCGCTCTTATTTTAATAGGGATAATGCGGGAAAGACTTCCTTATATTAATTAGTCAACCGGGTAAGCCACGGCCGATTCACTTTATTTTATTTTCATCTTTTGCAACCTAAGGTCAACAAATATGCCAAATTTTCAATCTTGTCACTGACCAAAAGATAAATTGTCACTGATTTGTCCGAATAATATTTGAGATTTAATTCAATTTTTAAAATTTTGGTTCAAGATTGATGAATTAAAATTCAAATATATTTCAAAATAATTTAATTTTTTTTTTTTACCTGAATCGACTTGAACCCCCGATCCACCTTGAAAGCTTAATAAAGCTTTTGATTGAATCCAGCGATATCTTCTGTGTGCGCCTAATTTGTTTTCTGTTCCTATTTCTTTCCACATTCATCTGACATCTTGTACATGATGAATCAGAGCCAAAAGTCACGAAATCAATCAAACCATGCATGTGCTTTTTGTTACATCGTACTGCGTGAGGATGGCTCTTCGTCTCCTTTTCCTTATTTGAGTTGTAATATTCAAATAAAAAAACATATCTAAATTTAAACTGATTCGGCTTAAGTCTCATCCAAATAAACCAACTGCAAACCCTCTTAACCCTATATGGAAAAGCTTTAATGACATATCTACAAGGTTGGATTATATTCCTTGAGTGCATGGATCTACACAGCTATATATGAGTAACAGCGTACATTTTCCGTGACAAACAACTTGATAGCCATTTATAGCCAAACCCAACGGATTTGCCCTTCGTAGGTAATACATTTATAGTCGTATTGTAAATTGTATAACTCAAATTCATTTATTGCACTTCGGAGTTGCAGAAGCAAAAGTGGTAGACATAATCCCCGTCCCGTCCAACATTCAAGTCATATTGAAATTAGAATATTGTTCGGTTCAATTTGAAATGAGTTTTGAGTTAAAAAAATTTCAATTCAAATTGAACTAAAGGTTGACATTTGATCGGCATCGTCAGAATAGAGTGGCACAGGATTCATGTTAATTGGATTTTTTAAGGGGGAAAGCAACAAACAGTGGTTTGGGTTGCTCGAAACTGCGGTAGCGAAAGTGGGAAAGAAAGGGTATGTGAGTGGAGGGGCCTACGTGATAAAATTCGTCACATGCGCTCTCTCCCAGTCTCTCTCTTGTTCGAATGGCGTCAAATTAGAAAAATAAAACCGCCTTACCTCAGCTCAGATCAGAGTCACAGGCCGCAGCTGCAACAACTACAAGCCCATGTGGGAGACAAAAACACACACCGAGAAAATTCCCACCGACACTTATTTTCTTTCTTTTCTAATTTTCTCTCCTTCCCCCTTTCGATTTTCCTTCCAAGTTTCCCTCTCTTTTCTTTTCATTAATGTCTGTTGGTGCAAAAGTTGGCACCAACAAGAAATTCATCGTATTCTTGTGGACTTATAATAATATTTTTAAAATAAATTCGGTAATCAAATTGATGATTTAACCGAATTATTAATTTTTTTGATCGATTTAAATTATTCTTAAATTATTTATTATTTTTTATATATTATTATATATTCATCACCTTTTTTAAACATAAATCATATAAAATTTGTTGGCAGCAATTATATGCAATTACTAACAATAACCAAACATATTTGTTTATTTGAAACATAAATTTTAATTAAATAAAATAAACGTACTGTCAGAGTTTTAATTTTTATTTTTCTTAATTAAACAAATGTTTATATATGTAAATCCGGTTTAATTGATTTTTATCGATTTTTCAGTTCATCGGTATTCATTGAATTTAACTGTTTTTTTGAATTGTCTTTGCTCCGGTGGTCATGGTTCCGATACGATAGGATAATAATTAGGATTTTATTTGTAATTATCAAAATTAAAGAAACTAATTTTAAAAAACTAATATATAATATTGGATAAATTACAGAAGTCATAATAGATCTGAACTATTATAAATATTACATCCGTAAGTCTGATCAAGGGGTTTTGATTATCAAAATAATATCGAATTTTGAGACATAAATTCATTTATTTTCAATTAAAATAAGAAATAATATTTTAAAAAATATATTATGTGAATAAAATATAAAAAAAGTTTAATTAATACATTAGATTGTATGATACAGTTATTTTGTTGTAAAATTTTTTTATACAACTTAAAATATGTATTTTTTTTTTCAGGCATGTCCTAACATAACTTGGCCTTGCTTGCCAAAGAAATAACAAATACCATGACTCATCATTCCCCGTCCCTTGCATCCTGATCTATCAATTTCTCCCTCGTTTCTCTTATAAAAAAGGTCTTTCTCTGGTCTCTTTCCTTTCATCTCCACTAAACAACTCCCTTTTCTCAAAATGCTGCTTAACTTGGCGGTGAAGAGTTATGTTCCCGCCTTTTTATGTCTCACCGTTTCCCTTTTCGCCATCGTCAAGGCTGACGATCCGTACAGATTCTTCAACTGGAATGTCACCTACGGAGACATTTATCCTCTCGGCGTTCGTCAACAGGTTCGTGCATATAGCCCGATTATCGGCTGAGATTGTTATAATTTTTTATAGTTTCGTATTTATGAATTTGTTGGTCGGGATTGGCATCGTCGCTCGATCTAATGGATGGCCGGCGGCAATGGTACTCGTGTATTACAGGGTATACTCATAAATGGGCAATTCCCAGGCCCAGATGTTCACTCTGTTACAAACGACAATCTTATTATCAACGTCTTCAACAGTCTCAAGGAGCCTTTCCTTATTTCCTGGTAAAAATAATAGCTTCTCTCTTTTTTGCTTGTTTCTGCCGTGGGTAAAAGTCATGTTCAGCTCAAGATTGAACCATTCGTGTCCGACTTGGGCTTGAGGTTGAAAATGTTGTCTAAATTTTCATTGGCGACCTAAGAATAGTAATGGAAATACCAAAGAACAGTAATGAAAATGAAAAACATAATACAAAATCCACTGAACCTTTGTTTATGGACATGGACGACGATCAATGGTGACAGGTTAGGAAATTATTAGAAAGAGTGAAATACTGTTATAGTGGCTGCATTATGGTCCATTTAAAGTTAGTAGCTGTCTTCCACTCCAGTCCATTTAGTGAATCTGTTAGAAGAAGTGGGGAAGGAGGATGAAGACTTTATTGTGCCAGTGCCACTTCCTTCGAGGCTGGTAGAGTTAGGATTCGATATGATCTAGATTGAATATAAATGAAGTATAGTTCGAAATTAATTTGAGTACAGAACACTAGTTTGAGCTTGACAGATTGCGATTTAAATTTGATTAGAAAATACTCCAATTTTAGATTTGATTCAAATTGACTTAATTTCGAATCTAAATTAGGTTTATGTACTCAATTTAATTGGTCACTATTAAAGGTGTTACAATCTAGGCGAGAAAAAAAAAAGGTTATTTGAAAAATTAGTTTGGATATTGATTAAAGAATATAAAAAAAGGGATTAAACTGATTTTGAAAAATAAGGTAAAGTGACTCTTTGAAATTTGGTTTAACTAAGTTAACGAAAAAAATTTGGTTTGATGAATCAATATTTTTGGTTTGGTTCAAAATTGGTCAAATTCTAAATTGGTTCGATTTTAACTTAAGATAATTTTTGAATTAAACATTTGATTGGATTTAAAATAATGCCAAACTGATTAAATTAATTGATTTTGATCACTTTAATCACTATTACAACTAAATTTTCAGCCCGCGAGGTGTTGAAGATTTTACTTCAGATTTTTAATGAATTTTTTTCTGATTTCACCGGAAATTTATTACAGGAGTGGAATTCAGCAGAGGAGGAATTCTTTCGAAGATGGTGTAAATGGAACAACTTGTCCTATTCCTCCTGGGAAAAACTTCACATACATGCTTCAAGTGAAGGATCAAATTGGGAGCTTTTACTACTTCCCTTCACTTGCACTCCACAAGGCTGCCGGCGGTTTCGGAGGGATTCGGATCCTTAGCCGTCCCAGAATTCCAGTACCCTTTCCAGATCCAGCCGGCGATTATACTGTACTTATCGGAGATTGGTACAAGAGAAATCACACGGTAATGTATCACTAATCGCCAATAATTTTTCTTCATTACCCTTCCTTCTCTAGATCCAAAATATCTTTAAGATATGCTAGGGATAAGGTCAAATTAGAATTGAGTGGACATTGAATAGTGGTTGATTCTAATATTAGTTTAAATATATTGAAGTTAATAGTCACTTAATACTGAACTTAAATATACAATTTTAATAATTTAAATTGAATAAAAGTAAAATATAAATACACCAATAAAAAACCTAAAAAAATAAGTTTAGAACATTAGGGGTTATATTAATAATTTTATGTGTATAAACTAATAATTTTCTAAACCAGAAGAGTCAGCTGAGCAGTCTTAAGCCCTTTGATCCACCACTAAGATTATTAATAAAAGATAAAAAATATTATTAGAAAAATATCGAATTAAAATTTTACACTGAAACTCTGTTAATTGGAATTAAACTTTTGATATGGATACAATCCTGCAAACAGAGCCTTATGGCCAGCTATTAATACAAAGTTTGTGGTGTCGGTGACATAAGGCGAGCATCGGACTATTTATGGTTTACAACTGTCAGCTGTTGTAGGCAAGTTGGTCCCTATCTTACTTTTGGTCGGAGAATTATTAAGAGATTTGGAGTAAAGAAGGCGCATTCTAATATCATTGATCCGCAGTAAACTTAATTGGTTTCTAGTCTTTTTGACTTCAGTTTCCACAATGGCCATTTTTATAAAGTGGTTTCTTAGATTGCACGCACTTAGTTCAATGATAAAAAAGGAGAATGTTTCGGGGTAAAGATTTTTTTTAGTCATTTGAGCATAATTAAGCACATGGGAAAATCAAGTTTGTGGACTCTAAAATATGTAGGTACCATATGTAAGTGTCAAGAATCCACCAAATTAACAATAATTAGACGGCTCCATTGGTTAGCCTCCTGATTTAATGTAGCATATGTACGATTCGGTCCCAGTTGTGCTGTCTCTTTGTCACTAACAAACCCTTTACTTTTTCCTTTTTTGGGTTAACCACAAACCTTTATTCGTCAAAGGGATTCACGTTTTCCTCCGCTCAAACTTAAATAAAAACTTAATAAATGAGGATAAAATAATAATTTTATAATTCATAAATTCAAAAAAAATAATTTTTTTAAGATCTCTTCAAGGTTTTTTTTCAAAGGGAAACTCTTCAAATTGATTTCACACTATAAAGAATCATAATTAGGACTGAATTTGTAGTGGCGGTAAGGGTTGCCTTGGCCGGGCCACCGAAGAAAAAGATGATGAAAGTGGAAGATGAAGTAGAGAATATTAATACAAATTTAATTTTGTATAAAGACATTTTAGAATTTTATTAATTCAAAATGATATTATAATTTTAAAAATAAAATAGTTAAAAATAATATATTCATTTAAGGTTATCGTGCATTTAGTATATGGAAAAGTGTTTTAAAATCTAACCTCCATGGAAAAATGTTAATTCCTCTGTTTATTATTATTCATCAAAAGAATAAGTGATGCTTTTAAAAAAGCATTTAGTCATCTATATATGCAAAGGACATGTCATTTGCCTTGGGGCCAGCCTTTCTTTGTTGAAACAAGTTTCATGAATTTCTGATCCTATTTGCGATCTAAGTTAACAAATGAATTTCTTGCTGTTTATTTGAATCACGCTTTCTCTCATTGAAGCCAAATTGTGCAGGACTTGAAGGGCATTCTACACCGTGGTAGAAAGCTACCTTTCCCTGATGGAATTCTTATAAATGGACGTGGCCCAAATGGTTACTACTTAACCGTTGAACAAGGTAACTGTAAAATGGTTAAACCTAAATTAATCTTCTCGTGTTTGTTACTGTACATAAATAACTGTATTATTATCCTCTACAGGGAAAACTTACAGGCTCAGAATATCAAATGTTGGCCTGCAAAATTCACTCAACTTCCGCATTCAAAACCATAAAATGAAATTGGTAGAAGTTGAGGGAACCCACACAATGCAGACCACCTACTCCTCGCTTGATGTTCATGTGGGTCAATCATACTCAGTATTATTTACAGCTGATCAGCCTGGACAGGACTATTACATTGTTGTTTCTAGTCGCTTCACTTCCCGAGTCCTGACCACCACAGGCGTTCTTCACTACAGTAACTCTGCTGGCCCAGTTTCAGGCCCTCCTCCAGGTGGACCAACCATCCAAATTGACTGGTCTCTCAACCAAGCCCGTTCTATAAGGTATTTTCTGCTCCAATATATCTAGGTAGTGCCTTATTGTGCTGGCAAAATGTTAAGATATATCAACCTATTTGTGTATGCTTCATTTCAGGACTAATCTAACAGCTAGTGGACCAAGGCCTAACCCTCAAGGTTCATACCACTACGGTCTCATAAACACTACCAAAACTATCAGGATTGCAAGTTCTGCTGGACAAGTTAATGGCAAGCAGAGATATGCAATTAATAGTGTCTCCTACGTTGCACCAGACACTCCGCTGAAGCTTGCTGACTATTTTAAAATTGATGGAGTCTTCCGGGTTGGAAGCATTTCTGACAATCCTACTGGCGGAGGAATTTATCTAGACACAGCTGTTATGCAAGTTGACTATAGAGCTTTTATTGAAATTATCTTCCAAAACGATGAGGACATTATCCAGAGCTATCACCTTGATGGCTACTCTTTCTGGGTTGTTGGGTAAGCACATAAATTTACACTTACAACTTAAGAATTCCAGTTTCTGAATTGCATTGATCACAGGCTTACTTTCAGATTCATTTCTTGATACCAAAACTTTGTAAATTGTTATGCAGTATGGATGGAGGGCAGTGGACATCCAACAGTAGAAACCAATACAATCTCCGAGATGCAGTTTCACGCAGCACTGTTCAGGTAACACCGATTTTCTTCTTTGTTTTATAACATAACAATGTTAGATGAACAAATAACGTAACTTCTGATGTGTAATACTAAAATGCAGGTGTATCCCAAGTCATGGACTGCTATTTATATAGCAATGGATAATGTGGGAATGTGGAACTTGAGGTCAGAGTTCTGGGCTCGACAGTACCTTGGACAACAATTTTACTTGCGTGTTTACACGGCATCAACTTCTCTAAGAGATGAGTACCCAATTCCAAAGAATGCACTTCTGTGTGGAAGAGCAGCTGGTCGACACACGAGGCCTCTCTAAATCACCATAAAATGATGGATCCACTGGTGGCTTGTCCAAACTTGTCCAGCTTGAGGTGGTTAGAGTAGAGTTTTCCTTCTGATCTTATATTTAATTCGTTATTTATGTTTACTTGAAGTGCGAAGCATGCATGATTAGAACTCTAAATGACCCCAGCTCGAGGTCTTATTCTTTTTCCATTAAGATTGTCATTGTTGGTGATGCTTGTATACCAATCATATTAATATATATATCCAGACTCCTCCAGTCTATCAAGTTGGCTTAGACTTTTTAATAGTATCGTAAAATTATTTTGCTGTGTGTGTATGCATTTTCTAGTAATTTCTGTACAGAATGTTTCAGTTCTTTCATTCTTCATTTTTTTTTTTGTGATTTGGTTATTTCCTTGTGTACTCTCTGATCTTAATGGGTTTTCTCATCATTAACACTATGATTGTTTCGAAATGAAGCCAATGTCATTGTTTGCCTCGTTGATATCTATCTAGGGCTTGGTTTTTTATTGAAGATTGTAGCACATTTTGTTGTAATCTATCAGATTAAGCCATGCTATCTAATTAGGTGTGTATTTGAATTGAGTTAACTTGAGTTTAAATTTATATTCATTTTGAATAAATTAAATTTGAATTGAAATTTCAATTTGAGTATAATTAAAGAGTCATTAATGTAATTGTTTCTCTTTTTTAGACTTATTTTCTAACGAATCGTTTTTTTTTTTATGACTATTTTATTTTCTAATATTAATGTTTATCATTGAAGTTGATTCAAATTTGAATTCAAATCGATAATTTTAAATTCAAATCAAATTCAAGTTAAACTTTGGATCACACATAACCCTCTAAACCTAACATGCTATGGAAGATAGCTAAAGAAATTAGGAAAGTAAAGATTAGAAGGCATAATCTCGATTGTCGTGCACAAATGACCTTAATCCTATGTGTTTGTCATCTCCCTAATGAATATATGTTCACCGAGCACAAAATGTGGCTTTACATAAATTTACCTATAAATGTCTAAGCATATGCCTCTTATTGGAAAAATTGGGAATTGGCGCATGCCTTGGCCAAATGTGACATAAATCACTCAATCTATTAAACTATTGATAAACTTACATATATAAATAAATCTTATTAACTTACCTACATAAATTGATTTAATAATATATGATTACGTAATTTTGAAATAAAAAAAAATAATAATCACATTACTTAATTAGATATAATTAAATAATACAATGATACAAATAAATGAGTATCATTATTTGTATATATAAACAACGAATTTATCCATAATTTAATAATATATGATTAAATGATTTTGTCATAAGAGAAAAATAAATCTAATTAAGATGTAAATTTGAGGAATTTAATATTCTATTGAAGTCCAAATTGTTTGAGCATATTTGAGCTTAATTAAATTAAATAAGAGATGATTTAAATTTAATTCAAATTTAAAATATCCAATTCAATCCATGATGTTAATATTTGAGGAATAAATGATATTAAAAAGATGATTAGTCAAGAACTCTTAAACTTAGATGTCAAATTAAAGTTTTAATATGAATTTGATTCGTTTAAAACGAATATAGATTTAAATGTAAGTTGGTTCAGTTCAAATTTTCGTGTTTCAAAAGATGAAAAGGAAATTGTAGAGAATAGATAAGGATATTGTACTACTTGTTCTTTACATCTCTTATAGGCTCGTTCTGGCCGATCAAATCGTACGGTTGTTACTCCTAGTGTTTGCCTTGACGAACTTTATCTTACATAGTCAATATATCAAGTCAAAATCAAACTAAAAGCTCGTAAACCACGACAAGCACTACAACACAAAATCACAATAGCGCTTATACAGAACAAAGCCTAATAACGCAGTCACGCTGCTCATTCTTTAACCTGTATTTTTGGTGGGAAGAGATTTAAGTAGCAAAACCTAGCAGTCGATTGTCTCCGTCTCCAAGCTCAGGTAACAACTTACCCATCTCTGGCTTTTTAAGGGTTTCATTTTTATTTGAGTTTCAGTTCATATCCGACCCCTGAACGTTTAAGGTTTCTTTGGGTTGTTCAAAAAAGAAAATGAGGGAAAAGAAAGGAAAATGGTGAACCCATCACTACTTACTAGAAAAAATTTTCTATAGATTTCTGTTTTACATCAGTATTTAAGATTCAGGTTGTTGTGTTTCTTGGCTAACGATGTTTTGTGCTCGTGATCTGTTTGTATCAGGGTGATTTTTTAGCATCTTGGTTTCAGTTTATTTTAGATGGCGGTATGTTCGTCGCTGACAAATTTTTCAGCTTGAATTTATATCAATTTGTTTATAATGTTATGGTTTGTGAATTTCTGATTAGGTCGAGGGGATTTTTAAAGATGAAGCCAGTGAAGAGAAAGGAGAGCGTGCCAGAATGGTGAGTGGGTCCTTGGATAGTAGGGTTTAAGTAATGAATAATTGAGTTTTATTTAGATGTTAATTCCACTTGTTTATATTTTTCTAACGGCACTGCTGCTGAATTTATCAACTATGACATTGCATTTTGGCTGTTGTGGGCATTGTTGTTTAGTTTCCAAGAGTCAAGTTTATCTGAAATGATGATTAAATTTTACCTTCTTTTCCTTACTGCTCTCGTGGTTGATGGAATTTATGTTTTCTCCAGGCATCATTTGTTGGTGCTATGGCTATTGCTGACCTGGTTAAGACAACCTTAGGACCGAAAGGAATGGTAAGTTCTCTTACTGCCTTGTTGTGCTGCAAACTTGAAGGCTTCAGTAGTTCTCGTATCCTTTACTTCATATTGTTTACCTAGCAGATATATTATCTGTGCAGGATAAAATTTTACAATCAACAGGCAGAGGGCGTGAAGTCACTGTTACAAATGATGGGGCCACTATTCTTAAGTCTCTGCATGTTGACAACCCAGCTGCTAAAGTCCTTATTGGTATCCTAAAATTTTTTTTTTTCTCCAATGGCAGCTTAAGTTCCTTTATTTTCTTTTAGAAAGAATTTTGCATACTGTACAGGCATATAGCCTCCAAAACTTTTTATCTGCAATTTGCTCTACCTGTGGGCTTCTCCTTTGTGACTCTTAGAATGAGTTTTTTTTCCCTTGTTTGGACAATAATCCTTAATTCGAGAGTCAGACATTTCAAAAGTCCAAGATGATGAAGTTGGTGATGGTACAACTTCCGTTGTCGTTTTAGCAGGAGAGCTTTTAAGGGAGGCTGAAAAGCTTGTGGCTGCTAAGGTTCATCCTATGACTATTATATCAGGTTTTTAATAGCCTTTCTTTGTAAACTGTTGATTCTTTTTGATCTTCTGATAAATTTTATCATATGTAAGGTCAAATAATGGTATGTATTAACTGCATGTGGTCTAATATCTGTTATGTTTTCTTTTTCAAAAATTCATTCCTTATTTATTAACAGTGCG
>JAJEJH010000440.1:306658-349955 GCA_026122585.1 Anacardium occidentale
CGCTTTTCGTACTTAACCAAATTCATTCAGGGTCCCAATATTTAGGAGAGGTAAATCTTTGATTCGCCTTCTTTGAATTTCTATAACGCGAATCCAAACTAGTTTCGAAGTGTCCCTTCTGCAGGAATCGATCTTCAACAACTTTGATGGCGAATAGTTCAGAGTTTGATCCACAGCTCTTCATTTCTCATAAGTTTCCCCAGGTTTTTTTTTTTTTTTTATTTGTTTTGCTTTTTTAATTCATACATAATTCATCTTGCGTTAATTATTTCTAGAAGCTGACGAAGGAGCAAACACAAGATTGAATATTTGCCCGTTTATTATTGGATCAAGATTTTGAATTATGATTATACGACTAATAATCAATTATTGCCTGTTTTTAGTTGTGACTTTTTGACACATAATCCGAAACACTGTTTTGGCGTGGTTCAACTTTTATTATGCCTAATAATTTAGCTTTTGATTATGGTTTAAATAATCTAAAAACTTGATTATAATTCACAATTAGATTATTTACATAAGCTATCATAAACATGTCATAATTGATTATTTAATTCATTAATCTAGTTTAAATAAGCTATACCATACAGGCATCATATAAATTCAGTTTTTATGGAGGATGTCTCTTAAGTATTTGTTGTTATTTGTTGCATATACATGGATGGAATGGGCTGCAGACTACTTACACTTACACTGCAAGGTACAAAATCCCCAGAAAGCTGAATCTTTCTTCTGACATATTTGTACCACTACTTGTATTCAGTACTGCAATAATCTTCCGGTTCATATAGGAGTTTGAAGCCTAGTTTGTAAACAGTCGTGTTAGTGATATATCTTTTCGTGAACAGAGATGCAGTTATCTATGCCTTGGGTGTTGGTGCTTGTGGAAATAATGCTGTGGATGCCGATGAGCTCAAATATGTTTACAATGAGAATGGGCAGCAGTTCATCCAAGTATACTTTATTCTATTTTTTTGGAATGCAAAGTGGTTTATTTGCTTTTCGGTCATCAGTCTTAAATCTACAATTAAATTTGGCCTCTGTGTATAAAATTTATGGAAACTAAAATGAATTTTCCCATTTTGCTAATTCCATGTGCTTGTTTTCAATGCTGGAAGCCTATAAAATCTGTTATCTGATGGAGAATTATTGATCTACACTTGCATCTCCCACTTTTGTAGGTCTTGCCAACATTTTCTGCTCTGTTTTCAATTAGAATGAGCTCCACAGGTGTTCTGGATCTTCCAGGATTGGAGTGAGTGTATTTAGGTTTCATAAATCATTGTCTCTTCTATGTTATTTCTCATTACCAATTAATTTATCATCAGAACAAAATCATAGTATTTTTGCCGGTGTGTTGATAATTGTTGACTATATGTAGATATGATCCACGTCTTCTGTTGCACGGACAACAATATATAGAAATATACAAGCCATTGCCTTCTAGTGCTTCTGTAAGGGTCCTCACCAGAAGCATTTTTTGATTGTTTATCATTTTTATTCTTCTCTTTTTTGTGTGACATAAATTTTCTCTGTAATTATATTATTGATGCAGGTACGTGCTGAGGCTTGTGTTGCAGGATTGCATGATAAGGGTACACAACTTAACAACAAGCATTTTCAAGTTTATATACTAAAATAAAAGGAGTATATGTTGAATGTGAGAGTGTGCTTTAAGTAAAATTATGTGTACAGCTAGTACAGATAAGTTGGTTGTGTTGCTATCTTGTTTTGCTGACACTTTTCATTTAATTTTTTCCTTTTCTTTTAAAAAATTCCAACCCAAAGTATATATATATTTATTAAAAAAAAAAAAAAAAACCATATCTCCTGGATGGACAATTTGATTTTAGCGTAGTTGTCTTTTCACGAAATTAATTATAGGTGAAGCTTAAAAAGAATTTCCTCAATATTTTTAGTCTCTTTGTATGTATTCAAAGAAGGGAAAGGAAGGAGGGAGATAATGATGTATTGTGGGAATGATTTTGATGATTTTCTATCTCCTGTGTTGGTTTGTTTTCAGGTAAAGCTGCTATTATTGAGATTGAAGCCAAATGTTTTCATTCAGAATCCGGTGAACTATTATTCATGAATCGGTAAGTTCTTTTTGAAACTTTCTTATCTAATCCTGGCCATGTCAGCTAAGGTATTGCTCTGCAGGATGACAGCTTTTTTGCGGGGTGCTGGTGGCTTCTCAAAATCGTCTCAACCTTTTTCCTACTCAAACTATCCAACCAACCAAGCGTCAGCTGTGAAAATCCCAACAAGTCAACCTTTTGCAGTATTTGAGGATTATACCCAACCATCTCAGGCATGTAGTATGGATTTTCATGATTTCTAGATTAGAAAATTATTATGGAATGCTGCTTAATTTGGGCCACTGTTTATCTGAAATAATATGCTAAAACTCATCAGGTATAAAATGAAATTCGGAAAGGTGAAAGGGATGCTAAAGCTGCTTAGTTTTCACATGTTTGACAGAGTTACCCTTTTTATTTGGATCTTCAAATCAACTGTCAGACCACTCATTTATTTATATAGAATTAAATTCTTGTTCTTAACAATATTTGTTTAATGTTTTGTTATTATAAATGATTCTCTTAAGGTGCATGAGTAGCTTAGCCAATAGATAATTGTAGTTAAATTACTTGAATCTTTAGGTGTATGTGGGATGCTTTTGCATTTGAAGTTCTTTACAAATTGACCCTTTGCCACCGTTGCTGCAGGCACTGCTATATAGACTATCTGGTGATTATAATCCTCTGCATTCAGATCCTAAAATTGCAGAAGCAGCAGGGTTAGTATTTGTAGAAAACTAGTTTATCCATTATTGGACTGGCTAGTCACACTAAATCATTCTGTTACTGTTTTTTGGGCTATGCACCATGTAATGTTTTGTTTAATACTACATACATTAACAAAAACATGGCTATAAATGCTGATATATTATCATGAGATCAGATGTTACTTTATCTTTAATTTAAAAAATCACTTAATCATATAATAAGGTATCAGTGTTTTTTTGTATTCATATTTGTACTAATTATTAGTATATCAAATATTATTGATTGTCTTAATTAAAAACAAGATGATTGTAATTTTCATTGCTCAATTTCTATTTTCTGTTGTTCACTGGTGGCATGATTAAACATCTATAATTTGAAACGTTTCTATATCATATAAAATAATCCATTTTGGCATGTAATTTGTTCCAATTTCTTGGAAATATAAAGTCTCCATTTTCTTTACAAAATTCTGTTTCCTCTATTGTACAGCATTCAATTATTTCCTATGCCTAATATTGATCTGGTTCTTTTACACCTCATGCGATGAAGATTCTCTCGGCCGATATTGCATGGGCTGTGCACGCTTGGATTTGCAGTTCGGGCAATCATCAAATGTATTTGTGGAGGGGATCCGAACATGGTGAAAAACATATCAGGCCGATTCCTTTTGCATGTTTACCCTGGTGAAACTTTGATTACGGATATGTGGATTGAAGGCTCGAGGTAGGATTTCTTTTCCTGTGATTTTTGAGAGCATTAACTCAGTAGACAACTGAGCGTGAGATTGATGTTGTGATCTACAGGGTCATTTATCAAGTAAAGGTCAAAGAACGTAATCGAACTGTGCTTTCTGGCTATGTGGATCTCTACCGAATAGCTTCATCCTTTTAATTTATATGGTCATCATGGACTCCTCCTGTTAACAGAGAAAGAACTTGTTTACTTGGGCCTTTCGAAGTCCTTATTTGTATAAATTTTATGACTATTTATGGAGGAGATGGTTTGATAATAATCAAAGTAATTTCTTTTCAATGAGAAGCTCTCACATTTACAAATGCATCTAAGATTAGGGTAGAGTTTGATTCAGGCCAATCTTAGCATGGTTCAAACTTGAGATCATTATGCTGAGATGTGAATTTGATAACAAATTAAATTTACTTTAAATTTGATTTAAATTGGTTTGCATTTAAATATTTGAATTAATCTAAATTTAAATCGGTTTATAAAAATGAGTTTAATCTTTAATTCAGACTCTTCTATTATGGTAATAAAGAGTGTAATAATTTTGACAATGATTTTTTATGCAGTATTTTTATTCAAATCGAATTAACTTATATCATATTTACAAGTTAAATAAAACAAATTTTGAATTAGAGTTACAATTTGATAATTTAATTTGTAATTAATTAATTTATTTATTAAATGATACTTTTTATCTTCTTAACAAATAATATTATTATTGAATCAGTTTAAAATTAATTTTGGATATTATGTTTTCAATTCGATCCTAGACTCGGCTTGGATCAAATGGATCACAATAAAGAGAAAAATGTATTCCGAGCGAAGGTTTGGAGGTCGTTTTCTGGAATGTAATCACACACCAAAAAAAAAAAAAGATTTTAACCATAAATTTCATTGGATAACAGGCTTAAAGGCGAAGCTACAATGTTCCATGTGCATACTCATCTTAGAGTTATTACCGCTTACGCTCGTTAGTCTGGTATAAGATAGGTTGCCACCATCACTGAAGTGCGGATTTGTTTTGAAATGACGAACGCGCAAAATGTTACCGACGGCCAGGAGGCGTCGCAAGTTATCTCCGTCGACGCGGAGCGCCACGTCTCTGGCGAAGACGAAGAAACGAAGCTTCTCAACGACGGCGTTCAGTCCTTGCCTGCTGACGCCGTAAAGGACTTGTTGTCCAATGAGGTCCGTCGTCCGTGAGAACTAATTATCTAGGGTTTTTTTTTTTTTTTTTTTCTATTAAATTCAATTGAGTTGGTATGTCCTTGCTCCATGTTGAAGTTTGATAAGGCTGAATACTCTAGGTTATGTTGTAGGTGTGTATGAGATGTATTTTTCGGCTCTTTGGAATACTCTTGCCTGCTTATTCATCAAATTCGCAACGTTCAGTCTTTTGTGATATTCTTGGAGTGTTAGCTGAATCAGAAAAATCTGCCGTGGATGTTGAGCCAAAATTCTGCCGAATTTGTTTAGGCATCCTGCAGTTCATTCATTGCGATAACAAAGCAATGTTGGTGAAAATGGAGAATGCTAAAGATTTGGCCGTAACAATTTCTGACTTAGTGAAGAAAGAAGGTCATCAGATTGATAGTTTTTCTCTTGAGGTGTCAATACCTCCTATTATTTTGGAGAATGAAAACATGGTCTGGTAAGGATCGATTTCTTTGTTATTTGAACGTCTTATATAAATTTTTTGTTTGCGTGCATATGATGAATTAATATAGGAGATTTTAAATGTATTATCTTAGTTACAAGAGTTGTGTTCTTGTATGGTCTGTTATAGGTTTCTTTCTGAACATAAATTAGAAATATTTGTCTACCAATAACTTGTGAATAGATCTTTTCTTTTTGTAAATTTGTAGGTTGTATATGAAGAAGAAGTATGGTTCTGAACTTTGGTTACAAGAAAGGCCATTGTCTGAGTGCATTTCTGTAAAGGACGCCTTAAAATTTGCTTTATCAGACCCTCTTCAAACATTGTTGGTAATTATATATTTGCATTCTGTTGATTTGCAGCATTTTGTATCACTTGTTCAAAATTGGTATCTCTATGTTCAAACAATGACAAGTTATAATATTAAATGAATTCTTATTTTTAAGATAAGTTACCGATAAATACTTAGAAAAGAAAAAGGACTTGTTTATTCTATAGATAAAAATTTCTATCTTATACAAAAATGTAGAAATAAAATAGATCTTTCCCATTAATCCTTCATTAAATTGAAGTCTTGCAGGATGTTAAATGCTGTCAAAGCTCTTTCCGAATCCGTTTGATGTATACTCATGCAAAGGCATTAAAAATGGTTCAGAGTTCTGTAGAGACAAATGAGAGCTGCAAGAGAAGGAAAACAGGCAAGTCAACTTGTTTATGGAAAAACCAAAATCTGTTATTATGTTTTTGACGGCTGTAGTACTACATGGCACCTTGTTGCCTTTGATACTATTTTATTAGCAATTATCTTCCTTTGCCTTTTGGGGTCATGGCCATTATGTGATTCTAGACTTTGTGCCTTGCTAATCAAGACCCATAGATATGCTCCAAAAGTTGACGATTTATTACATATCAGAAGACAGAAAGATATAATTTTGAGGTGGGGAAAAATGTTTAGCCTTTAGATTAGAAATTCAGACTTTTATAGTGCAATTTTTGCATAATTTGAAAAATGAGAACTTAACATTTTTCCTATATATGGTAGTTGCAGTTAATATTTTATGAATTAAATGATAGGAGCTAGGGTTGAAAATATTGCTGCTCAGTTTCCCCTTCCCAATCTCATGCATGCATATGCCTGATATTTCTTCTTTTGCTCTCTAGTATAAGTAGGTCCACAGAAACAATAATGTGTGATGATGGTAGTGGTTGATAACTGACTACTAAAAGGAGCAACAAGGTGGTTCTGCTTAATTCTTCCTTGATTTTAGCTGAAGTGGTTATCCCTGTGAGACTAGAAGATGCTAAATGAAAGAATGTTTCTTGTTATTCGTCTTTAAGGTTTTACTTTATAAAGCATTTTACTGTGTGAACCTAATACAATAGAGACATTACATAATAACTATAGGTTTTGAAATGGATAATGATCATTACTGTTATGTCTTCCCAAAAACTAAATGTTTATAAATTAATTTATTATTGACACTTAGCATAGAAAGAAAAATTGGCCTGTTGTAGTTAACATTCAATTTTAAGTTAATGATAAAAGAAATTTAAATAAGAAAGCAGAACAATGTGATGATCCTGCCTCTTCATGTAAAGAGTGTCAATTGAATTCAGAATTGTGATACCCATATGCTTTCGTTCGGTCAATTCAGGTACTGAGAATGGCTTGGACACTGTCAAACACGAGTCAGTGGCTGATGGTGTCGAAAGTTCTTTTTGTACTACTATTGAAACAAATGCAGCCTCTGAACAATCTTCTAATGACTTGCAAGATAGTGAATCTTCTAATGCCTATGATTTCCTGCCAGAAAAGGTATATCTTCTCATATCTTGGCCTACAGTTTCTCTACTTGAATAAGATATGTCTGATTGCCAATGTTTCACCTTTTATTTTTTCTTGAAACTTGAACGTTATTATTATTACGATTAATGGTTGCTGAGATCTTTAAGTACTACTATTCCAGTGTGATTATAGGAATGAAATTTCAAAATGCTGCCCTTTCAATCTTATGTGCAAAGAAATACATGCAACAGTGGGCATTTTCAGATTAATGGATGAATGAAAGTTCAATTGCAATAATTGATGTTATTTTTATTGATAAAAAATTGTTGTGTTCTAGATGACTCCTGCTTATTTGGCTGTTGGCTGGGTTTGATATCATAGTGTTCTAAGTTTTTGGTCCTTCTACCTCTCTAGGTCAAGGAACCTTGCTGCTTGGAGTGTCTTTGTAGTAGGACTCCTATCTTCTTTGGTGGAAGATACCTAAAGGTATTCAGTTGTTCTTCTCTAAGATTTACATTGATAATCCTCCTTGCTTTACTTCAATTCAATATATCTATGTGAATTTAGTACAAATGGGACTACTCACCTCTCTTGTGTTAACAACATTTGAGGATCCCATATCTGGAGGTCAAAGCACTCACATTACATTCAGTTGTTCTATTCAAGATTTTTTTTATATGAAAGAAAAAATTAGCGGATTCACAGAGCTTGTAGGGGCCATGACCTCATCATGCTTGTTGCTAGCACTATGCATGTGAATATGAATATAAACAAGGAATGTTGCTTTCACAATTGTATGTCTCATATATACAACATAATGCTTCTAGTGTCGCAATTGTGTTTCCTTTTTCTTTAGTTCTACTTTTGTTCTTTGGCATTACAGTACTCAAGAAATGTGAGTCAGACACGCTGGATCATTGATGAGGAAAGAATGGGAGAGGCATCTATTGAGGTATATCTACTACTGCTGTTGGTCAATAACATGTTCAATGAGGTTGATAAGCTAATGTTTTAAACTCTTATTCCACAGGAAATAATAGGTGGTAGCATTCTTCCAATGTGTCAGGGTGACAATTACAAGTTCCATGCAGCTGGTAGAGAGGATATAGATGTAATGAAGTTCTACTTTGCTAATGTTTGTTTGAAATCAGTAAATTTTGTTCTGATCATTGGACTTACTGTTCCAGGTTCGAATGTTGGGTTCAGGTAGGCCTTTCCTGGTTGAGGTACAAAATGCACGCCAAGTCCCATCTGAGTTGTTTGTGAAAGGAATAGAAGAAAAGATAAATAACATGGAAAATAAATTAGTAAGTTTCAATTCCAAGTTTTTGATGATTTTTCTTTTGCTTCTTGTTATCTGTGAGTCTGATTCACTGGATACATTACTTTTTGGTGCAGGTTAAGGTGAAAAATCTTAAAGCGGTTGGCAGTCAGGGTTGGGACCTGATGCGTGAAGGTGAAGCAGAGAAGCAGGTTATTTTTCTTTCTAATTGAATGTAGTTGCTCATCTTTTCATTGTCACCCTTATTTGTGAATTTGTGAGCAAATCTGTCCTTAATTAGGCCCAGTGTTTTGCAGAAGCAATATGCTGCTTTAGTTTGGATATCTCGCCCTCTTCAGGATGAAGACTTGCAGACTGTATCTTCTCTCAAGGAAATGGTGAGTTGTTACACAAGCTTTGATTGCCACTTTCCTATGATAAATATAGTGTACCTACAGTATCTATCAAGGCTCCTATTTTGATATTTATTATGCTTGCTGAGTAACATTTGTTGTATTTGTGGGTGCCAGTCTTTTCCATACAATAAAAATAAAGTGTGTACACAATATGCAACCAAGTTCTATTGCGAAAGAGCCTAAGGGGGCTTTATACTGAAATTCAGTCTATTTACATGGGTTTCCATCAAGTAGTTTTTATATAAAGAAAACATTGGGTTTAGCTGCTTTGGGAAGATATTTGTTTACTAAAACTCAATCATGGTTTTGTTATTCTGCAGCAAATTTTGCAAAGGACCCCAATCAGAGTGCTACACCGTCGCAGTCCATTAGAACGTGGAAAGATTATACATTGGTTGGAGCCTCTTAAATTATGCAGAATTGCAATGTTATAACTCTGTAACTGTTTACTGATTTAGAATACCTTATCAGAAATAATTTTAGCTTATATGTTTAATTTTAGGATGAAAATCGAGAAGATTGCTGGAACATCTCAGTATTTTCTTTTGCATCTGTGCACCCAGGTAATATATATTTTATTTTATTTTTTATCTTTGTTCCATTAAATCTATTTGTTGAATTAATTATGATGACATTTGGTTCAATCAATGGCACATGACAGAAACAATGTTGATAACCTTGTGACTGGTAAAGACATATATACAACTGAGTTTCAATAAAATTATAGACACTTATAATAAATACTAATTTGGGTATCAATGATGATGATCACTATGTGATTGGATGATTTTGAATTAAAAGTTAAATAATATCCGATCACATGATACGACCTGAAACTTGTGCTTAACATTGGGGGTCTGTGGGCCTTGTGCCCATGCTCTCACCCATGTTGCATTGGGTGTATGTTGCATGTAAGCTTGTGCAGTGTTTCTTTGCCCCTCATGCAGTGAACTGTGCCAAGTTTTATATAGCTTACCAAAATAAAGAACACACAATTACATGATAACACGTTTTTATTAGTACTTATTATAAGTGTATATTCATTGTTTTGTCATAACCATTAGGAATTTTAGTTGAAAGGGCAAAATAGATACAAGGCCTTCGACTATTTTATATGTTCTGAGCCTAAAACTGATGTAATTCTATATCTGGTGAAATACTAATGATGATATTTTGAATTGCAGGCCGGAACATATATTAAGGAATTTGTTCACGGGGATCTTGGGCGCACCGCTCCGAGGTACAGAAAAAACTAATTATCAGTTGAAAAACGTTTGGTATGACTGAATATATGAGCAACAAATTTGTTGCTGATTATGGAAATTCTAATTGTTTGCACCTTATTCTGTGTCTTTCAGCATTGGATCAATTCTAGGATGCAGAGCAGAGATTCTGCGACTTGATGTTACAGAAGTAAAAATGGATTGTTTCCTGAGTGAGTGAAGTGAACATGGACCCCACATTCTGTAAGAGGTTCTTGTTCTTTTCATGAAGCTATAGAGATAATCTATATATCAGAAAAGGAACAATTTAAGTGATCATCTGCCCCTTCTTCTACTGCAACCTATTTTTCTCGTGCTACTTTGGGTCGGGTGAGGTTTATTTTCAGTTATAAGCAATAATACAGTCAGATGGCGATTGTTCATCTTAATGCTTGATATCAGGACATCTTGCAAGAATTGTTTATTTGAGCTATAGCAAATTTTGCATACTTGCAAGTTTAACAGATACATGCAATCGACCTCAGATATTATTGGTCTGCAAATATTTGTGTTTAAAATTGTTCATTTAAGATATATAATGTTCTTAATGAGTCTTATTGATGTATAATAAAAGAGAGAAGCGCATACGTCGATATGCATATTACCAGATTGGTCGTCCTAGGGTAAACTAGCAGACTTAACCAAGGAGGAAAATGGCATACGCATGGTTATGAAAACCGGATTGGCCGGTCAGGCAGGTTTGTTGGAGGCCCATAGGGGCGGTCCATCTAATGAGATCACTTTGAACTGCACGTAAGTTGCAAAGGTAATATGATTGTTGCCACTAATTTCATTTATATATTCCCCTAGACCAGTCCAATAATTAAAGTACTGGGCACAAGGTCAATTTTCAATAAAAATTGTCGTCATATGCTATACTTGACAATCCGAAATTTTAAAATTGTCATGTGTGATGAGTAATGACTACTCTATTTGTATATTCCAAAATAAATAACAATATAGAGAAAATTAAATAAATAAAAACCTTCTGCTACTCAACCCAAGAAGCACCTAACATCTTCGCCATGAAGCCGTAGCGGTCCGCTGCTTCATCGATCTGCAGTAGGAAGCGTCATGGTAAATGATACTGGAAACAAAGATATATATATACATATATATAAAATACAAAATTCAAGTAATGATAAATGGGATGGGTTACAATTTTCTGTGTTGGACGTCCTGCTCCGTGTCCAGCTTTACACTCGATGCGACCAATAATTGGGTTGGTCTGAGGGCTATTCTCCAAGCTCGTGCACAGAACATATTGCATAGTCTGTTGGAAGCATGAGAAAGGTTACCATGGTAATTTCCAAATTAACAATAATAGCTACACATGGATCTTTCTTTTATTTTTAATGGCATACAAGCAAAATGTTAAATGCTGAAAGGTGAATCCAATGTTTTAACTACTGAATTGGGCCTAAAAATCAACTGATTAGACTGACAGTCAGCCTGAAAAACAATGCTGGATAAATAAATATTTATTTATAGATATCATCAATGAAACTAGTGGTTGTGGTCCAATAGTACTGCTCATAATCATCAAATGCTGGTACTCAGTTTGATTGGCCAAAGGACAATTTCCCACCCATAGTTTTGAGGCGGGACAAATTTCCACTCACAAGTTTTCAAAAACCCGATCTCCCACCTATGAAAAGAATTTAATATTAAATAAAATACTAAACAATAATATTTCAGAGATAATTTTGTCTTTTTATGATTAAAATTTTATAAAATAATAAAATAAATTTTATATAATTTTAAAAAATTTAAAAAAAAATAAACTGACCACAACCATCGATGTCGACGACGGTGGCCGTTGATAGCCGCACCAGGTGACCGTCCCCGGTCATTTGGTTCCAAGAGAGACCAGATCGATCGCCTCCTGTTTTAGAGGAGGCGGCCAGATCTAGCCATCGGAAACGGCCGAAGAGGACCGATATTGGTCCCAACGGCCGTTTCCAGCCACGTTCGTTGGGGGAGGAGGCCAGATCTGGCCTCCTTCTCCGAAACTGGAGGCGGCCAGATCTGGCTGCCTCCATCCAACGGGGAGGCCCGATCTGGCCTCCCCTGGAACCAGGTGACCAGAGACAACCACCTGGTGCGGCTATCAACGGCCACCGCCGCCGGCATCGACGGCTATCAACGGCCACCGCCGCCGGCATCGACGGCTGTGACCAGTTTATTTTTTAAAATTTTTTTTTAATTTTTTTAATTTTTTTTTAATTTTTAATATATTTTTTAATTTTTTTATATTTAAAAATTATTTTATAATTTTATTTTAAATTTTTATTTATTAAAGGTATTTTAATCATTTCATTTGAAATATTATAAAATAAATTTGAATTTTGTTCAAAGGGTGGGAGACCAGGTTTTTGAAAACTTGCGGGTGGGACTTTATCCCCACCTCAAACTATGGGTGGAAAATTGTCCTTTGGCCCAGTTTGATTTCAGGCATTTGCCAAAACAAGAAAAAGACATACGCAAATCGAATTGGTCTACCTAACTGAATCGTGATTCAAAATGGCCCAATAACTAATGTTGTTATTAGACTGTTCACCTGGACTCGACTGGACTGGACTGGACTGGACTGACCAGCGAGTCCTGGTCTAGTCAGACAGTCCGGCTTTCATTACCATGGGCATTATCACACCCAGATTTAAACCCCGTTCAACAAGGTTTAATAATACAAAACACGAAGGAGATGCATACGTACAAAGACACTGGCAACATTAATATAAATGGTCAAGGACACTCACCGCCAAAAGCTTGAATGTGTGGAGAGGCACTACCCTATCATCATGATCGGCAGTCAACAGCATGGTAGGTGGATACTGGCAACGTTGATCAGGATGCTGCTCCCATGGTCTTCTGACATTATGTAATGGCGAATACCTTGAGAAAAGGAAATAAACATGAACAATTATATTTCCAATATAAATGTCTTTGGTTTACATATCTACAAAACTCAAGCTCTACAATCGGTAAGATCTTGATTTGAACTTGACTAAAAATTATATTTTAACCTATTAATTTTTAAAATATATATATATATATATTAAAATCTTATAACTTACATTTTATCAAAGTTAAAGAGAGAAGATTTTAAGAATACAAGTAAAAGACTTGCAACTTTTATGAGCTCATTAATATTTTATTTGAGCTGCGCCACGAGCTACATGCACGCGTCTCAATTCCTTTGCATCCCTTAATTCATTTGTTAGAGTATCTATTACCTAACAGGTCTATAGTGCAAGAAAGCACTCATTCGGTAGAGATTGAAATAAAAGGTAAAGGGAGATGTTGTTAACTTCAAAAATAATTAATTATCATATCCAGACAACTAATTGACTGGGAGAAGAAAAATATAGCTCATTACAAATTGTGAATAATATCTACATATACTTGCAAAAAGATTTTTGTGCCCGGTGTTTTGTGCTGCTTCGAGGTGACGCCGCATTCGGCCATTCTGATCAAGTATTTTTCAGTTACCTATATATTAGGCAATGTGTTCTAGAACATTGTCAAGTGTTTTTCTACCATTCATAAATTGAGTGGACTGTTCTCGCACATTCCTAGAGGATTTAGAGAACTAAAAGGTTTCAATAAGTAATAGAAGATACTAGAAGATGTTGGAAGAATGTCTAAAGTGTAAAAGCCTTATTGTCACCACAAGGTCCAACAGTATTGTAGAACTCTCTAATCGCACGCACAACATTATCTTTAGGAAAGGTAGGTATTTATTAGAGAAAGAATATTCCTTCATATATGCTAGAATATTTCTAGCATATATTTTTAGGTTAACTAATTTGAGTCAGATCTTGTTCTTGATGACTAAAGAATCAATTATACTTACAGCATGAGAAGGTGGCATTTACCTACTAATAAGAGTAGGGTCATTTGTACATAGTGAGAAAACAAACTCTCCCAAAAAAAAGTGCAAAGTGTACCCTTTTTGTAGTAATACTCTCTTTGATCGCTCCCCTTGTCCAATTGTTCTCATTTGAAGTTTTGAGAATTCAAAGACTTACCTAAGTGCCTCAAGGCAGAAGACAAACCATCTAATGCCGCATGGTTGTAAGAGATTCAAATCAAATTGCAACTGTTGGTATTCAAGCTAAGGTTTTGTGTTATATCGAATACTACAAACAAGCAGAGTATGCCAAAGTTGACTAACATGACTGATGAGATGAGGGGACAGGAGACAACCCATAATCTTGGGAGAAGTCTGGTACCCAGGAAAAGTCTCATGACATAAGCAGTTTGAAGATGAAGGTAATCAAGTTCAAATTAGTAGTTGCTGACATGAAAGACCAACTGGACCGTCTTGAGCAAAGCATAGAAACCTTCAAGTGTGATATCGAGAGACTTCGGAAAAGCTATATAGTAAGGAGTTCAAGTTTAAATCAATCTCCTCATATGAAACCAAGCATCAATAGGAAGAAGACCTCCATCATGGTGGACTCGGTTGCTTCCCACAATTTCATTAAGAAAGAAAATGGCAAACAATTAGGCCACAAGGTGGAAAAGGGGACAAGGCGACTAAAGACAATAAGTTCCAACGCTTGACCAATCGAAAGAGTAGCACATAGGATGATGCTACAGTTAAGCAATTGGAGTGGCAAGGTAAACTTCTTTGTTGTTCCTTTGGATGATTTTTTATTGTGCTAGGAACGGGTTTCCTTCAACATTATTTCACTAATGCGATTCAACCATGTATGCTTATTTAGGGAGAGTCATGTTTCCTACTTAGTGATGGTGTGGCCAAGTAGTAGTTGTCAAAGACAAAAAGCACCAAAAGGCAATGAGGAATCCTTTTGCCTAGGCAAAAAAGACGAGGTGAAAGCGTCACCTTTTACCTAAGGCCATTATCAATTTTCATTAAAAATTTTCCCATTTCCATTAAATTTAAAATAATTTATACTACAATCGGCAATAAAAAATCAACCTGTAACTTCATTAGTAACTAGTTATCATACTTAAATCTCTCTAACAACTCTATAAGGGATTAGTGACAGACCACCTTTTTGAGGACCTTCAATAGCCTCAGAACTCACTGACAATCTCTTTAGCAACCTTAGAACTCAATGTTGACCTTTTGATGACCTTAGAACACATTGATGATCTCTCCAACGACTTTAAAACTCACAAGAGCCCTCAAAAATTGCCAATAACCCTCATATATGTCCGAAAATTCCCGAAACCTACTAGAAAGCCTAAGATTGTGCTAGAAATTGTTTAGAAATTATCGATAACCCTTAGATCTAGTTAGAGATAGCCTAGGTGATGATCAAGCATATTTTTCCACTATTAAAGCTTCTCCAAAAGGGGCCAAAAAGTGCTAAAGGCGATCACCTTGAACCATAGGTTTCCTTGAGTAAAGCATTGCCTAGGCACGCCATAGGTGCGCTTTTGACAGCTATGGGCCAAGTACCACATATTTGGCTACCTTTAATAGTTCGAAGATGGTAGGTCAATCCATTGGATGAGCAAATTACAAAAAAAACTTCCCCTACGGAGAGACGTGGATTATCGAATTATTTTAGAGATCTTGATGAGGAGACTTTTTTATAGAATTAGGAGTTATCTGTCGTCCCTTCATCTCCAATGATGTTGTTCAACTTCAACATAGTTTTTTGCTCGTTTGTAGAGTCTTGGTATAGCAAGAAACCTTGACTCTAATACCAATTGTCACGATTTGATTTGAAACATAAAAGCAAGCTTTTGTATTCTCAAAACCTGAATGAAAATAAGTAAACAAAAAAGAAAAGTGGTTGAAAAGGGTTTGTTACGACTAAGAAGTTAGTTACAAGAGTTCTATACTTGTTTAGAGAGAGTTTGACCTTTAGTACTATTTATAGACAAAATCCTCCAGTTGCGACTAGATTTGATTTGTTGGCCACCAAATACAACATGGTGCTGAAATTAGTTGACTTAAAAAACATTCTAGCATATCTTAAAAAACATTCTTTTCTAGAAAATATCTACTCTAACTACAAGCTTTTGGAGAGATAAAGCTTTAAGGTCTAGAAAGCTCTACAATGATGTAAAACTTCGTAGAGATAACATATTTCTAGAATCTTTCACACCGTTTTAACATCTTTCATAAGCTTCCAGAACATTATGAGGCCTTCAAGTATCTTCTATTGCCTTTTGGAACCTTCCAAAGCTACTCTAATCTTTCAAGAATGTCCCAAAACCTTACTAAACTTTTGCAATAGCCAATTCAATCTATGAATTATTGAAAAATAATTGATAGTAATGAACAAATAAGGCATGTCTTGTGGTGAAATAAAACACACAACATTCAAACTGGCCAAGTCTTAGCACAAGGAGGCAAACAAAGCTTGACCGTATGTACAAAGGCCACAAAGAAGATGAAGATATGACCAGAAAATAAGAGGGGACATGTTGAATATAGTGTATGAGACATGGTCCTTGTGAAAAATCCATCATCAACTACATATATCAACTCTCCAAATGCAAAAAGGACTTGTGTAAAGGCATGACAACCCATTTCCAATAGTTAAGAGGGTAGGAAATGTTATGGACAAAATGGAGTAACTGTCTAAGACTATAAACTCACAAGGTTTTCCATGTAAGTTGTTTAAAGCCTTATCACCAAAACATGGAAGACCAAACAAGGAACACACTAGAATGGGGTACCACTTGGGACGATAACATCTTACAACAAGGAAACATAGATCATATTAGTTAAGTGAATCATAAGGAAGAATTATCTACCAAGTCATGCATATCTAGTCAAGTGAAAGGGAATACCGAATAGTGAAATAAGCCAGGAATTCGAGATATCAGTATGACAACTTGTAGAGAAGATGCTAAAGTTCTAAGTCAAAGTCATGACGAAGGAATAACACAATTAAGTAGGGAGAACGTTTCATCCCACTTCAAGGTATGCACCCATTTATCTATTCTAGTAGAGTACTTTCCAATAATCCATAGCTTGCATTGGATGTTCTTAAAAGTTTCAAAAGGTTCCAAAATAATCTTGAAAAATACAAGGTGAAAAGTAGTATAAATACTAGAAGACCTTGAAACATTCTAAAAGCTTATTAAAAATGTTGAAGCGGAGCAGACTATTCTAGCAGCCTATTGTCTTTACAAGGTTCTACACCATTGTATAACCCTTTTGATTCATTTAGAGTTTTATCTCTCTAGAAGCCTATAGTTAGGGTAATGTTTTCTAAGAGAATATTTGTTAGCATATTTCTACGGCAACCAATTTGAACCACATTTTGTACTTGGTGGCCAAAGAATCGTAGTTACAACTTGAAAAGGTGACATTTACCTATAAATAGGAGTAGAATCATTTGTACATTGACAGTGAGAAACAAAAGCTCTGTCAAAGCAAGTATAAAGCTTTTGTATCTAACCTTTTTGTATTAACAACAACTCTCTTCAATCACTCTATTTCTTGTTCGCTGGTTATCATTTAGGGTTTTGAGAAAACAACTTCCTTACGTGTTTTTCAAAGGTTGGACGGTTACAAGAGGTTCAAATTAGGTCGTGACACTAAGTAGTTCGGAGAAGTTAACAAACACCGAAAGATAGCACAAAGATAATTCAAAAATGTGTTGGACTAGTCACTATAGGCCTAATGTAATGTGGATAAGAGGTAAAAGTTGCAATGCTTAGTTTTTTATTAAAGAACTTTTAACATAAAATTCATCTAAAACGCATAAATCTGAACTTATAGGAATGAATTTATATTTTGTGATAAATGGGAACATAAAATCATGATTTTCACATCTAGTACTCACTTGATTAGCCATTTGAAGTCTTCCTCCTTTTCCGAACATCCATATTCAGAAGTCCATGCATGACCTACAAAGCAGGTCTTAATCAATAAATGTGATGCTAAAAGTATTAAAAACGAAAAAAGTTGCATGGCAGGAGCCAAATAATTAAACTAACCTATGGTAAATTTGTGGAATCGCAGCATGTCCATCACCCCAACAACGGGCAGAGCACAACCAAAAAGATCAGGTCTCTGCAATTATCAAAGTTAGCATTGTAATTATTAAATTCAGTTTAAAATGACAAAAGAAACGAGCATAATATACAACCAAACATCTAAAACATTTACCTGATTTATACAAGCACCAATAAGAAGCCCCCCATTGCTTCCCCCTTCAATACACAACTTTTTGGGCTGCGTATAACCAGCAGATATGAGATACTTAGCAGCAGAAATGAAGTCATCAAAGCAATTTTGTTTTTTTGCAAGCTGGGCAGCTCTGTGCCATTCTTCCCCATATTCTCCACCACCACGAATGTTGGCAAGGCAGAATACAACACCAAGATGTCTTGTGAGCACAGTACGACTGATACTAAATGATGGTGTAAGACTGATATTAAATCCACCGTATCCATACAACAAACACGGGTGTGATCCATCTAAAGTAATATTTTTTCTTGATACAATGAACATTGGTATCTTTGTACCATCCTTACTTGGATAGAAAACCTGGAAACCAAATATCCCAATCAGACAGATGGAGTTTGGCAAGAAGCTTATAGACTCTTAGACAACTATTTAAGGAAATGCTATCTTTAACAAAGTTTCATGAACAAAAGGGAAAAAAGTAGCACAAAACAACATTATACTAAAAGCACAAACAAATTAAAAAGTGAGGCAACAAAAAGTGTAAAAGATCAATAATTACCCACCTGATCAACGTGGAAGTCAGAGCGATCAAATCCATGAACAATTATTTCACGAAATATTTTCAATTTTGGAAACTCTTCAGCTAAGTCACATTGATATATGATGCTAGGGGTGAGGAAGCCACTAAAATGAATGAAAATTATATTGTCCTCACGACGAGCAGATATATCATAAACTGTGCCGATATCAACCGGTAATGGATGCAGGAAGGAACCAGTTTTCAAGTCCCTTATCTGCAGAACATGTTTCACATCGCTCAAGTAACTCAGAATCAATTGATTTCCATTAGCAGCGCAAGCTGATGCAAGCACATCTTTCTCGGCTTCTGGGACAACATCACACCAAGTACTTGGTTCCTTGAGATCTACTCTAACTAATTTGTATTTTGGAGCATCTTTATTTGTGAGAAAAGTAAAGACACTTTCATCATTTGCAATTGCTGTATACTCTGCATCAAATCCATCAATAAGCTTCACAAATGGGAGAAGGCCAGATTTTTTCTTGTAACCCTTAAGGCCCTCTGGCAGAGTAGATAAGTGACAGTAATATAGCTTGTTGACTGGATCACAACTCTCGGTTATATACAGGAGAAGATACTACCAAAAAAAGAGAGCATAAAATTTGAGTCAACTTGCAAAAAAAATTAGAGTCAACTTGCAAGAATTTCATACAAAACTTACAATTCCCATGAAAACAATAAACTTTCATAAACCTTCTTACAAAGATGAAACCTCACAGAAAATTACTCAAAATAAAGAAATAAATTTTACACAGGCAACAGGTTAACTTACGTATTAAAAAGTTAACACTACTGCATATTTTCAAGAACATAGACATCATTATAATAATCCAGACATTGACATTTAAATGTCAGCTCAAAACAATTCCAATAATCAGGATATTATTCAAAGCATTGCAGTGATTTTTAAGAGTGAGAATCCATAGAGATAGAATAGCTGCAAGGAACATAATCATAGAGAGAAACAAATGCCTCAAGCCTTACTTTTCAGTTTGAATTTATAGATTCCAAGGACAATCCTTAAGCTGTGGATATAAAAGGAAGGGAGAAAAAGAAAATGAATGCAATCCAAAATTCCATTATCTATCCAAACTTGATCTTGATGTTAAATTAATTAAAAGATGATTACCTTCCCATCTTCGGTAACATTGCCTGAAAATGTGTACTTGGGGTTTTCAGGATCTCTCCAGCATAATATATCTTCTGATTGTTCAGTACCCAAGAAATGATAGTAAAGCTCATGATAGAGGTTAGCATCAGTCTCGGTTCCAGCATCTATTTCTCCCTCTCTACAGAATAAAATTACCATTACATAATCAGATCTTCAAATTTAAAAAAAAAAAAAAACTTAAGAAATTTGTTTGAAGAATTTACCGATTAAAAGGACACATTAGCTTTTCCAATAATTTAAAGCTTTTCCAAAATTTTCCTTCCGAACTACTATGATTATAACAAAACAAATCAAAATTCACTAAGTTTCCTTAAATTTTTTCAAATTATACACCTAAGGGACCGAGCTAATCCCATCCCACATGTTTCTTTACTACTCATACATCATACTTAGATATAATCACTTACTTGGGAGCTGGGTAGCGGGAGTAGAAAAACCCCTTACTATCATGAGTCCAACTAATGCCTGAAAATTTAACCTGTAAAACAAAGTAATAAAATTCATAAGCCATAAATCATCGTTACTTCTCAATTTAGAGAATCTAGAAAACATAAAGCAACAAACTGAACTGACCCAAGACAAAGTGTCAGGCTCTTCTTTTTTATCCTCAATCCTCATTACTTTGATAGTGGTCCAATCACTTCCACTCGAACTAAGCGAGTATGCCAAATACTTAGCATCCTCGCTAACCCCAATCTGGGACAATGCAATCGTTCCATCCTCACTAAGCGTATTTGGATCAAGCAAAACCTTCGGCTCTCCATCTAAACTATCCTGAACATACAGAACATTTTGCGCCTGAAGTCCACTATTATGGAAATAAAAATACTTATTCGCTCGCTTAGTTGGTGCATCATAGCGTGGATGATCAAGTAACTTCGACATCTTCTCATGAAACTTTCCCCTCAATTCACATTTCTCAAGCACCGAGTCTGTCAACTTCACCTGCTTTTGCACAAAATCTTTTACTTCTTCGGCATCTGGATCTTCAAGCCTAGCCATAACAAAACAAAAAAAATGTAAAATCGAATAAGAAGAAGCGGCCGAGAAGAAACAACATCGCTTCGGAAATTGAATTTCTGCAGTCAATTACCATCGATAAGGATCGGCAATTTTAACTCCATCGTAATCATCAACTACAGACTCGTCTCTACGAACGGGCGGATACTGCAAGCGTTCGCCAACGGCGGAAAGCGAGCCCATAATTGCACGACTTGACGTGAATAATTTAAAATTAGGTTTTCGCCTGTGATGAAGAGGCAAAGATAGAGGGCTTAAAGCTGCGTGCGTCTCGAGCAATTGCCAACGGTTAAATCCTGGTAGGAAATTACTAAAACGCCACGCGTAAGGAGGGTATGAGTACATTGTCATGACGCCATTTCTTCGACGATTTGCTTGGAGTTGTGCTTGGGTTAAGCTTGGCGCCTTTAGATGTCGTCATTTTGGGTTCATCTTTGACTGCGATCCCATTAGAACGTCCTTTCTAGGCCGCACCACCAAAATTTCGTTGTTGTAGCTTTCGATGATTCTTTTTTAAGTTGCCCCAATTGTCACGAATTATAAATTCAAGTGAATCCAAAAAATTGTTTTTTGAACTTAATATGAATTTCGAATGATCCATTTGACTGTGAATTCAAATAATATCAGTAAAAAAACTGTCGGAAAATTATTGAAAACACAAAACAAAAATGTCATAAAAATGTAAAAATAAAATTCTTAAAGAAGATTAATCAATTGATAATTAAATTGCTTTGAGTTAGTTTAATTTAAGTTTGAGTTAAAACTACCCCTAATTCAAAATCAATGAACTAAGATTTTAACTTGGTTTGAAAATAATTAGTTAAAGTTAATCTAAATTAATTCAAACAAAAATATTCAAATCAATTTAAATTCAAACACAAATCCAATGTATAATTCAAACTCAGCTCTTGGATAAGAGCTAGAATCGAACCTTTATTATCTTTCAATCAATTATCATTATCATTGTCATCCCAATTTTTAATGTTTAGCCGAGTATTTTCAGTAGACCTTAGATCAACTGGGATCGATTCGAATCCGCCCATGATTGTTAGCTTGCGTCATCCTAAAAGAATGACATGTTCACAGAGCCCATGGGTTTGGGCCAGTAAAGCTAAGTGAGCGAGAAGGATTTCTTAATTGGGCTTTCACGAAAAAATAAAAAGAAAGACTTCTTCAACGTTGAAAAAGTAGGGCTTTTTTTTTTTTTTTTTTAATGTTGCGAAGGTAGTAAAATAAGGTGGTAAGCTTTTTGTCATGCTCGAAGTATATTTACTCAAAACCTCCCATTCAGAATCGTCAGCACAGTAGAGGTTAACTTTTATCTTACTTCCCTCTCCAAATAATAACTTCTCCGAAAATCTTAATAGGTGTTGCGAAGGAGACATTCATGAACTGGTTATCCTTCAATTTATCCATCGCTTGGAGACTACTTGTTGCTGACAGTCGAAGGAGAAAGTTGGTATTCCTCTCAATCAGATGCTCAGTTTCTCACTGCTTTCTTCATTCATTTTTTTTATATCTTTGGGCTCTAATTTGCTTGAGATTCATAAGAACCCAGTGAGTTAATATGAACTTCCTAAATGAGGTAGAATATGGGAAGTTTAACTACTGTTTCATCTCAGCTGAAAACCAATTTGGATAGTACGGGGAATTAGAAGGCGTTCTTTTATTCCTCTTCTAGTTGTAGCTTAATCGTACACTTGAAGTTCAACAGCCTTTGACTATTTGACTCCGACGAAATAATGGCAACCATAACCAAACAGGGACCCCCAGTGGGCTACGGCTCAGCCCCATGATGCACCCAGTGAGACCGCCTTAAAGGAGCCAAACCTAACTTCATCCACCCAATCCAAGACTTCGTGAAGCTCACGACCCAACAATCTCTCGCTTCTTCCAGGTGTCCACAGAAGTGCGAGTAGGGCAAGGTTCGAACATTATTAATAGCATTGTCAGTCCTCAATCATGAGGCTACGTCGAAGCGTTGGGACTGTATAGAAACGTATAAAGCACTAGGGCTGCCCTTAAAATATTAGTTGATAATTATTATTTAATTAATAAATTAAAATAACTAATAAATAAGTTAAAATGACTGACATGGTAAAAATGGTGGCAGTCATGCATGGAGCCATGAAAACAGAAATCTACTTCTCTAATTGTAAATCAACACAATTTACACAGATGAAGAAATATTTCCAGTAACACAGAATCTGGTTTCAGATTTCTTCAATGGAGTTATCATTTAGGCCTCATGAGTTCTGACAGAAGTTCATATGTACCATGAAGTACAAGATAAAGACTGATCTCTCAAGCTCACAGGTCTTTCGGAGTTAAAGCCCTAGATGTGAGAAACGTAAAGATCGAAACAGAAGAGACTGGTGAAGCCCTAGATCGGAAATTGTAAAGGCGAGAAGAGATGATTTCAAGTACTGGGCCAGTGGAAAGAAAAAACTAGGGTTTCACAGTAGCTTGCCCGAGAAACAAAAGCTTTTTCACCATGTTGTAGTTACCTCCAAACCCTGAAAAAAAAAAAAAATAAAGAACAGTTGAAAAAGATGAAGGTACTGATAAAAGTGATCATTTTGGAAGCTTTTTTAATCTTTTTTCCTCCGGAAAACAAATAGTAAAGTTGAGGTTATCAAGCAGGTATCCAGGAACGCCAGAAATAGCCACTGCATGATCATTCATCACAAAAAAAATAAAAATAAGACAAATTATAAAAGGAAGAAAAGATGAAGACAATCATGGATATGCGTGGTCTTTACCTTGATCTTTATCGCAGAACATGAGAGAAAAGCTAGAGGGATAAATCACGAGGGTTTTACAAAGAGAAACCAACAGAGCTCAGTTGGCAGTATGCCCACCTCCAAGAGAGAGATTGATGCGTTCAATTGATGGGAGGTGGACAGAATGCCAATAACCTCTGTAAGAAGCCCTTTGTTAAACCCGCATGAAACCAACAACTGTCCTTGTGATACACACCATAAACGAACTCACATGAACAAGGGGAGCGGAAGAGAGTCGCAACATATAAGGATACTAGAAAGAAGACAGACGGGTTCTATTTAAGATGTGAAGAACAGTAAATAAGTGAGTGAGAGAAAGAGAGAGTGGAGATGATGGAGGGTGGTGGGGGTAATTAATTACGGAAGAAGAGTGACGGTTTGTTTCAGAGTGGAAAAGACGGACAAATAAAATCAGATAAGATAGATCATATCATTCTTATTGGGAACGGAGGCAGCATATATAGCAAATAGCATATATATTCAGAAGCAAGATCAAAGAATCATCATAGTTATTCTTCACTTCTCCCTCGTTTCTGATGAAAAATCCCACCATCTTCCTCAGTCTTTTCTTGCGTTCCTCGCACTAAAAAAACCCTTTTCACCCCCTCCCTCGTTTCTCACGAAACAGTCACTCATGCACACCACGCCTCTCTTTCTCACTGCATATCAAGAAAAGCAAGAAAGGGGACTGATTAATTTGGGTTAATTAAGTCGGCTATTATTCTCGATTAAGTTTTGTTTTGGCATTACCTACCGCTTCCATTGTTGTTGTGAGACATATAGATGACTCTAGGGTCAAGCTATCATCAATTCATTTTTCATCTCGATCGTTGAATTGGTTGGGTGAGTCATGGTATCCGTCGGATTTTGAAACAGGGAAATAGCTGTAACAACCCACTTATAGTTGGTTCACCGACCGTCAATTTTCAGAATAATTGCTTGCCACTCTAGTCAAACTCATTTAGGCGACGATAATATCAATGGGACGGGAACGCTTATCTTTTCTTGCAGGGGATAAGAAAGAAGAGTGGACTTCCTCTCTCTCATTCGGCCGATGTGGCTCGCATGAAAAAGCAATAACCTTTAATCTTCTCCCGTTCTTAACATGACAAAATCG
Source organism: Anacardium occidentale (assembly GCA_026122585.1). Taxonomy (NCBI): domain Eukaryota; kingdom Viridiplantae; phylum Streptophyta; class Magnoliopsida; order Sapindales; family Anacardiaceae; genus Anacardium; species Anacardium occidentale. The sequence continues at coordinate 331,367 of JAJEJH010000440.1, forward strand.
CTTTCAACACTCATGGGTATTGAAATTTGGGTTGTCCTTGGGGTAAACCTCGATTTGATTCAGTATATCCAAGACTCGACTTCTAAGAATTGAAGACTAGCCCTGGTTAGAGTTTTAGTTTGAAATAAGGTCTTCAATTCGATTTGGATTTAAAGTATATATACAAAATTTAAAATCTAAGTTAGAGTTTAAATTCGAGATAAGATTTCAAGCTCAAATTAGTATTAGATTGCATATGTGAATTTTAAAAGCTAAGAGATTTGGCACCTAAGAAAAATTTATCACACTAAGATATATGATATATGGGATTAAGAGATGCATGCAGTTTCTTAAAGTATGAAAGTAACTTTTTAAATCTTTTAAGATTTTATTGATAATATATAAACTAGGACGTGAACTCTCAAAACTTACCGGAGTGGTTTACAATCCTAATTCCCAAATAATATCCTATCCCAGTACGTAATTCTTTCATCACTTATTACGCTGTATATGGTTTGTGGTTATCTGTGAAATAATGCATGCTTCGCCTGAGCAATAATGAGAATTTTGAAGAGTGGCACAAAAGTTCTAAATAATACAGTGAAAAAGAATTCTGTTAAAATTAGATGGTTTCATTTTCCTTCTTTGTCTTTCAAAACATCTGGCTCCTTATATGGGCAAGAAGTTGGCATTATCAAACTAAATGAGGGAACAGTGACACTTAAATATAGAAGTGATGGGATACCTGAATTTTATCACTAGTACAATTTGTCTTTATGAACTGTGGCGTCTTCTACCTAACTCCGATATGAATAGGGCTGGACCCCGACCTATTTTGCACGGTTTTCAAAATTAAAATTATTTTGTTTTAAATTTATTTACCATAAATTTAAATTTAAATTATATCTAATTCAAGGTAAGAGAAATTTAATTCCTGTCGTATTTGCAAATCAGATAAATAATTTGATTTGATTATAATTTAATTCAAATTATATTAAATAATTATTAAAATAATAATATTATTTTTATTAATGAACCAGTGAATTGAGGTGCTTCAAACTTAAAATTAAAATTAAATTCAAATTATTATTGACTTCAGATTAACAACCTTAAATCTAAACTAATTTTTATTAAAACTAAATTTGAGATAAAAGGTAAATATGACATCATAGAATTTGTGGATTCACCTGAAAGTAGAGTTAAATTCTATTCCAATTACTTAAAATTGAATTAAAACTAGTTTGAATATTAAATTAAAATTAAAATTAAAATTATTTTAACTTAATTTTGAGTATTAACTTATTAATCTTAAATCCATTTTAAATTAAATCTAGTTTAATTAAATTTGATACTGATGGAATATAGACTGAAAAAATATATATAATGTTGATTTTGGCTTATCTAATTTTAATTAAGAAACAAAATTGAATGAACCGCCCTTAAAGTCTCAACCCTTTGTCATGCATGACAGTTCTTCCATTCTTAATGGTTCATTTTCTCAATCTAGTAAGGAATTTTGTGGTGGCTTCAATCACATTATGCCAAGTGGGTCAAAAAGTGAATTGCAAATTAAGAATATTAAGTGGGAGCCAAATTAATTCCCGTTGAAGGGTCCTGCTAATATATATTATTGCAGCACTAAGTGTGGAATCCTAGGTAACCTCCGCTCCTGTAGAAGAAGAAGAAGAAGCTTCAAAATTCAAACCACAACCAATATTGTTTTGACCTAGTAGGGCATGCTGAAAATGAGATTAAAAGGCAAGACACGTAGGTCAATCCTTGGAAATATATACTATTTACACCTACAACCGGCTTGCTTAATATGTCAACCTTCTTCATCGATCACTTTATCGTTTTGATTGAACAACTTTTTTTTTTTTATTTTGCGGACGAAGAATTTTATTTGACTAAACAATCCTGTTTGCATTTATTCCGAAATCACTTTTTGATATATTCAGGTTTGAATAGATTAAATCTAACATTCTCAAAAGTATAATTTTCATATATTTATAATTAGTTTTAAACTCATATCATTTTATTTAAATATTTTTATTATAATATCTTTATTATTTTAAGTTAAAATATTATTTTTCTTTCACATTAGAATATCATTGTGTTTCTTCTATAACATGTAATTTTTATTTTAACTAAATGAATTCATGAATTAAGTTAAATCGTATTGAGTAATATAAAACCTTAAGTTCAATAGACGGTCTTATAATTAATAAATCAAGAGCCTAATATTGATATATATTTAGTGAATTTTGAACTTCTATCTTCTTATTTAGATGTTTTTACTTTTTACTTAAACCATTTTTTTCAAATTAAATCATCAAAAAAAAATTTTAATAATTAAAAATCTTTATTTGAACTGAATCAAATTAAATCATTTCATTTGTAACTATTCATAAGTCATCATTTTAATCTAACTAATTTTCTATGGATTGCATCAAGTAAGGGAAAATTCTAACTAAACCAATCTCACATTCAAATAAATTAGGAGTTTAATGTTATATATTTTTGGCTAATTTGGAACTCCCACCTTTTACTTTGAATTTCTAACTAAACCATCAAATTTTTGTTTCTCTTGTAATTGAAAATCTTTATTTAAGTTAAATTGAATTAAATTATCTTAATTATGTCTAACTAAAAATTACCTTTTTGATTTAAGCAGGTTTAAATCGATTAAATCAAACAGGAGAGAATATTATATTCAACAACTAATCCCATGGTTGGATAGATTAAAATTTTTATCTTAATACATCTTAACAAATTTCAGACTCCTACCATGTTATTTAAATGTCTTCATCTTTTCCACTATAAAAATATTCCTTATTGGCTAGAACATCTGAATTTGGCATGGTAATTTTCATCCCGAAGAACGAAGAAAGAAAAAATGCAATCTTCCCTTCTGTCGACTGATGCGTCGCACTCATCACCCCCACAACCTAAGCTTTCCTTCCTCAAATCTTGAGACGACTCACCCTTTCTCTCCTCAGTGCTATTAAATTATTCACCAGCTACTTCCTCAACACTGCTGTACGTATTTATGAGACAACTCATGTACTCTTCCATTATTTATTGCTTCAAAGCTACCTCCAACCGAACCCATTTAATTTTTTCACAGTTTGAAGTTTGAAAATTGAGAACGTCAAAGAAGAAGATATGAGGAGCATCAGGATTCAGAAAGATTCCACGATGAAGTTAGACTTGATTTTCTTCTCCAAACTCTAATACGTGCGTCGGTATGCTCATTCGTCCATTGGGTTCACAACAGTTGTCGTGCTGGTAGTGTCAGAGAAGCCATGATTGAATCATTGGTACAATAAAAAGTTAAAAAATAGTAATTTGGCTGGTAAGAATAAATGTGTGTTTTGATAAAATATTTATTACCATAAACCTGGTAAAAGTAATTATACTCGCAAGTCACAAAGAGAAATTTGAAATGATTTTGCCAGTTAACACTGTATATTTGGAGCATTAGGTTGTCACCTTTGCCACTGATTTTTCAACTTTTATTTTAAGCATTCATATATTTTCTCTCAATTGGAGTCCTCACAAAGTTTATTATATTAAAACAATGTATAATCATATGGAATTGTGACTTGAATCAATCAAATTAGTTTGAAACAATCCCATAACTTAACCACTTTAGAATTTCACTTGGATTAGATTAGTCATTGAATTATGAATATTAGATGGATATAAGTTTAGTAAAGTTACACTTTTTTATTTAAATTCAATTCAAATTTGTAAGTTAAATTTAAAATTTGATTTAATTTTTAAATTTGAAATTTAAAGTTCAATTTAATTCATAATTTATATTTATACTCATATGACTGACTTGAGTTTACAATTTATTAACAAAATAATATTTGATAAATCATTTTGATAATCATTTAATATAATTTGAATTAAATTATGGGTTAATCTTAAATTAAATTAAATTAAATTATTTACTTATAATCAAATTAAATTAAACTTTCTCTAATTCAAATTCAATTTATTTTATTAATGAATTGATATTTCAATTCAATCTCAATTTATATTTAATTTAAATGAATTTACACTAGTTTTAATGAAATTGAATATTTTATATATATATATATATATATATATATATATATATATAGCGTACGAAGATGCGTCAGCGAAGATGGAGGATTTGAAGGAAATCTAGGATCATTATGAATTGAATCTCCGTTACTCAAACACCATAAGAAATCCAACTGTAATGTGTCCAGCTTCATATCTAAATTGTGACATGAGAAACAGAAGTAACTTTTTCCATCCTTTTTGTTAATGCCTCAATCTAAGCTCGCTCTGAACAAAAGTTCATGCGCTTTGTTCCCTGTCTTCACTGCATCACCTTCAAGTGTCAACTTTTATTATCCTTGAACACTTTTGTTTCCTTTCTGAATGAGCTTTTATGAGTGCGATGGTAGGGTCAATTTATTGGTTTTTTTTATTTTCTTCTTTTGTTACTCATTAAAGAACATCAAAATAGCCGATTATCAAGTTTGAATAGGTTGACTACTGGTTGAAACTTTGAAATCAGTAATGATAGACTTAAGTTGAGTTAGCAAGAAGTTTGAGTCTGAGCTTGAGAGGTGCTACATTCTCAAATTTAAACTCAAATTTAAAAATATTCGATTTATCAGATTTATCAGTTTAACAGTATTTAAACTTGTCTTGATATTGTAGCCTAATTCAAATTGAGCTTAAGTTCAGCTTTCTACTGATTAAACTGAATTCAAGGTTAGGGAAAGAAGAATTTGGCTCTCATCTAGCCCTAGAAATGAGAGGGCAGGCAGGCTTGAAAGAGTTCTCAGCATCACGCACGGTTGGATGGGTGAGACTTTTGTTTGTCGCAGAGCTCGATGCATGGAACTGCACCCTTGTTCATGATTGCTAGGCATTAGGGTTAAAGTGGATATGTGCTCTCACGTAATGCTTATGAAGTTTATTGTGTTTCCGACTTTTTATTATAAAAGATATGCCAATGATGCTTCGTGGTGCTGCTTAGACGGACAGAATCACTGCCATTCTCAACCTCGACTTGAGCAGCGCGCGGCACCAAATCACCATCGTATCTTCCTAATCCAAAATAACATTTGAAAGAAAACCTTTTCTCTATTATGGGCGATTTTGCAGATTTATGAAGAACAAAAGCATTGACTTTTATTTATGAAAAAACTTTTTACTGTTAATAATATGAGTGAATTCCCGAAGAGAAGTAGTGGCAGACATGTGGTGACATTAGGAGAAAGAGAAAGTGATACACTGTTGATAAATGGTGCTAGTTGAAATCATCGTCAAACTTCTTGACAAAAGTTAACAATGTCAACTTATGATCGATGCTATCTTTAGTAATAGGCTGAAGGCCTGAGATAAATTATGTAAATATCGATTAAAATTATTTAAGTAATTTTTAATATAATTAAATTATATTAATCTTATAATTATAATTATATTATTTATCTTTAGCGAAAATGTTTTGATCAAATTTATATTGTAATTATAAAAAAAATATTTAATAAGTTTTTCTTTAACTTTTTTAAAGATTCTTTACCTATCATCAAAATTTATATATTCATAAAATAAAGAGTTATAGTCTTATTTGTTATAATTTAACTTAAAAAAACTCAGCAAACAAAACATGGTCTGAAAAGTTTACTTGATGAGGTAGCTGTTGAAAAATTTAATTAATTGGTAATTAGTGTGGTTGAATATCATAAGAATTGCATTAATGCCGCCATGCATCTATGATGATGATCATGGCTGTAGCCAGGCAACATGCACTCCCACTTTTTTCTGCATGCGGACCACCTCTCTCATGCACCTCATCATTAAATTTTCCTTTACCTTCATTCAAACTCACTAATTCCATAATTTTATTTTGTTAATGATGAAGTTAACCAAGTAAGCATCATGGTAACCGAAAACCTCAATGACCGGCAAATCAATTCCATGATTTATTGGTATACATATATACATATACGTACGTACGTACTCACACACGCACACACACATACACCTTGTTTATACAATCTTGTGAAGCATCTGGGTAAAACTGCAGATCACAAACAAAGACCTAAAACTGCTGCTATGTCTTACACAACTCAGAGAATAAGTAACCTAAAAAACTAGGAGGTTTTGATTTTCACCACGAAAAATGGAAGCAACAGAGAGAGAAAAAAAAAAAAAAAACAGTCTTGACTGAAGAGAGAGAGAGAGAAAGGTAATGGAATTGGTGTATAGACTCAGAGAGACTAGCTACTGGCAAAAAGGAACAGCAGATAAAGATAAACGAGAAGGATGGTGATTGATTTGGAATAAGAAATGGATGACTGATATATAGAGAGTACTCAATCTGGTTAGTTTGGATAACAAAAGTGAGGGCATCCAAACAAGAGAATATACTCACGAAAATGTATTAAGATTAAACTTTTCACTTATTTAATATACAGAGATGGTCAAACTGGTTACTCAATCTGAGTGTTATAGACACCAAGAGAAACACTGACAAAAGGGGACAACAGATAAAACCAAAGGAAAAGAACGATGAACTATAGAGGATCATTCTCAAGGAGTAAATTGCATGATGAAAAGGGTATCCAAGTAAGAAGGTATGAATTTGAAAGCCGATTCAACTCAATTAAGTGTTTTTTTGTTACAAAAAAAGCAAAAGTGGGTTCAGCAGTTCAAGTTTGACTAAAATGAAAAAATATCTCCTGAATAGGCGCAGATGTTACTCCTACTGAGAAAAAATCGAAAAGAGACTGTAATTTGTAAGTCCTTCAACCAGCCAAAGTGCGTATATTTTAATGCAGTGTGAGTCACGTGAAAGAGAAGATGGGATGATGATCATGTAATGTTTGTCAAGAGAATAAAATACAAGTGATGGAAAGAAAAGAAGATCGAGGCAGCATCTCAGAAAAAGTGTCAACATTAAAAAAATAAAAGAAGATGCGGTTGGTTGAATGAATGAAGGAGAAGGAGAAAGGGAAGGTGTATTCGTATTTGTTGGTTTGTTTTGAGTTTTCAAAACACAAATGATGAGACCGACGAAGATTGTTATGATGGTGATGGGAGACCCTCTTTTCCAGCTCTACCGCCATGTGACTTCCTTTTTTTTTTTTTTTTATTTCTTAATTTCAAGGGCATGTATCAGAATACAGGTCCCTCTTTCTAATTCACAACCATTTTGTATTTTATAGAGTAAAAATCTTTTCACTATAGCAAATGAATTTTTAAAAATAGGAAAATTTTTACTTTGCCTAAAGAGGCTCCATCATCAAACTTTGATCATAAGAGTATAAAACAATTTTTTTAGACTCAGTGAGTTACCAAAAAAAAAAAAAATTTTAAACTCAATTTGGATTTTAACTCGATTAGAGATTGATGTATAGAATGAACAATTTTATATTCACACAAACTAGCAACATCAAAATTAATGTTACCCATGTTGACACATATATGATTATTAGATTAATCTAACGAGATAAAATTATCTTGATTTAAACTTAGATTAATTCAATTAAATAATAAAATGAATTTCAATCATTACTCAATATAAGATTTAGCATCAATTCTTGATTGAATATTATAGTTATTTTCAACAAGCTATTTATAAAATAATTATTTTAATTAATATCATTTTTCAAATTCGTCACAATTCTCGAATTGAATTTAAGTTAGATATTTGTTATCTTAATAAACTCAATAAGCTCACAGGTCAGCCTAAATAAAACATCAACAAACTCAATCTTAAACCGTTGAACAGGATTGAGCTCAAACTCTTACATCATTTGGTTGAGATGTGATTAAGATAGTTTGCGTGCATTGTATGATAAAGATCTTTATGTATATATGTTTGCAAGGGTAATCCCATATTCTAGTTCTTGTTTCCAATGAGACCTATTTTTCTCACTTTATTTTGAAATGGATTCCTTCTGGTATAAATTTTCTTTCAACATCTATTAGCAATATAACTTCTGAGGTAAAAAGCAACTTTCTATTTTTCCATGAGTGGTAGTCCGGAAATACTCCAGTTACCTGGAGAGAGAGATAGTTTTGACAAAGCCATAATTGCGCCATCAGAATAAATCTTATGTACGCCTCTCTAATTAGTTATTATCCGTCATTTGTGGGGTCTTCTAATTGAATCTGGTCCTAGCCCTTATCCATGGTCCTGTCCTAACATCTAGGGCTGGATGCAAAATTCTGATGGTAGTTTTAGCTCAATAGTTCAAATCGAATTCCTTCCTATGATACTATTCACGCACTAACAACCCTTATCCACCAGTAACTCGATCAAACTTAAATTGCTCATTTTAAATTCCAACCAAGCTCAAGTTTAGCCCATGTTTAGGCTCGATGCAAATCCAACCGTATCAATATGGCAGCAATTGATTGGCACCCCAAAATTAGAGGTAAAAATATAAGAGAGAGGCAGGAAAGACAATTTGTTTGGGGCTGACAGAACTTACTTCCAGGGCCATCATCATAAATGTTCCATAGAAAATTGGAGAGGAAGGCTTATTAATACATCATGACTAATTGTTGGGAGAAATCAGCTCCATCCTGAATGAGTAACATCACCACCAAGAAAATATTGAGGGAAAGGGGAAAAATATATAATAATAAACCTGGTAAGGGACAATTATTTTTGCCATACTGCCATACTGCATCTCTAATCTTCGGGCACATTTTCTCCCCAATTATTGCTGAGTAAAGGTTTGGTTGGGCCTCTTGAATCTTAATAGACTATCAAGTGTGGATGCGTCCATGCCTGCAAAAAAGAAGCAATTATAGAGGAAGTTGATTTTAACTTCTTATTTAAAGCACAAAAGCAGAAAAGCTAGATAAATAAGATAAGCTGTCCTCCATCGCAAACACATATCAAGCCTATTTTTAAAGCTGAGAGAGAGTTTAGATTAAGAATTTAAGATGGTCAAGAATCAGTTCATAGTTGACCCAGAAATACCGTCCATGGCTCATCTGTTAGTATTTACATCACAAAAGCGTAGTCCTTGGTTTCAAATTTTTACCAATTTAAAAGAAAAAACTTTAGTGAAGGAAAAATTAAACATCAACTCGCCAAAGCCTTCATATCAACTGTTGGGAAGCCACAATCATGTCATGGCCAGTCCCAACCTATACCACTCATGCAAAGAAAATCAGGCAAGTATTGACTTCAGCGGGTACTTTTAGTCACCCTTGCAAACTCGAAAAAGGCAGGTTTGCCGTGCAAATATGCAGTGCATGCAAATAAGCAACATCAGAGTAAAATAAAGCATGCCAATATCAATTTAATCACAAAAAAATTGTGATACCTTTCTTGAGCCTGTATCTTGGTTATCAAGGAATGTGGCAGCCCTTGAAGGTCACCAACCCATTACACATTGGGGCTTCCCTTGAGAATCATGCAGATGCCAGAATTGTCCCTTAGCAGCTTCCTAAATAGCAATCATGAATAAGCATTGACAGATCATTGGTTTTCCACGGGAGTGTAAGTCCACTTGGCAGCGAACATTACAAAAAATTATTCTTAGGAGACTATTGGGAACATTACAAAAAATTGTGATACCTTTCTTGAGCCTGTATCTTGGTTATCAAGGAATGTGACAGCCCTTGAAGGTCACCATCCCATTACACACTGGGGCTTCCCTTGAGAATCATGCAGACGCCAGAATTGTCCCTTAACAGCTTCCTACATAGCAATCATGAAGAAGCATTAACAGATCATCGGTTTTCCACGGGAGTGTAAATCCACATGGCAGCAAACATTACCAACAATTATTCTTAGGAGACTACTGGGAACATTTCTTGAAAAGTTTGCCCTGATTTTCTACATACAAATTGTCCCTCGGAAGATACCTTAAGAATTGCCTGTCTGGTGAAGTAAAATGCAGCAGAAAGCTGTCCAGTTCCATCAATGAAATTGATAATCTGTTGTGTAGGCTATCTGCAAATGAACTTTGTCAACAAAGGGAAACAGACATAAACAAACCGATATACATATGATAAATCAGTTCCCTTGCAGCTGAATTTAAGATCTTTTGTGATCTCTAAACAGAAGAAGGAAGAAATAAAGCACTAACACTGAACTGAGCCATGGTAAGTCATGGTAAAAAATTAGACAAGCAGCTGCAATTCACAAATCAAGATATCAATTTATGCATATTTTTCTATGGTTGAGTAATTTGCTTCACTACCCAAGAGAGTAGGGAGTGGAAGATATATGCAATCTTCCCCATAAGAAATCCAATTTACATTGCACAAAACTCTACAAATGCAATTTCTCAAATATATATATATATCATCACATTTCAGTCCAAAATTCTGCGGACTCTTTCCCAATAAGTACACTCTTCTTTTGGTGAAAGAGAAACATAGATGATTGCGTACCTTGATTGTAGTCCTAGCCTTGACCATTGTAGTTGCAAGAATCCCATCATTCCCCAATTGAAAACATGGGCTTTGCTCCTTCAATGCATTCTTTTACATATTTAGCTGAGTAACTAATCACAGCATTGTGGAAACATGAATATGAAGCTGTTATTAAAAATAAAAACACAACCAGCAATTTACAGGTTCTGAATAACATTAACCTCATGCAAAATCAAAACGGGAATCTTGGAAACCAGCTGTGTTACGCAGCCACTGCAGCCATTCTATAATGTCTTTCCATACAAATGCTGGCTCTGATCAACATTTGGAACACCATGAAAGCTGTTTCCACTGCTTCTATTGCCCTACAATATAATATGTAAAAGTTGATGTAAATTTATGGCCAAGTCATGCAAATAAATAAACACAACTACCCCGATCGCCAATCCTATTCATAGTACATCATAAACAAAAGGACATAGGCTGGAGAGAAAATAAGAAAAATAATAAGAGACACAATACAAAATGTTGAAGTAGTCAAATCATACAGTGAGACCGTTTAGCTAATTATCTTCCAAAAGAGAGAGAAACAAAACAAAGAATTTCTAAGTCCCTTCCAGAAACTTAAGAGGTCATGCATGACACTGTTTCAGGAAATAGTTGTAATGATTTGGCCATTATATCAGTCATAAGCAAGGCACTTCATCTTTAAGTTAAGAGATAAGAAGTTAAAAATAATGGGAAGAAAAAGTTTGCACTTCATGTGTAGGCTATTTCTGTAGCAACCTTTCATGTGTTTTATTTACAGTAAGTAAATTTGCCTATTTCTAACTTACCAACAATTGATAGGCAAATGATGTTTTATGTATCACAAAGATCAAACATAAGGCATCACAGGGTTACAAAAATAAAATGATAATGAGCATCCTTACTAAACCACCCTAGCAAGATGTAACTACATGCTCATTCCATACTAATGGAATACCATCATAACGATTATACATTCGTCCATGACCTTGGGTAGTACAATACGATGATTGATAACAACTATGTCAGCCATAGCCCAAACTTTGCTCTGCTTCATTTTTTTTGACAAGGTGCTCAGAACCATATGAAGAATTAAGGGAATAAAGGTTCAGTAGTAAGTAACCTATCACGGGGAAAACAAAGAGATTTAAAAAGGGAATGAATTGCTAACCTTTAGGTGATAAGGAATGAGTTGCTAGTGGTAACCATACAGACGTAAACCCAGACTTTGCAATGCATGGAACTTTCCTTTCTAAATTTCTCCATCAATCATATTTACAAGACTCCCAGTTACAAGCCTGTGGAGAAAATTTGCAGCCGGATCCCAACACTTGACAGTTATTGTCAGGATACAGCAGTTGAACTTGAGATATGGTGTGCACAGTTTTTCTTAATCATGCCCTTCTAATATAACCATAATCCACAAGTTGGAACTTATCAGGTTTTATTTAGAGATATTATATTGGATTTGAAAAAGAATTGATGTCGCTGTATAAATTAAGACCGGCCACCATTGTCCAATTTACCTGAAGAAGACTTCATATATACCCTCAGCTCGTCTTTTGATATCAAGCTGAACATTGTTTGGGCTCTGTCCGGATCAAATCCAGCCCTAATTGGAAATCACAGTATAACACATGTTGGTTATCAAAGTAGTTACTAGTTATCCCTACCGTTAGCATGCGAGCATATGTACATATATTTTTACTATTTGGAAAGTAGATCTTAGCTCAATTTCTATTTTTGATAAGTTAAATACAGTTGTAGTTCGACCAGGAGAGAAACAATTGAAAAGGAGTAGCAGCATATGAATCAGCCATTCAGCTTGCTAAGTTGCAAATTTGAAAAGGTACTTCATGAGAAAATACCTTTCATATCGAGGACAAGAGAAGACCAAGGATTCACAGATACGGATTCGGTACTGAACTAATAGCATATCAGATAATAGAGGAATTAGGGGAGGAAGAGAAATAGATACACAGTACCAGGGGGTTCAACTGTGAACAGTAGTTTTCCAGTCCTCGTCAATCGTCCTTTCTTTGTGGGGTTCACCGTATTCGAAGTTTTTGCTCTCATATTATCTTTGGACTTCTGTGCATACATTTCTGCTACCTGTCACGGGTACGGGAGCTCTATATCGGCTTGGCGGAATTTTTTTCTCACCAATACAGAGCCAAGACAACACACCCTGCGAAAATCTGGAACCCCGCACACGTGATGGCAGCAAGCTTGCGCAACTTGCTCAGCCTCAAACCCAAAGATCGGAATTTTCGGAAAATTAATAAACCCACCAGGATAACATGCAAACGCCACCCAATATCACAATACACAATGCTAAAATACCATAAAATCAAGAGAACACAGCAAGCTTACGGGAAATATCCCAACCTTATATTAATCATAAATAATACAAGGAAATACACAATGTTACATTTACAACATAATAATCTCTCTCACAAGCACTCAAGCTTACAAGATTCACTCACTCTCATGCTGTAGCAACACCTGGAGAAGCCGAATCTACTGCTGTACGCCACTCACACGCACTGCCGTTCACGATCCAGCCTTGATCTAAGCTTGCATGCAGAGAAGGACCTCACAATCTCCTGCGTTTTCCAGCTTAGAATGGGTATCAGCACTGGTTTTTCACTCCAGCTCGAATACTGATATTTCTTCCCCTCTCCTATCCGTCTCCACCCCCAAGTGGACAATTTAATGGGATTTTACAACCAACACTGTAGTGGCAGACTTGGGCCATCTTTCTCAAGCTAAATAAAACACTTGGGCCTCTTGAAATAATGTGAACAAGGGTCATATTTATTCAGCTCTTGGATTAGTCATTTGGGCCTTTTCCCCTCTTGAAATAAAGCCCACCAGCATTCCACATTCATGCTTCCAGCCCAATCCATCAGAATAAGTAACCCAACCAGCCAAGTGCAATCTGCCTGGACGCCTCAACGCCTCAACGCCATGGTCCTGCCTGTGCGCAAATTTCCGCCAATTTCACCCATTGTTCTCAAACAATGCAAATGTGATTTTCTACAGTAGCTTGAATGTCCAACCATGTTCCCTCATGGCCATAACTATTTCCCATACCTTCGGATTGGAGTTTTGCAGCCATACAAGTGCGGCCGCTTTTTACGCGCACCAATCTACGTAAATACAGTGCACCGCCAACGCACGCTGCCTCCCGCGCTCAATTGTCGACTGAAATAAATATTGGGCTTAATCCCTTACGCCCAAGTTCGATGTCTGCAGCTTCTGTATTTATTTTCCATGCCCCGCTCTAGGCACAGATTCGCCATGACCCGTGCTCCTCGCGCAGGCACCGCATCTCAAAGTTTTAGGGTGTGACTCTACCATTGTATCGCCATTCAGATCCCAAGACTTAATGCACTCACTTTCGAATAAACCGATGGATCAGATACAGAATTAAATTATTTTTAAATGCCCAATTCGTCGATCTCAATCTGACATTTTTAGATTTCAACTGACTTAGAGTGGGATCAAATCCAGCCCTGAATTGAACACAAAAGGAGACCGTGGCATACTAGAACTATCCAGGTTCTAAAGTCGACTAGCCCATTTTCGATGTGGGCTTTTTCACTAGGCCGAAGGACATTTTCCCACCCATAGTTTCAGGCTGGGACAAATTCCCACCCGCTTAAGTTTAAAAGCCCGAACTCCCACTCATCACTTATTCTTTTATTATTATTTTATTAAAATTACTAAATTACCCTTTTAAAAATTAAAAATTTATAATAATTTTTAAATAAAAATTTTAAAAAAATTTGGAAACCCAGCAGCCACCGCCGCCGGCACCGGCGACGGTGGCGGCCGATAATAGAACCAGGTGGCCATTTCCGGCCACCTGGTTCCAGGGGAGGCCAGATCTGGCCTCCCCGTTCGGTGGAGGCGGCCAAATCGGCCTCCTCCAGTTTCGGAGGAGGCGGCCAGATCTGGCTACCTCCGTGTAGGACCCGCCGTCACGAGTACCCCTGCTGCCGAATAATAACAATATCTGGGGAGCTTTTTATTAATCATCTGAAAATCTGGGTACCTGTAGCATCCTAGATTTTAGAAAGCTCTTAGGGGTAGAGTTCTGGGGTTAGAAATAGAATTCAGAGATAGATTGGGGGTCTAGAAGAGTTCAGGGGTGAGATAGAAGTTTTCCAGAGCTGTGTGACCTTCGTATGATGCCTTTAGGGAGGTTTTAATCATGCGAAGCGCGGGAAATGAGTTTCTTTCATTTTCCCTTGGTGCACTCCCGTGCACTTTTCCCTGCACGCCCGTGCAGGTGGGTAGAAAAGAGTGAGAGACGAGAGTTATTTCATTTTTCTCATCCAGTTTCAGCTTCTCTCTTCTTTGTTTCAGCAGCTCTCAGCCCTAGGCGAGAAATCCAGTTTTCAGCAGCTCCCAATCCAACAAGAGATCAGAGAGATTAGTTTGGATTAGAATTCCAGCAGCTATGTCAAGAGGTAAGTGTTTCTTACTTCTTCCAGAGTTTCCCAGCTTGCTGTGTGATGCTTGATGATGCTTGGAAATGTATGTTTGTATTTCTAGCTTGTTTGGTTGCTTATATGCGATGAGATGATGATTCAGATGCTTGCTTTCCACCCAAATACATGCATGCTTTGTTTGTGTGTGTGTGTTGTGAGAGAAAGCTTGAGTGGCCATGGTGAATTCAGTAGAATTGGATGGAAGATGAAATTGATGATGTGTATGAGTTTATTGAAGTGCCTTGGATGTGTGTTTGTGTTTAATTTCAGATTGGATGAGATTTGGGTTGGTTTCCTGCATTTCCAGATGAAGGCTGCTGCTGCAAACCCAGGTGCACGACCGTGTGTCCGCAGACGCACGCCCGTGTGCCTTTGGTTTTGCGAGCGCACGCCCGTGTGCATGCTGAGGCACACGGCTAGGAATGCAGGGCACACGCCCGTGTGTCCTGAGGGACACGGTCGTGTGTCCTTCTTTTGCTTGTTTTGGCCATCAGATTCCCGAGAGCAGCACGGCCAGGCACACGACCGGCGCACGGTCCCGTGTGTCTGGGCACACGCCCGTGTGCCCGTGCCTAGCACGGCCGTGTGTGTCTCTTGCACGCCCGTGCGTTTGCTTTGCACGCCCGTGCTCCAGTATTATTTTCCAGAAAGAGGCAGAAATGATTTATTAAGGTTGGGTAATCCTTCCAAGGGCTTTTAATCATCAGATAGTCCAGATAACAGCGAATAAATGCAGCATATGCATTCATAGCATAGCATGTAGCCTGAATGAGGATCCAGGGATCCGAATTCAGTAGATTTCAGCAGTCAGAACCCAATGTATGGGTTTCAGCTTTGGGGTGAACTCGAGGGGGCATCTGTGGGACCCAGCTTTCTGACACCAGTCAGTCAGCTCAGCAGTAGTATTTCAGTATTCAGCAGATTCTAGCCAGTAGCTAGAATGTTCAGCCCACTTGGCCAGGATGCGAATCCCTGTGTTTCACCCAGTCTGATCAGTACAGCAGGTACCTTTGGGTACAGATAGAGATTCGCATGCATGCATATTCAGATTTCAGCTATCATGTCATGACATTCATTTCAATAATGAATTAATAATGAGTAACAGATAAACAGTTAAGCAGATTCAGCACCCGCAAGCGCGTAGATGTATGATAGGGCCGAGATTAGTTATATGTGCCCTTGTTTGTGCTTGTTTGGGTTGAGGGAAGTAGGAAATGCTTACTGGGTGATTTTCATCACTCATCCTTTTCCTCCTTCCTTCCTTTTCAGGTCAGTTTGCTGCTGGCGAGGAGCGGGTGGACTGGGGTTCGCGAGAGAGGACCCACACACACCATTTTCAGCATGTACATGTATTTTCTTTCAGTTTTGGACCTGTGAGGTCTTGTATATTTTGTACATTCTCAGATATAAAGAATGATGTACAGAACAGTTATATATATATAGAAAAGCCAGATGGGCTCATTGTACAGTTTAGTTTAAATTTCATCTTCCGCTTATGTATTTAGTTCAGTAGGATTTTCTTTTCCGTAGGATTCCCGTCTCGGGTACCCGATTTCCAGTTTATTAAATAAAAAGATCAGTTTCTTCAGCAGCAGGGGTACTCGGGGCGGCGGGTCCTACAGTACCCGCGACGGGAATCCTACGGAAAAATAAAATAACTGAAACTGTCCAATGCTTTACATTTCTGCACACGCGGAAGCTCATCTGAATATACATCATATATATATATATACATCCGAAATATACAACTGTTCTGTGCAAGGGCCCATTGGCCGACATCATATACATACATAGTGTTTCTGTACATCCGGATACATACAAAAGTACATATGACCACACAGGTCTAAAACTGATACAAACTGCGATCGAGGTGTGTGTGTGTGCCCTCTCCGTCAGCCTCAATCCAACCGCTCCTCGAACCCAGCACGAACACCTGCAAAACTGGAAGAAGGAGGGGGATGAGTGATAAAGATCACCTAGTAAGCGCTCCTTACTTCCCTCAATACCCAAGCAAGCACAAACAATCATATAAACAAACACATACCTGGGCCTCGACCCTAATCATGCATCTATGCGCTTGCTGAAATCTGGAAACTGTTATCTGGATCTCATTTATTCATTAATATCATATGTATGCACGTCATGATGTGTATGTCATGTCATGCTAACTGAAAACTGGATGCAAGCATCTGAATACCTCTCTCTGTACCCCCGGGTACCTGCTGTGCTGATCAGACTGGGTAATACAGGGATTCGGCATCCTGGCCATGTGGGTTAAACAGTCTAGCTACTGGCTAGAAAGCTGAATCTGAATACTATACTGCTTCGATCTGACTGGTGTCAGAGAGCTGAAACTGAAATGCTGCTGAATCATCTAACTGGTGTCAGGAACTGAATCTAAAATACTGCTGAGCGTTCTGACTGGTGTCAGAAGGCTGATTCCCACAGATGCCCCCTCGTATTCACCCTATACTCTTACCCGTACATTGGATTCTGAATACTGCTGAATTCGGATCCCCTGATCCTCTCTGAAACTACATGTCATGTCATGATATGCACATGCAGTTTATTATTTGAATACATGCTCAACTGATGCTTATCTGAAGCCAATTAGCCTTTACCTGAATTTCCCATGCTTAATTAATCAAATAATATTATTTTTCTGAAATTCTGCTGATGCACGGGCGTGCATGAAACGTGCACGGGCGTGCACCTTGATGCACGGGACCGTGCGCTGGTCGTGCGCCTGGTCGTGCAAGCTACTGGAATTCACTATTCATCTTCACTGAAAATGCCTACGCACGGGCGTGCGTATGCGAACACACGGGCGTGCATGTACATTTTCTGGCCGTGCATGAGTCGTGCACCCGGGCGTGCATCTGGAGAAACACAGGCTCACGGCCGTGCCATACTGGCGCACGGTCGTGCGTCTGGTTCTTCAACAAAGCACCGCTCGGAAAATGCATGAAATGGCCAACCAAAACACATCCAATTACAATCACACTTCAAGTACATGTTCTCAACATTCAAATTAACACAATTCAAGCCTCAACCTGCACATGCATCATCAATCATGGAATCTACCATGCAAACATCTTATTTCTCTCACTAAAGCCATACATACACACATGCATGCTTCAAAGGTGAGAATTTGCCATCAAACTCGACATGCAAGGCCATAAAAGCATCTCAAACATTCATCAACATGCATATAATTCATCCATGGCAGCAAAAGGCACAAAGCAAGCCGGGAAAACTCAAGAAAAGGTAAGGAAACACTTACCTCTCTCCATGCTTTGAAATAAAGCTTGAAATCACTAATCTCTTGGCTCTCTAATCGGATTGGGAGCTTCTTGCAGCTGGATTCCCTCTCTAGGAACAGGAGGAGCTGAAATTGAAGAGAGAAAATGGCTAAAAGAAACTTGGGTGAGAAAAGAAATGACATTTTTCTCGGCTCTCGCTTAAATACCATGCCACGCACGGGCGTGCACCAATGTTGCACGGGCGTGCACCAGGGAAAATGAATTTAATTCATTTCCCGCTCACTCGCCTAATCGAATCCTTCCGAAAGGATTCCAACGGAAGCCGCATGGCTCCGAAAACTTACCAACTCACCCCTGAACTTAACCAGACTCCCAATCTCTCTCTGAATCTCAATTCTAACCTCGAAACTCTAACCGAAAAGGTTT
>JAJEJH010000441.1:0-54088 GCA_026122585.1 Anacardium occidentale
TCATAGATGACATTCTGTTTTATTCTAGAAATGTGGCAGAGCACGAGAAGCATCTTAGATTCGTGTTTCAGAGGCTGAGAGACCATGATTTATTCTCCAAATTCTCCAAGTGTGAGTTCTGGCTTGACAGAATGGCATTCCTAGGCCACGTGGTGTCAGCAGATGGGATTTCAATGGACCCCAGCAAGGTGGAAGCGATTCTGACTTGGCCATGGCCGAAGACAGTGAAAGAAGTCAGGAGCTTCTTTGGGTTAGCAGGCTACTACCGGAGGTTCATTAAGGGATTCTCCAGCCTAGTAAGGCCTCTCACTGCCTTAACTAGGAAAGAGACTCTATTCATGTGGTCAGAGGAGTGTAAAGAGCGTTTCCAGGAGTTCAAGCAGAAATTGACCAGTGTTCTAGTTTTGGCGCTACCCCGGGAGGGGGTAGAGTTCGATATATATACAGATGCATCCTATCAAGGGATTGAGGCGGTTCTAATGTAGAATGGTAGGGTGATTACCTACGCCTCTAGGCAACTGCGGGATCATAAGTTGAGATACTTTATCCCCGACTTGGAGCTTGCAGTAGTCGTGTTTGCCCTGAAGATTTGGAGACACTACCTCTATGGAGTCAGATGCAGCATATATTCAGACCATAAAAGTCTGAAGTATTTCTTCACCCAGAAGGAGCTCAACATGAGACAGAGAAGATGGTTGGAGCTGGTGAAGGACTATGATTGCGACATCAGATATCACCGAGGTAAAGCCAATGTGGTGGCTGATGCCTTGAGCAGGCGAGTAGCTCTATCCAGCCTATCAATTCAGAGAGAGCTGCAACATGAGTTGGTCAGAGAGCAGATTGAGATTATGTCTGTGGGTTTCTCGAGGCTGCATATAGATCTTCCCTGTATGATGAGATTAGAGAGCGGTAGATGTCAGATGAGCGGACTCAAAGTATGCTTCAGAGGATGTCAGAGAGAGTAGTGCCAAACTTCGAGTTCAGAGATGAGACCTTGAGGTTTAGAGACAGAGTTTGTGTGCCCCAGAGTTCAGAGTTCAGAGCTGAGACAGAGGATCTTGTTAGAGGTACATAGTGTGGTGTACTCAGTACACCCAGGAAGTACGAAAATGTATCAAGACCTCAAGAAGAGTTTCTGGTGGTTAGAGATGAAGAGGGACATAGCAAACTTCATTTCCAGACGTCTAGTATGCCAGCAAGTGAAGGTAGAGCACCAGAAACCCTCAGAATTACTTCATCCTTTAAGTATTCCTGTGTGGAAGTGGGATGACATCTCCATGGACTTCATTTTTGGTCTTCCCAGAGTCCAGAGGAGATATGATGGCGTTTGGGTGATAGTGGATCGGTTGAGTAAGTCGGTTCATTTCTTACCGATCAGACCGAACATGTCTATTGAGCTGCTAGCCCGACTTTACATCAGGGAGGTGGTCAGACTCCATGGTGTTCCCAGGACGATAGTGTCATACAGGGACTCCAGATTCCTGTCAACCTTCTGGAGATCTCTGCAGAGAGCATTGCGAACCAGACTACAGTTCAGCTCAACATATTACCCTTAGACAGATAATCAGACTGAGAGGGTGAATAAGATATTGGAGGACATGCTGAGAGCCTGTTGTATGGACTTCCAGACCGATTGGGTAGAGTTGATTCCTCTAATGGAGTTCGTCTATAACAATAGTTATCAGACGATGATTCAGATGGCTCCATTCGAGGTATTGTATGGTCGAAAGTGTAGATCTCCTCTCCATTGGGATGTGATTGGAGAGAGACTTCTTGGAGACAATAGTGGGACCAGAGACTACTCAGAGGATGATTGAGCAAGTCAAGATCATCAGACAGAGGATGAAACAGGCCCAGGATCGACAGAAGAGTTATGCTGATCAACGGCGTAGAGAGATAGAGTTTTCAGTGGGCGATAAGGTGTTTCTGAGGATTGTTCCCTACAGGCAAGTTCTCAGATTCGGTAAGAAGGGAAAGTTGGCGCCCAAATTTATTAGTCTCTACGAGGTACTTGAGAGAGTAGGGACGGTCGCCTACAGATTAGCACTGTAAGCCAGCATGGACAGAATCCACAACGTCTTCCACGTGTCTCAATTGAGGAAGTATGTGAGAGATCCATCGCATGCTTCAGTTTTCAGAGATTGAGTTGGCAGAAGACCTCAATTATCAAGAGCTTCCTGTGCAGATCCTGGATTACAGAGTCAAAGTCCTCAGAAATAAAAAGATCCCACTGGTCAAGGTTTTATGGCGCAGCCAACGTGTGAAAGAAGCCACCTGGGAGATAGAGTCTGAGATCAGGGATAAGTTCCTAGAGTTGTTCAGGTAAATTCCAGGGTCGAAATTTTTATAAGGGGGGAGGAATGTAACATCCCAGGTTAGAAAAGCCCTTAGGGGTAGTTTTGGGGTTATAAATAGAATTCAGGAATAGTTTGGGAGTCTAGAAGAGTTCAGGGGTGAGTTAGTAAGTTTTCCAGAGCTGTGTGGCCTTCGTATGATTCCTTTAGGGAGGTTTTAATCATGCAAAGCGCGGGAAATGGAATATATTCATTTTCCCTGGTGCACGGGAGTGCACCTTTCCCTACACGCCCGTGCAGGCGGGTAGAAAAGGAGAGAGACGAGAGATTAATGCATTCTCACCCATTTTCAGCCAAGTTTTCTTCTTCATTTTCAGTAGCTCCCAGCCCTAGACGTGAGATTCAGCTTCCAACGGCTCCCAATCTAGTTCAAGAGTAGAGAGAATAGCTTGAGTTGTGTTTCCAGCTTCCAATGGCGAGAGGTAAGTGTTCCTTACTCTTTCTTCGCGTTCCTAGCTTGTTTGATAATGTTGGAAATGTGTGTTTTCATTTCCAGCTCGTGATGCTATGTTGTATGCTTATACATTGATGTTTGGATGATTTTATGATGATTTCCACCCAAATACATGCATGCTTTGTTTTTGTGTGTGTGTTGTGAGAGAAAGATTGAGTTGTCATGGTGGATTCAGTAGCAGTGGATGGATGTTGAAATTGAAGTGATTTGTTAGCTTATAGAAGTGCCATTGATGTGTGTTTAAGTTTAATTTGAGTTTGGATGTGAAATAGATGGGTTCCTGCATCTTCCAGGTGAGGCTTGTCGCTGTAAAATCAGGTGCATGCCCGTGTGCCTATAGACGCACACCCGTGTACCTGTGTTTCTGCGAGTGCACGCCCGTGTGCACGAAGTGCACACGGCCAGGATGCAAAAGACACGACCGTGTGTCCTGAGGGACGCGGTCGTGTGTCCACTTTACGCATGGAATGGTCAGATTTTCCAAAACCTTGCACGCCCAACCACACGGCCTGCGCACGGTCCCGTGTGTTTGGACACACACCCGTGCGTCAGCTTGAAATTCCCAGAAAAGATAGAAATGAATTATTAAAGGTTTGGTAATCCATCTAAGGGCTAATAATCATCGAATAATCCATATTTCAGATAAGAAATGATGCATATGCATACACAGCATAGCATGTAGCCTGAAAGCGGATCTAGGGATCTGAATTTAGTAGTTTTCAGTATTCAGAACCCAATGTATGGGTTACAGTTTTAGGTGAACTCGACGGGGCATCTGTAGGACCCAGCTTTCTGACACCAGTCAGACTGCTCAACACAGTTTTTAGCTTTCTAGCTAGTAGCTAGAATGTTCAGCCCACTTGGTTAGGATACCAAATCCTTGTGTTCATCAGCCCGATCAGCACAATAGGTACCTTAGGGTACAGATAGATTCAGATACATGCATTATCAGTTATTTTCAGTTTCCAACTCAGCATGACATGACATGACATCCACATCATGACATGCATGGTTAATGAAAATCAGTAAGCAGTAAGCAACCAATAATCAGATTCAGCACTAGCAAGTGACTGGATGTATGAATAGGGCTGAGGCCAGGTATGTGTGTATGTTTGTTGCTTGCTTGGGTCGGGGGAAGTAAGGAATGCTTACTAGGTGATCTTTATCACTCATCCCTTCCTTTTTCCTTCCTTTTCAGGTTTTGTTACTGTTGGCGAGGAGCGGGTGGACTGAGGCTTGCGAGAGAGGACCCCACACACACTTTCCAGCATGTACTTTATTTCAATTTTGGACTTGTGAGGTCTTGTATGTATTTTGTATATGTTCAGATGTACAGAACCATGTAAAGAACAGTTGTATAAATGGAAAGCCATTATGGGCTCATTGTATATTTCAGTTTCAGCTTCCGCTTGTATGCAAGTGTAAATAGTAGCAGTAGTTGTTTTATTTTTGTAGGATTCTCGTCGCGGGTACCCGACTTCTAGTTTAATAAATAAAAAGAACAGTAATACTCAGCTGCAGGGGTACTCGTGGCGGCGGGTCCTACAAGAAAGCCCAAGGATGGGCCTGCAGCGAGCTCGTGCTGAACATGCGCAATGAAATGGCCAGGCCCGTGCTGATCGCGTGTGTAATGCACGCACCAACTGAATGACCCATAACTACCTTCTTTCCAGTGCATTTTTTTTCTTTCTCTCTCCTGCCACTGCCAGGCCCACGTGTTACGTAGCTGGTTGCCTTTTTTCGTCCAAACCGCCTATAAAAAGAGAAAAGGGGACGACTAGGGGTTGGAGGAGAAAAACTTTCGGGGGGAGGAGAGAAAAAAAAATTGGGAGAAACGGGGGAAAAATTTTAGAGAAAAGAAAATTTTCAGAAGAGGATTTTTCGGAAAAAAAATTTTGAAAACCAACTTCTGTAATTTTGGTTCATCCTCGACTTAGTATTCAATTAAATTCGATTCAATAATTTTCAGGTACCCTTGAGGGGGATTTTTCTGTAAATAATATACATATATATTATTATTATTTATGATCTCATATATATATATATATATATATAAGTTATATTACCTGTTTATGTGTTAAAAATATTATGTGTGAATAATTGGTGAATTGTATTTTTATTTTGTGCATAAGTGAGTTAATATCCTGTATTAACATTTTTCTTTGTTGTATTTTCGTGTGTATGTGACTATTCTATATGTATATTCAAATTTTTTTTTGTATTCATATTTTATATATGTTGTACTTTTTTGTTGATATTTCGTATTCGATTTCTTTTGCATATTGATACTTGTTTTTTTATGTATATTCTGTATTTTAGTATATTGTATTCTGTATTTTTTAAATTCTACATGTATATGTATCATAGTATACTGCATATAATAAATATTCTGCAAGAAGTATATTTTATATCCTACATGTATTCGTATATATTAGATATATAACTTTTGCAAGCACAATGTGCGGATGAGACTGGTGGCCTTGATGGCAGCAAGCGGCCATGTTATTCCCCCCTCCTAGGTTCAAACCACGTTGCTGGGCAAAGCTGTTTTTTATTTTTATTTTACATATTCATTTTATTTTTCTGGTTATTGTACACAAATACATATATTATTATTTTTTGTACATACGTTATATTATGTTATACTGTACATATACCTTTTATTGCATATTGTGCATGTATTATTTTGTATATATTTTATATGTATAAGTTACATATATAATGTAATTATTTGAATTGTGCATGTTGTATGTCTATTTTTTTTATATATTAATTGTATATATTAAGTATTTATATTACTGTACATGTATATATTATATGTATTGTGTAATTATTGAATTGTACATATTGTATATATTGAGTGTTTGTATTACTGTATATATTTTTTTGTATGTATATATAAGCTATGTATTTTTGTTTTTGCTGGAGGAAAAATTGCATATTTGTTGAGTGTTATGTGTGCGCCCGCGTATATTGCATATAGATAATATTTTTGCATGCAATTTGATTGAATGTGGTTGGTTGCATTGGTGGCAAGAGGCGGGGGATTTAGTCCGTGCGACCCGGGTTTGAGTCGCGGTTGGGGGGAATCTGCTTATTTCACCTACTATGCGTGTGTGTATATATTATTGGGCTTCCTGGTTGGGCTGCATGCTGTCAATTTTTATTGGGCGGGCTAGTTGGGTTGCACTTTGTTTATTTCTATTAAGTGGGCTGCATTTTGTATATTTCCTTAGATGGGCTGCTTTCACTTGGGCTAGGGTATTGATTAAATTGTTCATTCTTATTTTTATTCTATAGGTATAATTCGTTTTAATTAAATTTTGTTTTGTAGGATTTATTTATTTATTATTTTTAGGCTTGTTTAGGGTTAGAAAAAATGTATAGGGGTGTATGGAAAAATGGTTGTAATTTTTAATTTTTAATTTATGTTGATTTGGTTTTATATTCTATGACTAACCTAATTTGTTTTGCAAGATTTATTTATTATTTCATAGGCTTGTTTAGGGCTAGAGAAAATGTATAGAGGTGTATGGAAAAGGGTTGTAAATTTTAATTATTTTCTTTTCCATATTTTATTATTTTCGTGGATGAATGTAATTTATTGTATATGTATGATTATAAATAATGCATCGTGTGATAATACGGAACCTAATTAAACTCGGTAACGCGTTTAACAAACAAACCACAAAAGTGGAGGTCGGCTTTCATGCCGGGCAGCATGGGTGCCTAACACCTTCTTATCGCCGTACCTGACTCTCTGAACCCGACCCATTGGATAGGTGAGGAGTGGTTGGGTCCTTTGCAAGGGATCCATAAATCGCCCATCCTCATCGATGTGTATTTTCCTGGGGTTACTCCCAGGTGGCGACTCCATATACTCCGTAGCGGGTCATAAACCCGTTATGCGCTCCTCTTGACCACGTTTAGGATGGTTAAACAATAGTGGTAAGTCTGTCCTCGCTCGACGTGACAAAAACCGACGCCACAATACTGCTATTTATCTATTAATTGATTGTGGTGCCACATATAGCTTTATATTTAAAGAGGTAGTAGATTGTTTAGCGGTGATCTTTAATGTGACGAATAGGAATATCTGTGTAGAGATATCAAATAGTGGTATAATTCTGAGTGATTGAGTACTATTAGATCAGGAGATAGAGATTATGGGTAAGAGATTGAGAATAAATTTGATCATATTAGAGTTGACTAATTTTGACATGATTCCAGTTATGGATTTCTTGAATAGTTATGACACAAAGATAGACTATAGAAGAAAAAATGTTAGACTACAATTTGGCCTTGATCAGTTTATGTTCGAAGAGGGGAAGATGGAGACCATACTTATTTCTTGTTTATAGGTGATGAGATTTTTAAGTAAAAGTTGTGTAGGATGCTTGGCTAATATAGTGTTTAAGAGTGTGGTTGGGCTAAGTATCAAATAGGTGCCTATAGTGAAAGAGTTTTCTAATGTGTTCTCAGAGGATTTACCAAAGTTGCCTCTTAAAAGAGAGCTAGAATTTTGCATTGAGCTATTTTTTGGTATGACTTATATTTCCAAGGTTTCGTTTCAGATGGCTCCAACAAAACTTTGGGAGTTGAAGAAGCAACTTTAGGAGCTTATTGGTAAAGATTTATCAAGCCAAGCTATTTTCTTTAGGGTACTCCAATATTGTTTGTAAAGAAGAAAGATAGATCCTTAAGGACGTGTATAGACTACAAAGAGTTAAATAAAATGATAATAAAAAATAAGTATATATTGCCTAGGATTGATAATTTATTTGACCAGTTGAGTGAGGTTGCAATGTTCTCTAAGATTGACTTAAGGTCTGGGTACTATCAGATGAGAGTAACAGATAGATGTGCCTAAGACTGCTTTCAAGATGAGGTATGACCACTACAAGTTTATGGTGATGTCTTTTGGGTTGACAAATGCTCATACAATGTTTATGAGCTTGATGAATTGAGTTTGTCAAGATTGTCTAGATAGATTTGTTGTTGTATTTATCGATGACATCTTGGTTTACTTAATGAGTACAGATGAATATCAGCAACATTTGAGATTTGTTTTTCAAAAGTTAAGAGATCAACAGCTTTTTGCCAAGTTTAGTAAATGTGCAGTTTTGGTTGAGTAGTGTGTTTTTTCTTGGGCTATAGTGTCAATAGCTGGTATATTAGTGGACCCAAGTAAGATAGAAGTTATTCTGAGTTGACCGAGGCCAAAGACACCTAAAGAGGTAAGGAGTTTTCTCGGGTTAACTGGTTACTATAGCAGATTTATTGAGAGATTTTTCAGCATAGCAAAGGCATTGATTACTTTGACTCAAAGAAAGACACCTTTTATATGAGTTAAATAATGCGAGAAGTGGTTTCAAGAGTTAAAGTAGAGGTTAGCTAGTGCTCCAGTGTTGGTATTACCTTAGAAGGGTGCTAACTTTGACATTTATATGGATGTTTTCCACTAAGGGATTGTAATAGCTTAAGGGTAAAACTGTTTTTTTAGGCTTTTAAATCAAGGGTAAAAGTGAGATTCTTTGGTAAGAAGTAGATTTAAGAGTGTTCAGGGGTAGAAGAGTCATTTAGAAGCCATTCGTGGCTTGTACATAGATATTCTTGGAAGAATATTCCATGTATGGTGTAAAGAGAGAGGAAATTGAGATTTTTATTGCACACATGACCGTGTGTCATGGTATTTATTTATATATACCTTTTTATTTTTCTAGACGCGCAGTTTCAGCTTTCATTTTCTTCTTCTCCTTTATATTTTTTAGTAAACCCTAGAGTTGAGAGAGATCAAGTAGCAGCTCAGCTTTAGATCAGAGATATAGAAGTCTCTAGAAAGAGAGATCCAGCTTCTATGGCTAGATGTAAGTGTTCCTTTCCCTCTTTCACTTTGTTTTATAGCATGTTTCTTTTATTAGTTACGTTCTGGAAATATTACTTGCTTGTTGGATGCTTGCTTGAGTTGTGAAGCATGTGAATGATGATTTTATGGATGATTGAGTGGATGATTCCATGATTATATGTGTATTTCTTTGTATACAGGTATTTTATGCTTTATTTATGAGATATGGCGTGATTGAGATAAGATTTGGATGAATGTATGCATGCTAGTAGAAGCTTTAAGTGTGTATTGATGCTTGAATGAAGTTTGGAGAAGTTTGAGAGAGTTTTGGATTGGGATTTCTAGGTTTTCAGATGCCATCTACAAAAATCAAATTGAGCACATGTAGCATCCCAAATTAGAAAAGCCCTTAGGGGTAGAGTTTTGGGGTTAGAAATGAAATTCAGGAATAGATTGGGAGTCTAGAAGAGTTTAAGGATGAGTTAGAAAGTTTCCAGAGCTGTGTGGCCTTCGTATGACTCATTTCGGAAGGTTTCGATCATGCGAAGCGTAGGAAATGAATTAAGTTCATTTTCCCTTGGTGCACTCCCGTGCACATTGCCTTGCACGCCCGTGCAAGTTGCCTAGAAGAGAGAGACGAGAGACTTTATTAGCATTTCTCACCCATTTCAGCCACTTCTTTTCTTATTTCAGTAGCTCCTCCCAACCTTAGAGAAGAAACTTAGCTTCTAGCAGCTCCCAATCCAGCGAAAGAGCCAAGAGATTAGCTTGAGTAAAAGATTTCCAGTAGTCATGGCGAGAGGTAAGTGTTCGCTTACTTCTCCTTGTGTTTCCCAGCTTGCTTTGATGAATTATGATGCTCGGATGAGTTCCTTGCATGTTGATGAGTTTTATGCATGCTTATATGTTGATATGATGATGCATGTCGCATGAGATGTTGAATTTCCACCTTTGAATCATGCTTGCTTGCTTGTGTGTATTTTAGTGAGAAAATTGACATGCTTTCATGGTGGAATGAATTGTGTTTGATGCATGTTAAGATTGAGTTAATATACATGCTTATTGAAGTGCTGAGAATGTATGTTAGAAGTTGATTTAAAATCGATTGAGAAATGGTATATAATTTGTGCATTTTCCAGACATGTGTTCTTGTTTGAGAACAAGACACACGACCGTGTGCCAGCATGAGCACAACCTTGTGTCCTTGTTTTTACAGGGACACGACCATATGCACGAAGTGTGCACTGCCAGAATGTAGTGGACACGCCCGTGCGTCCTGAGGGACACGACCGTGTGCCAGCTATTTCAGTGAAATGTGCCCATAATTCTAGAAGCGAGCACGACCGGCTGCATGGCCAGTGCACGACCCCGTGCGTCTGGGCATACACCCGTGTGCCTTTGCCATACACGTTCGTGTGCCTTGCTCACACGCCCGTGCAGTAGCAAACTTTTCCAGAATAAGCAATAAATGATTAATAAAGCATGAGAAATCAATTTTAAGGTTAAATCAGCATCAGATAAGAATGAATTCAGTTAATAAAGCTGCATATGCATACCATAGCATGACATGTAGCTTGAGAGAGGATCAAAGGATCCGAATTCAGTAGCATTCAACATTCAAAACCCGATGTACGGGTTAGAGTATTGGGTGAACTCGAGGGGGCATATATGAGATTCAGCTTTCTGACACTAATCAGATTGTCCAGCATTTTAGATTCAGCGTTCTAACCAATAGCTAGACTGTTCAGCCCATATGGCTAGGATGCCGAATCCTTGTGTTCATCACCCTGATCAGTACAGTAGGTACCTTCGGGTACATACAAATTTTCAGATACATACATCATCAGTTATGTTTAGTTTCCAGTTAGCATGGCATGACATTTAAATCATGACATGAGTAAATAATAATAATAATCAGATATTCAGATAAACAGTTTCAGCGCCAGTAAATGACTAGATGTATGAATAGGGCCGAGGCCAGGTATGTGTGATTGTATGTTACTTGCTTAGGTTGAGGGAAGTAAGGAATGCTTACTGGGTGATATTTATCACTCATCCCCCTCCTTCTTCTTTCCTTTTCAGGTGTCTGTGCTGTTGGTGAGGAGTGGGTGGACCGAGACTAGTGGGAAAGGGCCCCACACCACAGTTTTAGTATCTATATTTCCAGTTTTAGACCTGATGGGTTTTGTAAATGTTTTCAGTTACTCAGATGTAAAAGAACGATGTACAGAACCATATGTATATATGATAAAGGCCAGTTTGGGGCCCATTGTATAGTCATTGTAAATTTCAGTTGTATGTATTTCAGCTTTCGCTTGTGTACAGATGTATAGTAGCAGTAGTTTTATTTTCGTAGGATTCCCATCGCGTGTACCCAAGTTTCCAGTTTATTAATAAAAGAACTTTATTATTCAGCAGCAGGGGTACGCGTGGTGGCGGGTCTTACAGCACACGACCGTGCACTTATGGGTACACGCCTGTGTGACCTTATTTTTGAATGAGCATAGCTTTACATGGCACCCGTATGTATTTGGAAAACCATACACACGTCTATGTGAGTGATGCACACGCTTGTGTGCTTAATCCCAATATCACATGCCTATGTAAGCAAGACATGAGAGTGTTGAAAGGAGTTATACGCCCATGTAAGTGTGGGACATAGCCTTGTGCCTTGTATGCATGCCCGTGTGTTCACACCACATGTTTGTGTGGCTAGCCAAAATTTCATAAAAAAGATTCTAGAAGCTAGCACAACCGAGCACGTACCTTGTGCACGACTCCGTGTGTCTTCACACACGCTTGTGTGTTTACTTGTACACATATGTGTACCTTAAGAAAAACACAAAAACACTTCTAAAGCATCCTTAAGTCATGATAAACCAATTTTAAGCATATAGAACTCAATAATAACAAAATATAAACAATATATCATGCATGATTAGCAACATATATCAGGACATGCCATATCAGATGTTTTCAGAAATGGATCGAAGGATCCAATAGCATAATTTTTAAAGTATAGTTATACGATGTTTCAGACATTAGTTAGGGGTGAATACACAAGAGCACCTGTGAGTTCGCACACTCGTTATAGAGGGAAACCAATGTCCGCTAGAAAAGACATGGTCATTGACCAAATTCGTTGGAGAGAGTGCTAGTTGTGCATCAATAGATTTTAGTAGGATTGAGGTCACATGACTAGGGTGTCGAATCCCTGTATTCATCAATTTGGCTAGCACAATAGATATTTTCAGATATAGTACTTTTTGGCTCAGTTTTCAATAGATATTATATGTATATATATATTCAAGATCTTCGAATCATAGCTTTTACTTCAGAAAAGGTTTCAAAAAATCATGCCCAAAAGCAAGTTTATGACTTTTTAGCATACACATGATATCAACATACACATTTCATATCATGTATAACATTTAATAAGAAACATAACAGATAAAGAAAAAGAAAACTATAGAAAACAGATGAAATCTCTGAAATATAAAGAAATAAGAAAACAGTAAAGTAGAGAATAATGTAACGAGTCACAAAACCAGCTAAAACCTGAAACTTACTAGTGTTAGAGATAGAAAACACTTGTTGAATGATTTTATAACTCACCCTTCCTTTCTTGTTTCTTTCTTGCAGGTCAATGATTAAATGGCTGAGCGAGAGCGAGACAACTATCAGGTTTTGGGGATATGACTTGGCAGTAGATTGCATATTATAGCTCATATACTTATATTTGGTTTTTACTCATATATATATGTGTTTTATACTGTAAATACATACTGTATGAATGATATTTTTTATATATAAAAAGAACCTGAAATTTTCAATGCATGTTGAGTATTTTCTGTTTATTCTTACAGTAAATTATGCTTATAGCTTCCGCATATAAAGAAATTTTCAATGCATGTTGAGTATTTTCTGTTTATTCTTACAGTAAATTATCCTCATTACAGGTGTTTTATGTTTATGGTTTATATTATATTCCGTAGTGCACAATGACCTGTGGTAGGGGTCACTACGGGGATTAGAGCAGTATTGATGTAGCAAGGTAGATTAATTGTTTATGCTTCAAGGTAATTAAAGGATTATGAGTTGAGATACCTTACTCATGATCTAGAGTTAACTACAATGGCGTTTGGTTTAAAGATCTAGAGACATTACTTGTATGGTGTCAAATGCTGCATATATTTTGATCATCAATCTCAAGTACTTTTTTATCTAGAAAAAATCGAATATGAGACATTGAAGATGGTTAGAGTTGGTAAAAGACTATGACTGTGAAATTCGCTATCATCTGAATAGAGCTAATGTAGTAGTAGATGCTTTGAGTAACAAAGTAGCTTTATCCATAATTTCACTTTAGAGTGAGTTGTATCATAAGATTACCAAAGAGGATATTGAGATAGTAACAATTAGTTTCTCCAGACTTCAGATTGTATCCATGCTACTTCATGATGTTAGGGTTGGTCAGATGTTAGATGTATTGGTTCAGAGTATGGTTTAGAGGGTCTTCGAAGGTACAACACTAGATTTTAAGGTCAAAGATGGGATTATGAGGTTTGGAGACAAAGTTTATGTGCTAGAGGATATAGAATTGAGATAGAGCATATTGTCAAAGGTTTATGATATGGCTTATTCAACACACCTAGGCAACACTAAGATGTACCAATATCTCTAGAGAGTTTTCTGGTGGTTTGGTATAAAGAGAGACACTGTAGATTATGTAACCAAATGTTTGATTTGTCAACAGATCAAAATAGAACATTAGAAGCCTTCTGGATTATTTCAGCCTTTGAGAATTCCTAAGTGAAAATGGGGAAGTATCTCAATGGATTTCATATCAAGACTTCCTAGGGTACAACATGGTTACAACATAACTGGGTAATAGTTAACAGATTAAGCAAGTTTGCACACTTCTTACTGATAAAAGAGGTTATGAGTACCAATTAGTTGGGTTGTTTATATGTCAGAGAGGTTGTCAAATTACATAGGATTTCTAGGGATATAACGTCAGACAAAGATTCGAGATTTTTGTCAACTTTCTTGGATAGTCTATAGAGAGTATTGGAGACTAGATTTTATTTCAGTTTAACTTATCACCAACAGACAGATGGTCAGACTAAGAGGGTTAATCAGATTTTATAGAACATATTGAGGGCTTGTTGTATAGATTTTCATACTAATTGGCCTGATTTGTTACCATTAATAGAGTTTGCTTACGATAATAGTTATTAGTCTATTATTTAGATGACATTTTTTGAGGCACTATATTATAAAAGGTGTAGATCACCACTACCTTAGGATGATATTATTAAGAAAGATTCTTTAAAAACATCAGTGGGGTTAGAGATGACTCAGTTGATGATAAATTATATTTAGATTATCAGGCTAAGAATTAAACAGACCTAGGATTGTTAGAAAGGCTATATAGATCAAAGGCGTAGGGAAATAGAGTTTGAGGTTAGAAACCATATGTTTCTGAGAGTAACTTCCTATAAACATGTCTTGAGATTTGGCAAGAGAGGTAAGTTGACTCTTAGATTTATTGGTATAGATGAGGTTTTAGAGTATAGTTGTAGGCACTCCTGTTGGATACTACTGTTTACTGTTTCTCTAAAATTTAAAAATAATATAATTTTAATAAATAAGAAATAATACCAATAATACCCAACAGAAATACCTAAACTGAGCTGAAACATTGCAACGGAAAACATGTGGTGCAAATGTATACATATACATGCCCGAAAACTTTATTATATATATATATATATTAAAATATTTACAAAAGATATGTGTATTGAAATATATACAATCACATGCACATAAAATTAAGCAAGCATGCAAACCGAAGCATGCTGCAAAAACTGAAGTAAAATGGATCCCAGACGGCAGCTATCTCCTCCCCTCAACCCCCAATATACTGACCTACAAGAGAAAGGAAAGTAGGGAGTGAGTGATATATTCACCCAATAAGTGTTTCCTATCTCTGACCTTAAACCAATCCTCTTCGAAGGATTGCCACATCATCACATACTGAAATAATGCTTATACATAGGAAGAAACCAAATTAGTTCTCACGTGTAATCATTTAATCTTAGCTTTTCATTTTGTTATTTATCTTTTTACTGTTCTGTTACTTATTTTCTGTAATTCACATATCATTACGTGACTTTTCATATATTCAGAATATTTACTAATTCTGTTATTTGTGTATCATTACACGTTGTTTCATATCATGAGTGTTACTGTTTCATTATTCTTATTGATCTTATCATTTTCTGAATGATATGCTACTGTATATGTCATATGAAAATGACATGCTATGAAACATGCTGAAAACATAGCTAGACCTGGGCTTGTATATTGAAAATAGCTTTCTGAAAACTGTTTATTGAAAACTGATATTGGATCCTGGGATCCCACATCTGAAATCTGATATAAAAGCTGATCTGAAAGCTATGCTAAAAACTGTGTACCTAAAGGTACCTACTATGCTACACAGACTGATGAATACAGAGATTCGATACCCTGACCATGTGAGTTTCTTATGCAAACGTGCGCCATAAACTGTATGGGTCATGTGATGCCTCTGAATCTCATACTGAATTGAGCGTCTCGTGCTATAACTGCATCTGATCCTCGGATCAGAAAAACTATAATCTACTAACTGAGCACCTCGGTATATGCCAATACATAAGGCTAATAATGAGCATATAGCTCTTGATGCAACGGGTGTGCTAGAATTCACAAGTGCCCCCTCGTATTCACCCTTGAAATCAATGTTTTTCTATTGAAAATATGAATTCAGATCCTTGGATCCATTTCTAAAAACTCTGTATGGTATGCCATGCTATGCTATGTATATGATGCATCATGTAAGCTTAACTAAGTTTAACTAAGCTTATTTTACTGTTTCATATTCATTTGATGGCTTTTACTATGCATATTTCTCATTTTATGCTTATTTTCTCTTTTCTGCCTGACGTACGGGTGTGCGTGTCTATGCGCACGAGCGTGCATGAACTTGCACGAGACCGTAAGCCAATCGTGCATGTGGTCGTGGTCGTGCTCAGCTCTATGATTTTTCTGTATTATTCTCATTTTCTCTTGGTGCACGACTGTGACATGAACATGCATGGTCGTGACCCTACATTTTAGGTCATGCACGGCTACGTGAACATGATCGTGGCCATGCAGAAATGCAGTATGCATGGGCGTGCGCTACGTGTACACGGGCGTGCGTCTGACACTACACTACCGTGACCTCTTGGGTCGTGCTTATTTCCATCCAAATCTCATACCAAACATAAATCAACTATTTTCTACATGCAAAACACTTCATATACACATATTTGCCCTTTCAATAACTTCAAATCGCACATTCATCATTCAACCCATTGCAAAGGCATGTATATACACATATTCTCACACATAACATACATATATGCATCAAATCCTCATCGTCATCACCTCAAATCATCAAACATGCAAAGTAAACTAGCAAGCATGTTGGAATCATTCTCATACATTTCAACCAAGCATCAAACATACCAAAAGCACAAAGGAAAGAGGTAAGAAACACCTACCTCTTGACATGCTTTCTCTCTCAAAGAAATCACAAGCTCAAGCTGGATTGGATGGTCCTGGTTGCTACTCTTTTCTTCTAGGGTTGATATGCTCTGAAAATCAAAGGAAAATCTTAGGTGAAAATGGATGGGAAACGGATAAACTCAACTTAAAACCCAAGGCAGATGAAACATTGCGCACGCCCGGTCGTGCATGGCAGAAAAATTACACTATTGCCATTTTCTCGAGCTCATATGCAAATCCTCTCAATAGGATCTATGCACAAACCACCTAACTCTAGAAAACATCTATTTCACCCCAAAACTCTCTCACAACCCTAGAATTCTCATCAATCTCAATCTAACGTCAGATTAGAAGCCTAAAAGACAAATCTAACCCTGGGATGTTACGATAGTGGTAGAGTTGCTTATATATTAGCCTTTTTAGCTAGTTTGGATAGAATCCACAATGTGTTTCATATGTCTCAACTAAGAAAATATATGGGTGATCCTTCTCATGTATTAGAGCTTTAAAATTTAAAGTTATCTGATGATTTAAGTTATCAAGAAGTACTAGTTTAGGTTTTAGACAATAAAGTGAAGACTCTCAGAAATAGAGAAATACCTTTGATTAAGGTACTATAGAGGAGTAAAAAACTCGAGGAAGTTACTTGGGAGGTTGAGGCTGAGATGAGGGAGAGATACCTAGAGTTGTTCAGGTAAATTTTAAGGACAAAATTTTATTAGGGGGGAGAGTTGTAATAGCCCGAGGGTAGAACTGTCTTTTAAGGCTTTGAAATCAAAGGTAAAAGTAAGATTTCTTGATATAAAATATATTTGAGAGGGTTCAAAGGTTAAATAGTTATTTAGAAGTTATATGTGACTTGTACATGTGTATTCTTAGGAGAGTATTCCATAGATGGCACAAAAAAAAAGGAAATTGAGATTTCTAAGGGATACACAATCGTGTGCCTAAGGCACACGACTATACATAGCATATTTTAGCCATACATATGATTTATTTTGCAGTTCGCCCAATTTCCAACTTTTGTCATCATCTTTTTCTTCTTTTCACTTCTCTAGTGAACCCTAGAGTTGTGAGAGACCAACTAGTAGCTCATTAGCTTCACATTAAAGATCTAAGGACTCTTAGAAAGAGAGAGTAAGCTTCTATGACAAAAGGTAAGTGTTCCCTTACCTCTTTCACCTTGTTTCATAGCATATCTTCTTTATTATTTGAGTTAAGTGGTCTTGGCTGTTGTTGTGATACTTACCGAACATGCATGAGCATTAAATGAAGGTTTGATTGAGTGATTTCATGTGAATATGCTTATATCACTGAAAATATGTGCTTTATGTTTTATTGTGATAAATGTGCGGGGCTAGCATGATTTTGATGAGATTTGATGATTATATATGTTGTTGCTGATGCTTTAAGCCTATTGTTATGCTTGATTGAGATTGAAAAGTGTTAGATGAGAAAAGAGTTGGGATTTCTTAGTTTACAAACGGGAGAGTACAGAGATTGAGTTGAGCACACGATCGTGTACTTGTAGATGCATGCCTATATGGTCTCATTTCTATATGAGCACGGTCTTGCTGTATAATCCCAATTTTAGTTTTCAACATATACTATATGTATATATTTAGGATTTTCGAATCATAGCTTTTATCTCGGACAGAGTTTTCAGAAAACCATGCCTAAGTGTAAGTTTTATGCCTATTCAGCATACATATGATATCAACATACACATTTCATATCATGTATAATATTTCATGAGAAACAGAATAAATAAAGACAAAGAACGCTACATAAAATACATGCATTTCTAGAAATAAGAAAACAGTAAAACAAAAAATAGAGTGACAAGTCACAAAGTTAGATAGAGCTTGAGACCTGCTTGTATTAGAGATAAGAAACACTTGTTGAGTGATTTTATCACTCACTCCCCTTCTTTATTGTTTCTTTCTTGTAGGTTAGTGATTGTAGAGGGTTGGGTAAGGGCGAGGAGGCTATCAGATTTTGGGAATATAACTTGACAGTAGATAGCATGTTCATGGCTCGCATGCTTTTGTATAGTTTGATCATGCATATATGTACATTATACTATTAGTATACACTGTATGAATAATATGTTTTATAAATGAGAAACCTGAGATTTTTCCATGCATCATTAGCTTCTTCTTATTAATATCAATAGTGATTTATATTTATAGTTTCTGCATGTAAAATTTTAAATTTAATAACAACTTTTACTTAGAATATTCTTATTTTAAATATATTTTTAGTGCAATTATTATCATTTAGACATCGTGTACGATGACTTATGGCCGGGGTCGTTATATATTTAAAATTTTTAAAGATATAAAAATATATTTTCATTAATTAAATTTAATGATTGACTATTAAATTTAATAATTGATTTTAGTAAAAGAGTTAATATTTGGTTTTTCAAAATTTTTTGGGTGGCATTTTGGTAGGTAAGAAAACCTGGGGTGGCCGCCTTTTTGAGTTTAAATCACACTAAAGCCCTAGCCTAATTCCCAGCCCCATCCAAATTACAGAAGCAAAGCAAGGCCACCGTGCTAGCGAGCCAGCTACCGGCCGACCACCGATTCGCACATCACCCAAAAAACGCAGAGAAAAAAATTAAAAATAAAAATCTAATCCTAGTGTCGTCACTGCTCACCCATCTCTTCTTCCTCTCGTCGTTGCTCATCTCTTCTTCTTCTCGACGTCTCTCTTTCTTCTCGTCTTTTTCAGGTTAGCGTACGTAAACCAAATACAAATTGTTTTTTGTATGAGAGAAACAGATTGATTTTTCTTAATCGTTGGCTTTGTATTTTTTTTTTTTTTTTTATGGGAGAAACGTATTGATTTTTCTTAATCGTTAGCTTTGTGTGATTTTTCTTTCTTTAATGTAACGTATGGGAACCCCCAAGAGGAAAAGCAAACATTATTTATAAATGATATTTTATTTTCACTATAGAAACTTGGTTATTCAAGGCTACTGCCAGTCTCATCCAATACAATCCTATAGCTCACATAATTATTTATTAGTTATATATTTTTTTCACAATTTTACTTTTGGTAGTGTAACTAGAATAATGATACCCTTAATTTTAAGTAGGAATTTCAGATCATTTTTTTTTTTTTTTGTGCGTTTGGTTCTTGGGAAATTTTGAGGGAAACGAAGTGAATCTGGCGTTTTAAGTTTAGAGTTGCGGTTGGTGAACTCCCAGAAAGGAAAACTTGTTACTTGATGTGGTTTAGTTGACTTTTGATCGGTTTGGGTCCGCTCCATTTGGGAA
Source organism: Anacardium occidentale (assembly GCA_026122585.1). Taxonomy (NCBI): domain Eukaryota; kingdom Viridiplantae; phylum Streptophyta; class Magnoliopsida; order Sapindales; family Anacardiaceae; genus Anacardium; species Anacardium occidentale. The sequence continues at coordinate 19,537 of JAJEJH010000441.1, forward strand.
ATATTATTTTATTGAAGTGTTTTGTTTGGTTTCTTAATTGTGCACTGCAATATTTGTTGTTTATTTTTTTATTTTAATTCTTCATTTTTATTTGTTTAATTTTGATTTTCAGATTAGAACACATGCAATTAGAAAGGATCATGAGAATATTGACAAGCCTTTGAAGTCTGCAGAGGTTTCAATGCTTACTGTGAATTTGCTTTAGCTTTTAGATTTCTTGGAATTGTTTATAATGTTTGTTTGATGTATGGCTGTGCGTTAGTCATGCTTTAGTTTAGGCTTTGAGAGACTAATAGAGGTCAGTTTTTGTAATTGTCATAACATTGCAATTCCTTAAAAATAATATATCAGGAACCTTTTTTTAAAAAAATGAACATATACTCCAATAACAATGCTGAGAATATCAGCTCCTTGCCAATGGCCGTAGCCTCCTAATCAACTGAAGGCTACGGTAAAATCAAAGACAAAAAATTTTTTTCTTCTTCTTATTAACCTAACTCCCCTATGTATATACTGCCCATACCTACCATTTCATAACTCCCCAATCCTATTTATTTCAGCTAAATATTAGTTCTAATCAATTATTATCCTATAAAAATATTATGCTAATTAAGTAATATCCTAATAATTATATTATTATTATAATCAATATTAGTTAGTATTAATTAATATTATTATTAACCAATTCTAGCACAGTATTGCTATTTTATTTTGACAGAATGTGTCAATTCATATCAAAATGGGTCAAGCAGGTTAATTTAGGTTGTGTCCTGTCAACTAGTTTATAGAACGGGTTGTGTTCGGTGTAGGTGTTTTTAACATGATTTTAATTAGGGTTGGGTTGGGGTTGAGTGTCTTCTCACTCGAAACACTAAAAGACATGACTTGTCTTATGTTTTGGTGGTAGATGGCAGCTGACAAAGACAAGCCTCAGGATGAAGCTTCAATATACTGTTTCTGCAAAACTGTTCTTGGTTGGGACTACTTTCGCCTTCTCAAAGAATCCAATGTATGTACTTGTAAATATTATGTATATTTTGTTTTCAAATTATGTTTTGATTTTTGTGTTTTTATTTTTTCAAAGCAGAAAAATAACAAAAATAGTAAAAAGGTTGATGCATCTGCATTGGGTTTGAAAGAAGTGAAGGACATTTACAGGGATGTGGATGATTATTTGGCTACATATGAGCCCCTTTTGTTTGAAGAAGTTAAAGCTCAGATTATTCAAAAGAAAGATGACGAAGAAGGTGTCTCTATTTAGTTTCTTTTTGCACCCTGAAAACTTACCGTAACTCTTGTTATTTATTTTTGTAAATTAATGAAAGTGCAAGTAATGTGACGTGAAATTTGATTCCAAGTAAATTATACTAAGCAATTTGCTGTTAAGGTGGTTTTTGGTTTTGTTTCTTTCAATTTCTTAGCATCAATGGAAATACTATTTATCATTTTTCTTGTAATTTGAGGTTTATAGACTATGACCCAAAAGCTTTTTGATTGGTTATTCCAGTGCGAGATTGGAAACTTAGGCTGGTCATGGAATGTGGTGAGGCTGATGGGTTTCACTTACCTGCTGTTACTTACAATGCTGAGGAAGAAGAGCCGATATCACCAAATGATCTCTTACTGCTTTCAAAAGAGGAGGTAACGAGAACACTGAATTGTTTTGATATCTTGTTTTGGCCCCATAATTGTATTAGAAACTGATTTAATATTTAAAAATATATTGTGTAAATGTATTTCATGCAATATTATGTATGTATGTATACATACATATGTAAATCAAGAGACGGCCCTATGTAATGCCCTTAAAATATATTTTTTTATAAAAGGAATTTATCTTGAAATTTTCTGCAAGTTCGGCTTGTATTACTGGAAAAATCATAATAGAACTAGTTCAAGTTCATTTTGTTTTCCTAAAATGATTAAAACATGAGTGACAATAGTGGGCTTCTTATGTTTTGTTTGCCTGCTTTTTTCGTATATCATTTTCCCTTTGTTCTTGGCAACTGATTGGAATCTATAGCTATTTTTAATAAAATCACTAATATAGCTTATGGTCTTGATTGCTTGGAGGGCATTATTATTTCAGTTCAAGGAAGGTTCAAAATTGCCAACAGCCTATGCATTTGCACTGGTGGAGCATACCCAACCAAATCTTCTAAGGCTTAGAATGTACTTAGCTGGAGAGGTCACACATATAAATAAAGATGCTGTTAAATCTGAAAGGCTATTGAATATGTGCTCTCTTATCACTTCATCTGTCAAAGCAGTAGAGAAATGTTTGTTCAGTCTGAAGGTAACTTTTTCAATCCTAATGTGTTTCTATTTTGTAAGCTGCCCTTTACTTCTTTTAGCATAAATTAGTATGAATATGCTGTTAAAATATGGTGCTGAATGACATGGAGATCATTTAAATAGACTTGTGTAAATGTGGAAAATTTAGGGTTAAACAATTTTGCAGATAATTTCTATTGAAATAATGCTACCTCGTACAAAGTGTACATGACAGAACAATTACATGGTTTATGGCCATGTTCTATTGTCAACCCAAAAGGTCTTTTTAAGTTGTTATTATGACTTAAAAATTAATATTTCTTTTTGTTTGTTTTAATTAACGGAACATTCTTTTCTGTTTGAATAATTTCAACTACCCAAATTTTATTATTCAGTGGCATTATATACATGAGTTAGATCCTAAACTAAAAAAAAGAAAATCTGAAATAATAATTTAGATCCTAAACTAAAGGAAGACAATCTGAAAGATAGGAAACAAAATAAAAAAGGAAGTACACAACCAATAGAAATATTGTACAATCCTAAAATAAAAACTTTCCAATCAAGGTGGAACCTTCCAAACAGGGCTAATCTACTATAGTTACAATTTTATTGATCAATATAACTGTTGTTAATCCAAAATTCTTTACGTAATCGCATTGCAACACTTTTTCTTTGCCTTTCCAATTTGGCTTGCAACTCTACAAAGATGTAATTCGAGCACTCAATGGATTTAGTTATAGAGTAAACTCATAGATATGTATATTTTAATGGTTGTCGGTAGAAAACGTTTAAAAATATGTCCCATCTGACAAGTAAACATAAAATAAATCGAAATTTTTTTTGAAGTAACCACTATCCCTTCATGTATTTCTCTGAGCTTTTTCTAAATTCTTCTCTCTTCTCTGCTCCTGCTCCACCTCATTTTTTTCTTTTCTTGTTTTCTTCCATAGTGGAAATAGAGGCTAAATAAAACTATAGGATATTATTTTTCTTCAGAAATATATACTTTTCTCCTATCTTATTCTGTATCATCTGATTTCTTACTTAATTACAGCCACAATCACCTTAACAATAAAATTTAAAATTTGAAGTTGTGTAAAATATTTGGAAAGGTTTTACAACATTTCCTACTACCTCTTCTTTGCATTTCTATGAGTTACATTTTAAAATTTATTTCCCTTCATTTCAAGCTGGATTCTTAAACTGCACTCGAAAATTTTCCTTCAAAATGGTTGTGGATTAGTAGGGAATAAGAAACTGGAGTTTATGAGTCATTGGATATACGTTGGTACAGCAATATTAATTATTGAATAAAGTAGTTGTTATTTTGTATTTTAATCCACCCTTAATGATTCCATGCTTTCTGTGGAATTATTAATACATCAGAAAAGGGGCGTGAAGTGGTTTTATACAATGAGGAAGAATAGGATAAGATGCCGATTTGCTTTTAATTTATCATGTGGCACAAATTGACAAAGTATGTGATTATTCTGTCTTCAACTTATTCTTCTTTCCTACTGCATAATCAGTCAAAATAATTTTTTGAACCATGGCACACCTATTACAAACTACATCTCCGATAGTTTTTTATTTATAACAATAGCTGGTTTGGATTTGCATGTAATGGATGCAATATTTCTTGTAGATTTGCAGCTTATCAACTGTTGCCCGGGAATATATTGCTCTAAGGTCAATTGGTTCTCTCCCTTTTAAGGATTTGATATTAGCAGCTACTGAGAAAACTTCTGCTCAGTCCCAGAGTTGGAGAATTCCTGGACCTCTGGATGAGTATATTAAAGAAAATCATAATGTCTCCCAACAAGGGGCGATATATGTATGTTTCTACTTGACAGCATCCATATATATACATAACTCCCACAACACACATACAAAATCATGTATCTTTACTTGTTGCCTCTTATAATCTAAAGATCATTACCATTTGTTGCAGGAAGGTCTATCTCGAAAAGCCTTTGTCTTGATACAGGTTACTTTTTGTCTTTATTTTATTTTATGTGTATTTTGGCCAGTTTTTTTCTTCATCTTATGGTGTCAAAGAATGAATATTGTCAGTTATTTGGGTCCCCAACTTGTTAGTTGTATTATTTTTACATGTAGTCCATGAATCTTCCTATCAGAAAAATATCTGAAGTATCCATGTAAATGCAGGATGTATTTAAGAGTATCTGTATAAAAATTTCATATTAAGATATTTGTAGACTTGGATTGTTTGTCACGATTAGAGAGAAGCTTTCCTAATTGGAAAGTTGTTAGATAGAATGGCTAAATTTGTTTGGTACACAAAATATTTAAATAATGTAAGAGTTCAGTTAAATAGGCTTTTCACCTTTTCCCAAAGTTTAAATGATAAGGGCTATTAGCAAGATCGTCCTTGAGGTTTCTCCTTTCGTAGCTGCTTAAATTTGAAAAAGCATTTACACATCCCCTAATATTAGTTTTATGCCATAATATTTAATTGTAGATGCACATTTTCTTGGTAATTGATGATGCAACACACCTTAAAAGTAAAATTCTTGGCATAGCTTTAGAGCTTCTCAAACTTTCTTAACTCTATCAGTGATATAATACTTGACACCACCTTCACTTCCGTTTACCCAAAAACATACTTTGAAAGAGGCATGAGAGAGGGCATGTTATGTTTTTTTACCAAGTATACAGTAGAGTAGTGAACCGAAACGACTGTAAAATGATTATTCTCTGTCATTTGGCTGTATTTGACTGATTTTATTTGTTTCAGTAAAGAAGTTGCTCCTTTATTGTTAATATATTATTTATTCTCTGATTATATATTATATATACTTCAATCTGTGGTAGCTGCATGCATGCTTTTTTTTTTTCAGGGCCCCCCAGGAACAGGAAAAACACAGACCATACTTGGACTTCTCAGTGCCATTTTGCATGCAACACCAGCTAGAATGCAGTCCAGGTATGAACCTGTTTTGCACTTTATTTTTTACAGTTTCTAATTGATTGAGAGTCAATAATATCTCTTAGTTTGCTGTGGTTTTGAGAACTGCAGAAAAGAATAACTTGCACATTGGCAATCTCCTTTTTCAAATTTCATCTTTGTTCTTATATTTTGCTGGTTGATTCTTCATGTAGAGGTGTTTTGCGTGAAGTACAGCGTGGTCCAGAACTAACCGTTCAGGAAAAGTATGTGATACTCAAAAGTTTGCTTTCAATGGATTTGATTACTACTTGTACTGTGTACTTGACCAGGGATGATAATTACTTTTCAATTTTTTAAAATACAATTCTATTTGGTATACTTTTTTATCTCTTTTTTCTGTAATTTAAATAACAATATTTATTTAATTTTTTGATAAACTTTAAACCAACTTCCCGAAGAAAAAAATTGTATATTATTATATTATTCTGTGTTTATTCACTGACCTGGTGTTGAATGTTTAACAGATTCTATCACTGGGGACAGGCGTCCCCATGGTTAGTTGGTGTTAATCCCAGAGATAATATTATGCCTATTGATGGTGATGATGGTTTTTTGCCTACCACTGGAAATGAACTAGTAAGTTTGAGAGCGTATTATAAATATTGTCAGAATTATATTATGAGTCTCAGATTTTGTATTCTAACATAAAGTATTCTTCAGAAACCAGAAGTAGTTAATTCTAGTCGCAAATATCGTGTACGGGTGCTGGTATGTGCCCCATCGAACTCTGCACTTGATGAAATTGTAATACGCCTTCTAAATACTGGTAAAATTTCCCTCACATTCTTTTGCTTGCTTTTCTATTGTTAGCTTCATTCATTTTGAGGTGAAAAATTTTGAAATTTCAGATAATAAATTAAAGCAGTAAGAGAAAGCTTACTGTTATTTTTCTTTTATTTCTGATATTTATTGCTATGATACAATGCTAGCTGATATATAAAATTCTTTAGATAGTTAGATGATTACCAACTGGGATAAGTCTATATCGAAAACAAAATAAATAATATAGATTTTAAATAGATAATAGATAATTATCTATGGAAAATCTAATCTGATAACTCAAAACTCTGACGATAAATAAAAGAAATTTTGACTGTACTGATATGAATCATGAGTAACATTACTTGGTTTATTTATTTATTTTTGTATAGAGGAATGTGGAGCAATTTGGCTACTTTTATGTAAAAAACTATTACAAAGCTGATACCAGGTGGCTGATAGTCATATTAAAAATATGTGGAAATGAAGTATTTTTTTTTTATTAAGTAGATATATTCTGACATTCAATTGTCATAGCTGATGTAATATATTAATGTTTTTTTCCTTAGGGATTCGAGATGAAAATGTTCGCTCATATACTCCTAAAATTGTGCGGATTGGTCTTAAAGCACATCATTCTGTCAATTCAGTATCCATTGATCACCTGGTATGTGTCTGACTGATTCGAAACCAAACTGAACTTATGTTGTTAATGGTTTAGGTATAATTGCTATTGTAATAATTATGCCATCATTGTCACTTTTGATCATCTAAAATGAAATTGAAAGGAAGCAGACCATAGCTTTTATTTTTTCAAAAAGATCTACAATACAAAAAAAGGTAATTTTTCCTTAATTTATTTTGCCAAGATCTAACTCCAATTTTTATTTATAATTGGAAGCTCCTACACATAATAGATCGATGACCTTTAGGAAAGGGGAAGACCTTTTGCATTTCCTCACAATAATTATGATGGAGAAAATACCAATTCAAATTAAATGGATTCTAAACAATCGTACTGTATGGATCAGGATTATAAATCCTCCGGTTTTCATCCATTACCATTAAATAATATCTTCTGTATTCTAAATGGCAGTTTGAAATTGAAACTATCTATTTCATAATAATTATGGAGATATTATCTTAATAAACTTTCAATACAAATTAAGTCATGCTTCTCAGAACCCAATCAATAGTTAGAATTTTTAAGTAAACTGGTCTATCACGGTCACTCCCTTTTTGCAAGGAGCATCATTTTCTAGGTTGGCATTGTTCCATTCAAAAGGTGTGATTTTGTGGTTATTAAACCAGCCAATGGTATCTCATGAGTCATTTTGTATTTCTGTTTTCTACTAATCAACTTTTGTTATCATTCATAGATTGGACACTACCCCGGAAGAATTTCCTTGTTTAAAATCAGACTTAGTTTTCTTTTGAGCCTAGCTTTATCATCTGAGGCTGAAATCTTCACAAAGCAAGCTGTTCCCATGCTGGCTGGTAATTTGTAAGCTGATACATGAATAGTAAATGGCTTCATAATCCAGGTTGACAAGGGTAGAAAGAAGAAAATTTAATTAGTGTAGGATATCTTAAACATCAATAATAAAAAGGCTGAGCTTGAAAGATAGTAATTAAGGATTTTAACCTGGCTTCCAGAATAGAGCATGTATTTGTGATCAATTGCTGCTGATTTGCAGTATGGAGACACAATATGATGCTTGTTGATTTAAACTTGACATGGTTTCCTTTGAATTTTAGTAGATTAAGTTATAGTAATTTATCAAACATTATATATTAGTCTAGATTGACATGAGAGATTCTCCTTTGCAGGTGGAACAAAAACGTGATGACTCTGCTGCTGATAAACAGAAACATGGATCCACAAGAAAGGATAGGGATAGTATCCGTTTTGCAATTCTGAATGAGGCTGTGATCGTATGTAATTTTAGCATTTTGTTGAAGTTAAATTCAGCATATTAGAACTTCATTTATAATTTTGCAGTATTGGTAGGTCTGCTCTACCCTTAGCTTCAGTGGTTCAGCTCTTCTCAGCAAATTGAATCATGGTTTTGATGTTGTTATAATTGATGAAGCTGCCCAAGCTGTGAGTGCCTCAAATTCATCTAATTTCATTGATTAGCAAATAGCTGATGTTCTGATGGTTAGAACTTTAGTCTGAAAGTTCAATCCAAACTTCTTCTTCTTTTTTTTTTTTTTTGGTAATTAATCCAAACTTCTTTATGAGTCATTGAAATATGAAAGTAGAATTTCTCTTTGGAACAAGATGAGTAAGAATCCAAATCCGAATCCTGGCAAAACTATAATAAAATTTGAAAGGCCTTTGTGTTACTCATCTCCTTTTTTTGGTCTGTATGATGAGCTTAGTTTATTCTCTTTTTGTGATACTTATGGATATGGTTGTCACTTAAATTTGAAAGATATTTTCTTGGTTTTTGATTTCCATAGGTGTTGGACAAGATAATAGAATGTGAATTGTTAATTTGATTAAAGATTACAAGTGACCTGTGAATAAAAAAATTAGTGGGAGGTATCTTTCTGAAAACCATATAATTAAATTGAATAATGGTTATTGTATGCCATATAAAAATTTCTATCTGAAGCTTTACTAAATTGTTCATGTTGATGAAGACATTGAAGAACTTTTACAGAATGGTGAATGAATTGGCATTCACTTTTATTTTTTTAAGGGAAATTTATTTTGAAGGTTGATACTCTAGATGCTTAAGCTGGTCTTGTTCTGGTTAGAATTAAAATTGACTATTATTAAATGCAGAAGACTGCACCCATGAATGGGTCAAATTTTTAGCACTTAAAATTACCATAGTGATGAGGTTTGCTTATGTTGTAACATTTCAAGTTATCCTTGTGATGAAATTTGCTTAAATTGTAACTTTTCTCAAGTTTAGTTGTAGGCTTCTAGGTGTAAGAACATTTAGACTTAGAGAAACATTGAAAGCACTTGTGATTGCTTAAACCTTCTACAATATTGTGCAGTAAGATATAGATAGAACTTGTGATTTAAAATGATTTAATTCTTTTGATATACTTAAAAAGTAAAGTGTTTGAGAACTAATCTTTGGATCAGAGCAAACAGAGGGGGGATAATTTTACATATTGTCCATTTGAATTATGAGCTAACATGGTTAAAATATTGTTGAGAAATTGCTCTATCATATTAATTATTTTTTTCAGACTGGCTGGTTAGTTCATTGATTGGTTGTAGGCTAAACAAGAAAAGCATGTTTTGGTTGGTGAAAGAGGCCCTCAAATCATTATTCCTGTCCAGAATTTTAACAGTTGATAAATCGGATATAGTAGTTAGAGACCTATATATGTCTAATATTGTTTCAGATGTTATACTTTTGCATTTCTCTCTGTCATTTATTTTCCACTATAGTCTAGCTTTTAGTTGAATGAGGCGAGTGTTACTTACTTCTATTGTTCTTTGCCTTGCCACTAAGAATTTTAACTCTCCCTTTGTATGATTAATTGTAGTTTTTTCCTCATAGATATTGGTAATGGAAATGGATCTTCTGAACTTACTATATTATCTATAATCAGATAATCCATCAAACATTGCAAATTCAAAATTTTCTACAGTAGTGCTTAGGCTTAAATCATTAGTAAAGCTTGAACTTGGCTCTATTGTAATAAATCCTTGTTCATTTTTCTAATTTTCCAATGTTGTTATACCAGATTTTTTTGACATTATTAACAGTGTACTTTTATTTCAATATTTAAAGTATTCTTTACTTTGTAAACTTGTCTGCTAAACATTAGTGTCCTTAAGTGTGCTGTGGAAGCTATACATGTGTATTTGGAGTCTCAAAATGATTGTGAATTTCTCAGTATATTACCATTTTGCATTGTCAGGTGGAACCTGCAACTCTAGTTCCTTTGACAACCGGATGCAAACAAGTATTTCTGGTATTTATCTAAGGATGATTCTTTTATAAAGTTGTCACTTGTTTGAGTTATCAGTATCCATTATCTTATTAAATCATTGGATTTCATCACACTATCTTAATCAATTCTCAACATGTCTCTGTGATCTTTGAATATCATTGTTTTTCTTGGTGTGGGGAGAGACCAACAGTGATAATAACATGGATCTATGGTGCTGGTGATTCAACACATGCAAGTACTGTGCATTAAACCCATTCGTATACATACCTCTGCATGCTGTTGATGTTCAAGTTCATGATTATTATCTTATCTTCTTGTTGTCATATGACTTAGGTTGGTGATCCAGTTCAATTGCCGGCCACTGTAATTTCTCCTATAGCAGAGAGTTTGGGGTAAAACACTTTGATGATGACAGTGATTAAATATTTTGCAGCTTACATTTTTTTATCAACTGCTTTTGCTCACTCTCTTACCTGTACTTAATTTAAAGATATGGCACAAGTTTGTTCAAGAGACTACAAAGGGCTGGTTATCCTGTAAAGATGCTGAAGACCCAGTACAGAATGCATCCAGAGGTCAAATCAGAAATGTCTACTTTGTAAATAATTTTTCTTATAGTTATAATAGCAGTTGCAGATATGTTTTCAAACATTAACTATCATTCTAGAAAGACTAAACCCCAAACCTAACCTCTTTGAACTCTAATCTGACTATAATTATGATCACTTTTTTTAAATTTATCCAAATTGACAGATACGAAGCTTTCCTTCAAGGGAGTTCTATGATGAGGCTTTGGAAGATGGGTCTGGTATTGAGGATTATACATCTCGTGACTGGCACAAATACCGCTGCTTTGGGCCTTTTTGCTTCTTTGACATACATGAAGGGAAAGAGTCTCAGCCCTCTGGAAGTGGATCTTGGGTAAATTATGATGAGGTTGATTTTGTTCTCCTTCTTTATCATAAGTTGGTGAGTATGTTTCCTCAGCTTAAGTCAAGTTCTCAGCTGGCCATTATATCCCCCTATCGATATCAAGTGAAGCAATTCCAAGAACGATTCAAGGAAACTTTTGGGATGGAGTCACAGAAGGTAGTTGATATAACTACAGTTGATGGTTGCCAGGTAATAAGACTTTTTCTTCCTTTCTGTACATTGGAATTTGTTTTCTGTTAACTATTGATCATATTAAAAGAAGTTAATTATATGTGTGACAGGGTGAGACAGATGGCCTTTCATTTTAAAATTATTGCATGTTTTTCCACCTTGAAGAATATGATACAATTCAACTTTGTTTTAAGACCTCCTCCTTGCTGTTATATGGGAAAGACATACACATTTTTAGTTTTCAAATACTTGTATAAATAATTAATCTTCAAAACATCAGAGATTGGGTTCACCTCATCCTGCTTTGAATCATAATCTGTCACTGGGGCTAAAATCGTTTTCAGGATACCATTTAGAGATTGCACGATTTATGAGGTTATCTCAGTTTGGCTCGGCATTTAAACTTCTTTTACCTTGTGTCAGGGACGGGAGAAAGATGTAGCAATCTTCTCATGTGTTAGGGCAAATGAAAATAAAAGTATAGGATTTGTCTCTGATTTTCGTCGGATGAATGTTGGGATTACCAGAGCAAAGTCTTCTATACTGGTATGGCTTTATTTTCTGACATGGCATCATTTGGTTGAATGAAGTTACCTTTTCTCATTATCAAACCTGGGGTTGCTTCGTCAGGTGGTAGGTTCTAAGTCGACGTTGAAGCATGATGAGCACTGGAAGAACCTAATGACGAGTGCTGAGAAGCGAGACTGTCTATTTAAGGTGAATGGTGTAGTTGTTTGGCTGTCATATTCAGCTAGCTTAAGTAATCAGGATATCAGATTAAATGGTTACTTTGCCTTCTGTTGGTCCTAAGTCTTAATGTGCATCATCTTTATTACATACTGATGGATAATAACTGTAACTGAAGTCTTAACTAAATAGATACCCCTTACAGGTGTCGAAGCCATATTCTTTGTTTTTCAGCGATGAAAATTTGGAGTCTATGAAGCCAAGGCCGAAGGTTGAAGATAGGGGAGCCCAACCAATGGATGTTGATGGGCAACACCATAATGAAACTAATGCACTCTATGCTAATATGGGAGACGCGGACCAAGGGCAGGCAGATGATAATGACTTTGGAGACGGAGACGGGGATGGAGACGGAGGCTTTGATGCTGATTAATCTCCAACTCAGGCTGACAAGAGTTATGAAAGTATGTTCATAAATGCCTAGGAAAAAATGGGTACGAAGTTACAATTATTTTTAATGGCGAAAATCTAGCTAAAATTTTTGACTTTCTCTTTTTCCAATATTGGTAAAATTACGGGAAATGACTTAAGTAAAATGCAGCATTTTTGGCTGTGAATTAATTGAATATGGAAATAGCAATAGCAGACTATACAATAGAATTTCCCTCAAAAAATTGAAATCAAAGCAAAAGCTATCACCTGTCCAATTCTACGCCAACAATATCATACCTCATATTTCTCCATGTTCAACATTCACTTCACCACCTCAACTGGCTCTCTAGCCCTCCCTCATCGTCGCTGCTGCCGGCGAACCCCGGGGACACTACAAATTCACTTGAAATCCCCGTTGCCACATCAATAGTTTTCTGCAGTTTCGGGGTTGCGTTGGCATCAGGACCTGGTACGGGAGCCGGAAAAGGAGACGAATCTGTTTGATTTGATGATGGAGAGACTGGAGAGTGACTAACCGCAGGAGAAAGAATGGTGCGGCTAACCGGAGAGACATGATGTGTACGGTTTCTGATGTCTGGCGGCACCGGAGGAGAAACAACTGTGATGTTAACAGTAGAGACATGGCCTGCGCCGTCGCTGTAATCTGTCAGCGCCCGAGGAGAAAGAGCGGTGCGGTTAACCGGAGAGGAATGGCCGTTAGTGTGGTTAGTCGGCAAAATCTCAGGAATTCTCACAGGAGCAAACGGAAATCTTGTAACCGGAGGAAAGAAAACGGTACGGTTCTGGTGAGAAACTGAACCGCCGGCTGTCTTCAAGCGAAAAGTGAGAATCCCGGCCAATCCATGAACTGCAACATGGCTACCATAGAATAACCCCGGCATGACAACTTGAACGGCGCCGCCGCTGTCGGAAGAAACAACCAGAACAACATTGGCGCCATCGCGTCTGGTAAGGCGCAATTGACGCGAGGGCAAGAGGGTGGGGAGTGAGGAGCCGTTGGGGAGGAGAAGGAAGCTTGACCAAGAGAGGCGGCGGGGAAGGGCGTGAAGGCGGAGAGTGGAGAGATAAAATGACGGTGTTTGGGTCATGTCGAGGGCAAAAAGCGAAGGGTCAGTGGGTGCAAGAAGAGTTAAAGAAGGGAGAGAGAGGATGTCGAAGAGGACGTCGGAGGTGGAGATGGCGTTGGCAAAAAGGGAGTGGCCGTTGGCGCGGAGGAGAGTGAGGAGGGCGTCAAGGTCGCGGGTGGAGATCGAAGTTACGATCGTTGTTGAGAAGAGGAGGAAGGTGAAGGGGAAGAGAGAGAGGAGAGTTGAAATCTTGATCGACATTGAAGGATGATAGATTTTGAGATGAAGCAAGAAAGTTGGAAGGCTGGGAGAATTCTTTTTTTTTTTTTTTTTTTTAAATTTATAGAGTTAGTTAGATTTGGCGGGAATTCATTCGTTTCTGTCCAAAATATCTGTTAGGTTAGCTGAACCGGAATTGAAATCGAAATAGACTATTTCTTAAGAATTAGAATTCGGAACGGAAACTTGTTACAGACATATTCCCACTCCAAACCTATCCAATCAAGTCCCATTCATCATAATAATAATAATAATAAACAAATAAATAAAGAACTATGCGAAAAATATTTTTTGGCCAAATCGCTACTTTCCATCCGAAGTTTGATGCAACAATTATTTTCTCTGCTATTTATTTTAAAGCTCAGAATAATTATTTTGCACAGACAAAAATAAACTAACAAATTTTAAAAAACCTTTTAAGTCCTCTTGCATCACAATTGATATGCCTGGTTCAGTCCTTAACTTTTAGGAATTATTCTAGCACACAATAATTTAGCACCAGCTATTTTCAAAGAGTGACTTCGAATCTAAAGGATTAAAAAATTTAAAAAGTTATATTTAGATAACAACTTCTATGATAATTTAATGTAATAAATCAATTTTCTATGATCACGAACCCATCTTTATAGAATTTAATAAAAACCCAACAAAAGTGTCTTCACTCTTCTTTACAATTTTGAAACCACTATTTTATAGTTATTCATAATTATTGTATTTATTTAAATGAATTTTTTTGTTTATAAAAAGGAGAACCAAAGGGAAATAGGAGGGATCTAATGACTCGTAATTTTTTTTCACTTATATCAATAGCTATACCATGGACATAAGGCCATATACAATTTTTTAATCGAACCACATAAAAAACCACTTGTCTTATCATTCTCTATTTTCAAGCCTTCATATTCTTGCACCCAAGTGTTAGTGATTGGGTGAACTTGTAATGGCCCACTGAAAGTATGAGGGTATTTTCACAAAGGCCAAAGGACTTATTCTCACCCATAGTTTAAGACAGGGACAAAGTCTCACCATCTAACTTTTAAAAGCCTAGATTCCTACTCTTGGATCAAAATTTAAATACATTTTATAATTTTTCAAATGAAATTACTAAAATACCTTTTAACAAATAAAAATTTATAATAAAATTATAAAATAATTTTTAAATATAAAAAACTTAAAAAAACTTAAAAAATATATTAAAAAATTTAATGTTTTCTTAAAAATCATCTAAAAAAGTGGCCGAAAATGACCGCTGGGACCAATACCGACCCTTTTTGACTGTTTCTAACGGCTAGATGGCCTCCTCCTCCAAAACAGGAGGCTGTCTCCACCCAACGGGGAGGCCAGATATCCTCCCCTGGAATCAGGTGACTAGAGACGACCACCTAGTGCCGTTATCAACGGCCACCGCCACGGGCATCGGCGGCGGTGGCTAGTTTATTTTTTTAACATTTTAAATTTTTTAATATTTTATATTTATATAAAAATTTAATTTTAAAAGGACAAAAATACCCTTGCATTGTTACTGTTCACTAATATATTTAATATTAAATCTAGTTGGAGGGTAGGAGACTGGGTTTTTGAAAACTTGGGGGTGGCACTTTGTCTTCGCCTCAAACTATGGGTGGAATAAGTCCTTTGGCCTTTCACAAATTTTAAGTTTTGAAATTGAGATCTAGACTTAGGAATAGTTTAGGAAGGGTAAAATAGTCATTTAAGAGCTTAAGTGGGACTATACAGGAGTTAGAACCAGGTTACGCTATAAAACGCTTAGGTGGGAAAATTGGTTAGGCATGGATGTATAACTATGTGCCCTAGACATGTAAGACCGTGCATGTTAAGTAGACTTGAGGCTTATATAAAGGCCCTCTCTCTTTGATTCTCCTATTTTTTTATTTTTTTTTTCATAAAAAACTTTCATCACACTTTAGAGAGAGTGTTAAAGAGACAAGAGAACATGATTTTGTCATCGATCACCACTGTCTTGTTAGTTTTTGAGCAAGGGAGAGAGAGAGGTAGTTAACAAGCATAGTAATGTAATTATAATCTCTGTCTTTCTAAGGATTATCATGTAGTATATGATGCAATATGTTTTGATTATAGATATTATGTGTAAATTGTGATGGATAAGTGATGTTTCATGGTTAATTAGAGTCTTTACATGAATTAAAACATGCTATAAAGGTTAAAGATGGATTTATTTAATGAATTATGTGTTCTTGGAAAGATGATGAATGACCTAGGTTTAGGTTATGATTTTACGATGATTTTGAGGTATTTAGCAGTAGTTAAGGTATTAATGGTGTTATTTGATGTTCATTAATGAAGAGGATTATG
The DNA here is from genome assembly GCA_026122585.1 of Anacardium occidentale. Classification (NCBI taxonomy): domain Eukaryota; kingdom Viridiplantae; phylum Streptophyta; class Magnoliopsida; order Sapindales; family Anacardiaceae; genus Anacardium; species Anacardium occidentale. The sequence goes on from JAJEJH010000441.1 coordinate 35,395, forward strand.
TCTTCACAGGAAAAGATTTACTTCTAGAAACAACATAACAAAAAAAGAGGAAATGTCAATGTAGATTAACATGCACGACTATGTAGTCGAAACCATGCATAAACAATTCTACAAAGACTGACGACCATGTACAACTTGCATAAAACTGTGAAGAAGAAGGTTTAGTGTGGTAAGAAGGTTTGCGGTGTCACGACTATACATCACATTAACCACTCCTATATCAATTGATCTTGTTGGCAATACTTTGACTTACCTCAGCCTCACCCATAACTTATTGGCCTTGTGCACCTGTAAGATAAAGGTAAGGAGACTGAGTGATAACACTCAGTAAGTAGAACCTACTATTGGTCTTAATTTCTTAATCTTTTACTCTTTTCTTAATTTTTTAAACTTAGTTAATTAGTCTGTAACTTACCTTAGTTCATCTTAAAAGATAAACTAAGCTTTTAAGACTATCATGAATGCTCTACATAGTAACTCATGCACATAATACTCATGCAATAAGTCACGTAAAACTTTAACTATAAAGTTTAGTTTATAGGCCATGTCTGTGAAACTATTTATGAATATGTAAGTCATTACTAAAAATTAAATCATGAAAAATTAATACAAATTATGAAAACTATAATATAAAACTCATTAGTCGAAAATGAAGCTAAAAATCATATCTGTAATCTGTATCTATAAAACATGTGTTGATTAGACTTAGTGAGACATACAATTTGACACCTTGGTCTTATGAGCGTATACCTTGCACACATAAGTCAACACCCTATTGCAAGCAAAACTTTCTACTATGAATACAATATCCTACTGTGGATGTTAGCTCCTCACTGTGGGAGTGTAAACTTATAGATGCCTCCTCATATCCATTTTAGTGAAAACATATATCCCTGAAAATCATATCTTAAAACTTATGAGAAAACAAACATCATTAGATTTAAAAACCTATAAAACATGTTAGAATACTTATCTTATGCATATATCCATGACGAACCCTAAACTTACTAACCACTCAATATAGCTAATAATTTTGACTACATAAAGGCTAACTTGGGAACTCTTGCTTAGCTTGCAACTAACCAATACACTTGACACTTGGTACCATTTGAACCTTTTTAAATATGAACATATGATAAAGATGATGAAAAATGGATTGGTTAGATTGAGAATCCATTTCCTCATGTTGTCTCTATAGCTTAGGTGTCATGAAAGTTAACATTAGACATTGAAGCTCTATAGAATCATCAAAATACTTTTTATAGGTGTCTTGCTCCTCTTTACTGGTATAAGGACTAGGCTCAAAGGGAGGTCACCTTCAAGAATGTACAACCTTTTCTTTTAATGTAATATAATCCTTAGATTTGATACCAGTCAAAGAAATTGCTACCATCCAATCAATTTTCCTTTTCTAGAATTGATTGAAAATTCATATTTGTCATCATTTTTGGTTTTGTGATTTATAAATGCAAATAAATTTGATAAGTAATGATTCTTGATTATTAATATACATTTAATTTATAGTCTTTAAATTAATCATTTCCACTATTATCTTCAAGTCAAAAGCCCTTATTGTTGGACTCGAGAAGTCTTGATAGACTTTTTAGAGAATCTAGATCCCAACAAATTAACTCAAACCTTTGTTTTGATGAATAAGTTAAGTCGACCCACTTAGATAGGTTGACAAATCAATTAGCAAAAGCTCATGATCTCAAGTCAAGTGTTACCTTAACAAACCTCAATTAAGATTCTTGATATAAGTAAGGTGGATACTACTATATCATCATGTATCAATAAATACAATCCTTACTCTACCTTCACTTTGGGAAACAAGTATGTTAGTTAAGTTAGATCCAATATAACTAGCATTCGAATTCCATCAAGAAGAAGTGTATCTTTTGCTTTGGTGAGCAAATTTTCAACAAACAAGGGCTTAACCAATGTGTTATGTGGGAAGACACCAGTTAATTGTTCAACTTAATATTTTACAATAGATATTCCTAAAATTTCTAAAACAAATATGAAAGTCAAGTTTGGCTTATGCATTAGGCACTATACATATAACCACATCTACATCAATTAAAACTCTAATTAAATAAATTTTAATTATTAGTCTAGTGTTAAATTACTTTTTACACCCTAATGTCTTGTAAAATTTCATTGTAACCCGAGGACTAAAACATTACAATCTAGTCCTTGTTTGGTTAACAAGTTTAAGACCATAATTTTTCTCCTTATATAGGCAAGCAGGCCAAGCCCATAATTGTGCATTAGACCCCAACTAGATTTCAACAAAACTCTAGAAGGTGGTAGGTTAGGTTACACAGTTTGGCACATAGGCAAAATTTTGCCTATGCATAAGTGTGTATATTGCATGCAAGGTCACACATAGGAAAATTTCATTACTAGTTAAGGCTATGTAATACATCTATGTATGGCCATGAACCATCACGTGCACACTCATGTATGATGTGATCTCTAAAATTTAGTCATGAAGTAGACATTGAAAATCCTTCCTAATTTTTGTAGGCCATCACTATTGTAGACACCCCATTTTGGACCCTAACAAGATCACCCCCGATGATGAAAAACCTGGATGTTGATTTAAAGTTTTTGAGATGTTGAGCTGAGGATGGATGAGTTTAAAAAAAAATGTTTATTTATATTATTTTTATAAAAAAAAAGGAAAAAAAAGTGTATTTATTACAAAAGAAAAAAAAAAGAAAAACCCAAGCCCATGCAACCAGCCCAAGTCAAAAAGAAAAAAAAAAGAAGAAAAGAAAAAGAAAACCCATAGCCCATGCAGCCCGCCCAAGTCAAGAAAAAAAAGAGAAAGGAGGAAGCCCAATGTGCAGCCCAGGCCTCAGGCCCAAGGCCTGGCCTGCAGCGCGCGCGTGTCTTACACGCGCCCCCCGCATCCCTGCATGCCTCTGCCTTGGCGTTTACGGCTCCCTCTCTCTCTCTCTCCTGTCCAGGCCAGCGCGTCGCACGCTGGCTGTGCGTGCGCGTGGCCTGCTGCTGCTTTCTTGCACGCTTCCCCCTGGGCGGGCTGTCAGTATGTTCACATTTTCCCAAAGTATAAAAGCTGCATTTATTTGGAAAATGAGGGGGGAGAAAAGGAAAAAAAAAAGAGAGAAGGGAAAAGAAAATTTGAGGGAGCCGGGAGAAAAGATTTCAGACGGAAAAGAAAAAATTGAGAAGGGAAGAATTCAAAAGAAAAGCAAAAAAAATTGTGTGATAAAAGATGATCTTCAGCTCAATATTGAAGGATTTTTAATTGAATTCAGGTTAGTTCCTGAGGGAAATTTTTATGAATAAAATTTTTTATATTATTGCATTTTATTTATTTTTTTTACATACATGATAAAAATGTTATATCTTATAGTCTGTATGGATATGCTGTATTAAAATTTCATATGTATATAAGTATGTTAATATTTTGCATATATATATTTTAATTTTTATATCTTATATTCATTTTCTTTTATTTTTTTATATAATCTGTATCTAATTTGCTTTTGCATATCTGTAATTTTTTTATTTTTTATTATTATTATTTATTTTTTTATGTCTCATTTTTCTTTATTATGTATTATGTATTTTCCTGCATATATATATATATATATATACACACACACACATATAGTGTGTGTGTGTGTGTGTGGGAGTCTCTTCGGCATCCTGTGTTCAAACTGCGGAAAATGGATTTTTCTGTGTTCACCCCTGTCTATTGTACATATAAAATTTCGCATTCTTATAAAATGAATGTGGCTGTTTCCTTGGTGGCCAAAAGGCAGAAGGTTGAGTATTTTGGGCATCCTTTGTTCAAATCGCAGAAAACAGATTTGCTGTTTTCTTTTATATATGCGCATTCGTGTGTATTGTACATATAATATTTTGCATGCCTATAGGATGAAATCGGCTGTTGCCTTGGTGGCGAAGGGCGGAAGAGTGAAATCTGTTGGGCGCTTGGGTTCGAATCACGGTTGGGGGAGAAATTTGATTGTTTTCCTACTGTGCATGCGTGTATATGTTATTGGGTTTCCTGGTTGGGCTGCTTGCTGTTTATGCTCTTGGGCGGGCCGCCTGGGCAGCATTTTGTTTATTCCTTAGATGGGCTGCTTTTATTTGGACTAAGTCTCTAACAATGATTTCCATTTTTATTTTTATCTCATAAATTATAATTTGCTGCTAACCAAATTTTGTTTTGCATGATTTATTCATTTTATATATCTGTTTATTTTATTTGTTGGATTAATTAACAAAAATTATTTTTTTTTACAGGATTCATTTATTTATTCTTTTTAGACTCATTTAGGATTAGATCCAATGTATAGGGGTGTATGTGCAAAGGGGATGCAATATTATTTATTTATTTATTTATTTATTTATTTTATTATTTATTATTATTATTATTATTATTTTTATTTTATGTTATGAATGCTAATTTTGTCTATGTTTTATTACTAACCTAATTTGTTTTGCAGGTATTTAATTTGTAGGTTTGTTTAGGGTTAGATTCAATGTATATGGGTGTATGGAAATGGGTTGTAATCTTTAATTATTTTTTTTTCATATTTTATTATTTTCGTGAATGCATGTAATTGATTATATATGTGTAATTAATATTGCATCGTGTGATAATACGGATCTTAATTAAATTCGGTAACGCGCTTAACAAACGAACCACAATAGTGGAGACCAGCTTTCCCTCACCTGCCTTGGTGGCGAAGGGCGGAAGAGTGAAATCTGTTGGGCGCTCAGGTTCAAATCACGGCTTGGGGGAGAAATTTGATTGTTTTCCTACTGTGCATGCGTGTATATGTTATTGGGTTTCCTGGTTGGGCTGCTTGCTGTTTATGCTCTTGGGCGGGCCGCCTGGGCAGCATTTTGTTTATTCCTTAGATGGGCTGCTTTTATTTGGACTAAGTCTCTAACAATGATTTCCATTTTTATTTTTATTTCATAAATTATAATTTGCTGCTAACCAAATTTTGTTTTGCATGATTTATTCATTTTATATATCTGTTTATTTTATTTGTTGGATTAATTAACAAAAATTATTTTTTTTTACAGGATTCATTTATTTATTCTTTTTAGACTCATTTAGGATTAGATCCAATGTATAGGGGTGTATGTGCAAAGGGGATGTAATATTATTATTTATTTATTTATTTATTTTATTATTATTTATTATTATTATTATTATTATTTTTATTTTATGTTATGAATGCTAATTTTGTCTATGTTTTATTACTAACCTAATTTGTTTTGCAGGTATTTAATTTGTAGGTTTGTTTAGGGTTAGATTCAATGTATAGGGGTGTATGGAAATGGGTTGTAATCTTTAATTATTTTTTTTTCATATTTTATTATTTTCGTGAATGCATGTAATTGATTATATATGTGTAATTAATATTGCATCGTGTGATAATACGGATCTTAATTAAATTCGGTAACGCGTTTAACGAACGAACCACAATAGTGGAGACCAGCTTTCATGCCGGGCGGCATGGGTGCCTAACACCTTCTTATTGTCGTACCTGACTCTCCGAACTCGACCCATTGGGCAGGTGAGGGGTAGTTGGGTCCTTTGCAAGGGATCCATGAATCGCCCATCCTCACCGATGTGTATTTTCTCGGGGTTACTCCCGGGTGGCGATTCTATAGACTCTGTAGCGGACCAAAAACCCGTTATGCGGTCCTCTTGACCACGTTTAGGGTGGTTAAATAAGAGTGGTAAGTCTGTCCTGGCATAGCGCGACAAAAACCAGCGCCACAGCTCTGACGACTCCATTGGGGAAAATACGAAGAGTCGATTCCGATGTGGTAAGTTTGTAAAGCGCTTCTAAGTTTAATCAAGTTCCTTGCATTGCACAACACTTACACCCATTGTGCACCCCTTGTCCTTATCAAACTCGATGGCAATCCAGACTTCTCCCGAAAGTCCACTCGGCCTAAGGGTAGTTTGTCTTGTACATTAGCCTTGGGCAATGTAACTTCGTGTATATAAAAAGAACCTTTGGTTCTCGCCTAAGGTAGCCCTTGACCTTTACCCGAGTCAAGCCCATGTAGTGGCCCATAGATGTCAAACCTTAGGACCCATTTTGTATGTGATTGATCGAGTCGAATCATTATACATAAGGTCTCAAGTTTTTATTGCCCATTCTGAAGTATGCCTTGATCCATGACATCAAGATATCACCGATTGTTTCTTTAAGTGGCCCTCCATTAGGAGAAAACTTTTTGAAACATCGTTTTGTAGAAATTTTTGTGACATGACTCGACATACTCTCAAATGGGCACATAAAACTCGAAACTTCATATGTAAAGGATTCATTAGGTCTAAGGTGCAAGTCACAAGAATACTGTTGACGTTAACCCATACCTAGGGCAGTTTTGACTATTGAACCTTTCGCGTAGAAGTGATAAGGAGGCGAAGGGAGAAATAAGGAAGGTGGGGTTAAACACTAGAAGACTTAGGAAGTGGAAAAGTCACAATGCCTAACGTCATGCCAAAGGGACTAGCCATTCTGGAATACGGTCAGAAGAAGATAAGACACCAAGACTATGAGGAGCCTGAGTTTTAAAGTGGAGTTACCTTGAAAGGATATTGCCCGACCTAAACTAGCCATGCATCTCATGTGTTGTACTTAAGCATGCATCAAAAAAAAAAAAAAAAAAACATCAAAACAAAAAAAAAAAAAACAAAAAAAAAAGAGAAAAAAAAAAGTTACTAACTACACACTCGCACCTTACATATCATACTCATGCATCATGTTTCATTGTAAGAAATGGCCGAGGCAACACGAAATACCTTAAGGAAGATGATGACTGAATTGAAAGGAACAGACTGGGAACAGATGAAATGGGCACAACTGGAGAGCCTTAAGTACTTACAACACTGCAATGTAAATCAAGAATTTCTTATGGCAGCCTCGACCTTTTGGGATCCGGGGAAACATGTGTTCAGATTCAGAGCGACAGAGTTATGTCCAACAATAGAAGATTTTAACGCCATCATGTATCGAAGTTAAGTTTCCACCGAAGAGATAGCCTTGCCAAACCTAAATATGAATTATCCCGAGACGATAAGAGAATTGTTTGGGATATCAACTGAAGAGGCACACTTGGTTACCATGAGTGAAGAATGGGTCTCATTGGGGTTGCTGATTGAAAAATGTCAAGACAAGTGGCGATCAGGGCGACACAAGTGGGTAGAGATGTTAGTATTTTGCCTCTTAGCACAGTACTTGCTGGTATCAAGGCCTGGGCAAGGGCATTATAGGATATTATCTTTAATACCTGAGATGAAAGAGGGAAGATCACCGATTCCATTAATCTTGGGAGAGACGTTGAATGGGATCGACGAAGTGGTTCGCGACAAGAAGGACTTCTTTAAGGGGAGTGCAATTTTACTACAAGTGTGGCTGTATGAAAGGTTGTCCTTGGTCGAGTCACCTTTATCTATGGATCGAGCTGGACCTAAGTATTTTAATACTCGAAAGTTACAACTTCCTTCTCGCACTAGAGATAATTGGGATAATTGGCTTTCTACTATACCAGAGGACGAAATTAGATAGTATTATCCATGGTGGAAGATTAAGTTTTATACGCTTCGCACATATACTAAATGTGTAGTGATTTGTAGCATGACAGCCGCATCGTTTTATGACCCAACACGTTTTTACAGATAATATGGAGAGAGACAGAGAATCCCGAATATAGAGCATGAAATCACCACCTGGCCACTGACAACTTGATTCTTGGAGCATATTCGCAACACTTGGACCCGACGGATCATTCAGTTCAACTTAGGCCCACCCAAGGATATTACTACTAGTGATGAATATAAGGCATGGGTATCATCTCATCGAAATGATGTTAGTAGGAAAAGAAAAAAGAGCTGAGCTTGTAAAATTCTTTTTTAAATGCAAGAAAGTTGATCAAAAAGTTTACGAAGCGTGTACTTTATCATCCACCAGCAAGTCCATTTTGGCAGGCTTTAGGGAAAAATGACTTTTTCACTTATATCCCCTCAGTCAACTTCTCGAGTCTTAGGAGACATGTGTCTTTATCCATTCATAACATGCATTGCATGCATTCATGCTAACTTTTGTTTTGCAGCTAATCATCTACCTACCTTTATGCATTCATAACTAAGCAGTCTCTATGATTTTCAGCTAAAATAGATCTAATAGTGAAGTGGACCCTTGAGGGAAGAAGACTTCGGAGATTTTCTAATTCAAGCTTCAAATTCGAGGGCGAGAGTCTGGTCACTTGGGGGGACAGTTTGCAAGATACAAGATCACAGCCAAAAGTCATAGCACGTGAGGATTTGATGAATGAAATAACTAGAAGAGTGGAAGCAATGGTAGAGGAAAAATTAGCTGCCAAAGTGGATGTTTTAATGGATAAAATGGCTCAAATAATGGCCAGGATAGAAAGGAATCAAAAAGTCACATGGGAGACTAATGAGAAAAGGGGTCAAGCCCAAGATAAGAATAATTTGAGAGATGAATTTTATGACTTGGAGGATTATATAGGCCACAAGAAAGGAAAAGATGAGAGCTTGAAAGAGACCTATGAAAGGTCTACAATGACAAATAGGGACCAGGAGATTTTTAGGAGGATCGACCAGTTACAGGCAGCGGTTAAAAAACAAGGGGGGGCATCGTCTATAATGGACATGGAAGACCTGGATTTCGTAAAGGATAAAAGGCTGCCATATAAGTTTAAAATGTCAAACCTGACAAAGTTTGATGGGATTAGTGATCCAAAAGCCCATTTAAGGCAATACCTTACATCATGAGGACTATGGAGTTATCGAAAGACCAGATAGTAGCTCTTTTTCCCCTATCTCTAGAAGGTATGACTAATAGTTGGTACTATAATCTGGGACAAATTGAACGAAGTGATTGGCATGAACTAGCAGAAAGGTTTCTACAGCAGTACTCATACAATACAGTTGTTGATGTTACAATGAGAGATCTTGAAACAACCAAGCAAAGAAGTAATGAATCCTTTGCTGAATTTCTCATGAGATGGAGATGCAAGGCAACAAAGATGGCTAACAGGCCGTCAGAGCGAGACCAAGTAAAGATAGTCATAAAGAACTTACTACTAGTATACTATGAGAAGATTTGCTTTTTCCTTATCCTTAAGTTTGAACAATTGTATGAACCAGGGATACAAATAGAGGATGCGTTATCTATACGGAAAGAGGGAAGTTTCAGAAGGTTTGATTCTGGGAAGAGCAACAATGGCCCCAGCAATAGTGGACCAAAGAAGACAGTTGATGTAAATGCTATGATGCACCGAAGATTTTCAAAATTCAACATACAATTGGCTCGACTGCTTGATAGATTGACAAGAAAGGGGCTATTACAATTACCACCACCAAGACCACTACCTAACCTATTACCAGTAAACTTTAATAAAGATGCTTATTACCGTTTCCACCAAACCCCTGGGCATGACACTGAGAACTGTATAAGATTAAAACATGAGGTCCAGGACCTTATCGATGCCAATAAAATAAGTGATCCAGAGAAGCAATCGAATGTGAGGCATAATCCTCTTCCTAAACATGGGATACCACCTTCGCCCGACTTATATATGGTAGGGTTGGAAGAAGTAGATAGACAGATAAAGGCAGTGGATATATGGGCAAGTTCAAACAAGGAAGAGCCTATTGACATATGGGCAAACTCTGAAGAGGAGGAAGAAGTATCTCAGGTAACGAGGAGTGGCTTAAGTTATGGGAGGGAGAAAGAGAAAGAAGTTGAGAAGAAAAAGGAGGAGAAGGGGAAAACGATCATCGAGCCTGAGGAGGATGGTCTTATTAAACAGTTGAAGAGGACTCAAGCCAGTGTGACAGTTTGGAATATGTTAATGAATTCAGAGAAGCATCGTTTGGCGATGAAGGCAGCATTGGAAGTAATGGTTGTGTCTATCACAATGACCCCAGAGGAACTGGTGGATCTAGTCTCAATTGAACAAAATAGGGTAATAAGTTTCACTGACGAAGAATTGCCAAGTGAAGGTAAGAATCACTCGAGGGCTCTCTTTATCCAAGCAATAGTTGGGGGATGTAGGTGTCCCTATATCATGGTTGATGATGGCTCTGCCATCAATGTTTGTCCTTTGAAGATACTGAATAAGTTAAAGAAGACAATGGCAGATCTATAACCTTCGGGAATTGTAATCAGGGCTTATGATGCAAGTAAAAGAGAAGTGATAGGCACGTTCACTACCACTGTGACAGTAGGTCTGATATCTTCAGAAGTGAAATTCGTAGTTCTTGACATACCCTCATCTTTCACTTTGTTGTTAGGCAGAAGTTGGTTTCACCCATTGGGAGAGGTCCCATCCACCCTCCATCAGAAGATTAAGTTTCCCAAGGAAGAGGGAATAGTCACAATACATGGCAATGATGATTTTGAGGTAGTGGCAGTTTGGGCAGACCCACCGGTCTTGGGAGGATTTCAGATTGCAATGATAGATAGCTTCAATTCAACAGTTGTAAACATGATGAAAAAGCAACAGTATACGTTTGGAAGAGGGTTGGGTCGAGAAGGCAAAGGTCTCACAATTTTGCTTGACTTTAAGTTTCAAACAGCGAAAAAGGAGAAAGGGTATGAGGAAGAGGAAGAAAGAAGCTTCAATGAAAAGAAAAACGAGAAAGACATGAAAAAGCTATACGACTGGTTTGTTAAGGGAGAGACACAGGTGTCCAAAAGAGCTTCCACTATGCTGTCGTTGAATGCTATTGACTTCTTTGAATGGGGAAGACAACAAAACACTGAGAAGAAAAATACACTTGGGATAGAGTTAGGGGTGGTGATTACCTCAAGTAGCAAGTGGAGTTTCAAGCCTGCCAACGTAGTGGGTTTTACAATGTCTAAAGAGAGGGAGATACCGAAAAGGAAGACAAGGCCAAAGCAGCTGACAAACACGAATAGGCACTTCCGATTGAAGATTTATTTGATGTTTTTAATGATGCTGTATATGATGATTTGTCTTATGCAATGAATGATAAACTTCGATTTGCTTACCTATGGTCTTATGATTGCATGCATAATAATAGTAATGACATACACACATTCATGATAGGCAATGTAGAAACCACTTCTATTGACATTGGTACACTTAACGAACCAAAGCTAATTGAACTTGCCATTGACATAACTCTTGAGGAAAAGGAGAGGTTTACTAAAATATTAAAAGAATATGGAGAGGCTTTTGCATGGACTTATAGTGATATGCCTGGAATCGATAGAGATATAGCGCAACATTTCAGCCCTACGGATCCTGGTATTAAGCCGATAAAGTAGAAGTTAAGAAGATTAAGGGAGCAATGGAGCCAAAAGATCAAAGAAGAAGTTGAAAAGCAAATTACGGCTAAATTTCTTGAAGTCGTGGAGTACATAGATTAGTTAGCAAATATCATTCCAGTTCCGAAGAAAGATGGAAAAGTTAGGATGTGTGTCGATTATAGGGATTTAAATAAAGCATGCCCGAAGGATAACTTTCCTTTACCTCACATTGACCTGTTGGTGGACAATATTGCAAGGAGTGCCATTATATCGACAGTAGATGGATACTCTGGATATAACCAAATTCTGATGGTAGAAGAAGATAAGTTGAAGACCTCTTTCATCACAGAATGAGGAACCTATTGTTATAAAGTGATGCCTTTTGGACTTAAAAAACGCAGGGGCAACATATCAGAGGATGGCCACAACGTTATTCCATGACATGATCCATAAGGAGGTGGAAGTGTATGTGGATGATATGGTGGTTAAGTCGAACTCGCGAGAAGACTATTTTTCTGATTTAGAAAAGTTTTTCCAGAGGGTGATTAAGTACGGGTTACGATTAAATCCTAAGAAGTGTGTATTTGGGGTAACATCAGGGAAAGTACTGGGACATTTGGTAAGCCAGAAAGGGATAGAGATAGACCCAGACAAAATTAAAGCCATCCAAGAAATGCCGCCACCAAAGACAATAAAGGAGGTTAGAGGATTTATTGGGCGAATGCAATACATTAGTCGGTGTATCGCAAAGTTGTCTGATAAATGTGAGCCTATATTCAAGTTACTTCGAAAAAATCAACCGATGAAGTGGGATGATCAATGTCAAGAGGCATTTGAGAAAATAAAAGAGTATTTGAAAAACCCGCCTATCTTAGTCCCACCGAAACCTAGAGAATCGTTATTATTGTACTTGACAGTGGAGGAAGCGTCAATAGGGGCCATGTTGGCACAAAAAGACGAAGGAAGGGTAGAGAGGGTTATTTATTACTTGAGCAAAAGATTACTACCTATGGAAACAAAGTATTCAATGATTGAGAAAACTTGTCTAGCTATGGTTTGGGCCACTAAGAAACTAAGACACTATTTCCTTACTCATAAGGTGATTGTGTGTGCCAGGACAGATCCAGTTAGATATTTGTTGCAAACCCCATCATTAGTAGGAAAGTTAACAAGGTGGCTTATTTTGCTATCAAAATTTGAAATTGAGTACACGACCATAAAGGCTATAAAAGGAAGGGTAATTTCAGAATTCTTGGCTGAAAACCCTATAGATGAAAAAGTAGAAGTAGAAGCCCAGTTTCCAGACGAGGACGTAAAGGCGGTAGAAATAGCTAAATGGCAAATGTACTTTGATGGGGCAGTAAATAAAAATAGGGCTGGAATAGGGGTGGTCTTAATAACTCCTTTTGGTGAACAAATGCCATTAGCACGGAGGTTGGATTTCAATGTCACAAACAATATGGCAGAGTATGAGGCATGCTTATTTGGACTGAAGGGTTTAATGATTGTAGGAGCAGAACATGTGGAGATTTATGGAGATTCTATATTGGTTATCAACCAGGGGGTGAATGAATGGGTAGTAAAAGAAGATAAGCTTCGACCCTATCATGATCAGCTTAGAAGAATGCTTAAAAATTTCAAGAGTAAGCAATTTCGACATGTGGCTAGAGGGGATAATTAGTTGGCTGATGCTTTAGCCTCATTGGCTTCTACATGGGTTGTACTTCAAAAGGCTATTATGCGACCTATAGTGATCACTCGAGGAAGCGTACCATATTATCAAATGGATGCTATCATGGCAATAAATGAGGAATACTCGGGTCAACCATGGTTTATGCATATAAAACAGCATTTGGAAGATGAAAGTTATCAAAATGGGTCAGATAAGAACGAACAGAGGGCGTTGAGAAGGATGACGATGCAATATATTTTGGTAGGTGGCCAATTATACAGGAGGTCGTATGACGGGATTCACTTATGAAAAACCCTTAAGTGATAGAGAAATAATACTAGAGGGGGGGGGGGGGGGAATAGGATTATTTAAAATTTCTAAAGCAATAATCACAATCAAAACTGTAATACACACAATGCACAATAAAAGCAATAAAGAGAGAGAGTTCAGAAGTTGCTCAGCCAAGTTTAGAGAGGTTCGGAGCTTTGAACACAAGCCTCCTACGTCCTCTTCTTCAATCAAACCCGATTGAAGTTTCCACTATCGTCAGCACCCGAAGATACAATAGTTTTGCCATAAGGGAATTTCGCCCTTTTTACAGATGTAATTTTGATAAAAGATTGATTGAAACTACCTCTTAATAGACTGAAAATCAAATGTAAAGTACAGAGCTCTCAATGATATGAATGAATGAGCTTAGAGAGAGAAAGTATATTCAAAGATTGAAGAAGATGGCTTAAGCTTTTTGCAATTCGTTTCAGTCACCTTCTCCACTTCAAATGGCTTTTATTTTATACTTGATTCATTGCCTAGAATAGCAAGGAGTCGTTTTGCTAGCTTTGTATCCGTTGAAGTAGTTGGAAAAAGTAAGCTCTGCAATAAATTTTCCAGGTGCACGGTCATGCTCCTCGAGTGTACGGTTGTGCATACTGCATTTATTGCCTTCTTCTGACTCCCAACGGTCGACTTAAAAGCTTAGCGCCAATGATGCACGGTCGTGTGTCCTTGACGCACGGTCGTGCTTCGACCCTTCATGGTCGTGTTCCTTAGATGCATGGTCGTGCATTGATACTTCAAAGTTTTGTCTAAAAATTCCAGAAGCTTGCACGGGTTGGCTGCACGATGACCGCACGAGCAGCACACGGGTGAGTTTATGCTAGAGCACGGTCGTGTGCCAATTCTGCATGATCGTGCGTGAGATGAATGTCTGAAAGCCTTTGCACGATCAGCCTTGCACGACTTCCTGGAAGTGCTATTGGTAGTGCTCCGTATTTGTCATCACGCACGGTTGTGCATATTGAGCGAGCATGGTCGTCCGTTGACTTCTTTTCTTTGACTTGCTGCACGGTTTCCTTGGCACGGCTTAATCTCCCGTGCTCTTCATAGGTTATGCACACGGTCGTGCTTCCACGGAGCACGGTCGTGCTTCCAATGACTTTTTGAATCCTTTGATTTTACACGGTCAGGCAGCACGGTTGTGGTGGTAGTGCATTGCTCGTGTTGTGCATGCACACGGTCGTGCATAACGACGCACGCCCGTGCGGGTCTGAGACTTTTCTTCCAGAAAATCATAGAACCTTGCACGGTCAGGCGCACGGTCCCGTGTTTTGGACACATGAGGACCTGTTTGGTCAAGCACGGTCGTGCTACTAAAGCACACGGTCGTGCGAGACCTAAAACCTGTAAAAATAAATTTCTTTCTCCTTTCTTTGTCATGAATTACTTCATGCAAGGGATTAATTAGCATCTTAAACACATTTTAAACATTAATGAACAGCTTAATTTATATTTTTTCATCATCAAAACATCAAGGGTTCAACAATCTCCCCCTTTTTGATTGATGACAAAAATATGTTGAAAATGTTAAAATTGAGTTTTAACTAAGGATAAGAAAATGCTCCCCCTCACTTTAAGCACTCCCCCTTAGTTTTGGCCTTAATTACCAATACAAATTTATATCAATTTTAACTTGCTAATGAAAATGCATTCATTTCATGCTTTCTCCCCCTTTTTTGCCATAAATAAAAAAAAATTTGACAAAGTCTCCCCTGTTTTTATAGGATTTCCGAAAGCAAATACACTCCCAATATATGCAAGCAATTCACCATCCAACTTCTTCAGACAATCAACCAATAACAACATCCAAAATATAAATATACTTGCAAAACATCAAGAAAATGCAACCAACATATTAATGTAAGTCAATTCATCAAAAAAATATAACAGCATAAAGCTTATATGTTCCTCAATAACCAAGTTGTGTAACAAAATCATGCAAATGCAAATGGAAATAATGGTTCAAGGTTGGGGTGGCTGCTGAGATGAAAGATCTGCGAGGTCATCCAGAGCTGTAACTCGGGACTCAAGGCTAGTAAAGCGAGATCCCACAGTATCCCGAAAGCCACGAAACTCAGAGGTAAGCTGAACCATATTGGCATCAACCTGCGCCATACGCTCATCAAGTCGAGTCACACGCGCATCAAGCTGATCTACCTTCACATCAATCTGCTTGGTCAACTCAATCAAAACCTGAAGCTTGGATGTTGACTGAATCTCAGGACCAGCTTCGGGGCGAGCTCGTCTTCCTCTCCGGACACTGGTTTCAGCCACTGAAGGCATGGTAGACGGTTCGACAGATGGCTCATGATCTCCAACAACTATAGGCAATCTCCATCCATCATTGCCATCTTTCTCAATCACCCTCATCCGAAATAAAGCATCGACATTAAGCATATGAGACTCCTCGAAACCAATCCGAAATTTGTCGTAGCCTTCAACAGAAATACCCAATTTTTCAGCGATGAAGGTAATTAGCATACCAAAGTCGATAGGGACCTTTTCCTTATCGCTGAGGGTCTAGATGTCACTCAATTTGCTGATCAATCATCGAGCCGCGTCCAGTTGACGACCATTCATGGCAGCTTCCATTACTGCCATGTCACGAACACTGACATTACCATTAGTGTTCGTGCGAGCATTTAAAGTATAGGTGACCATCCAATGGAAGATTCGCATGGCCGGATTGTCCAAAAAAGAGGCCTTCACCTTCTGCGCTTCATAGAATCCGAAACCGTCGAGGGATTGCCATACCGCCTGAGTGCTCAACTCATGTAAAAAGTCCAAAATGCCCTCTGAATTACAGCCCAACCAATCACCCAACTGTTCGACCAGCACCGTCCAATCTGAATTGGCCAACCGAAATCTCATAGTAAAATCAGTAATATTTTCCCGTACATCCTTCGGAACCGATAGGGAACTATAAAACTCATAAACTAAATTTTCATAGGCATCGTTTCGCATGAAAAATAATCCAGTCAGCCTAGAAGAATTGACTAAACCCATAATCTCATCTAATACACCAATTTCCCGCAAAATCCTTCTATCCAAACAACGTCCAATATAGATAGCCTTTTTCATGAGTTTCGATAAGAGTACCTTTTGCTGCCGATTGGAACACACGATTCCAAATGGATTTTCTGCTCTCGAAGAACTCCTGGAAGGCCCGGAACGTGTTGGCAATTTCATTCGTGGAGGCATTTTGGATTTTGGTAATGGAAATAATTGAAAAAGGAGATTTGGGTTGAGTTTTGGATGCAAAATAATCTCAAATGATGAGAAAAGTGAAGACAAACTTGTAAAAACAAGTTTGAAAGCAAATGAAAGCAAGAAAAATGAGAGATTTTGACGAAAAATCGAGAGAGAAATGAGAGAAATCGCAACTAGGGTTTATGGGTTTTGTGAAAAATGAAGAAAATGAACGGATTTGCTTAAATAGACGCTAGCGCACGACCGTGTTTCTTGACGCACGATCGTGTTTTCCCAAATCTGCACGATCGTGCACGCGATAGTCGCACTGTCGTGCGTTCGCAAAAATTTTGAAAAAATATTAAACTTTAAAATGCATGCTCGTGTTGTTTCTTGTGCGTGCACGTGCAGATTAAGCGCGCATTTTAAACAAAACACACGGTCGTGTATATTGGAACACACGGTCGTGTGTTCACGCAAAAGCACGCCCGTGCATGCTTGGAACACACGGTCGTGTGTGACCAAAATCACACAGACCTGCATAATTTTCCAGAAATCTGCAGAATTTCAAAACAAACTTCAAAACACCTCAAGCCACGAAAAACTTGGATATTTTGATTCAATGAGGTTTTATTATTTGAATTCAGTTGCCGATTGATGTCAACTATAGAGTTGCATCGATTTGACTCGAATTCGCTTGCAAACCAAACTCATTCAAACAAATATATTCAATCATTTTCATTCATCAAAGAGCATACAACCAATCAATAGCATTCTCATTTTCATTCATGCATATTCAGATATTCAGTCAAAACATCAAGTAATCAACCAAATCATCATGTAAGCAATAGAAAGTAGAATTCTTAGACACTTACTTGGCTTGCATCAATCATTCCAAGCTCCCTCCTTATGTATGCAAATTTCTCCTTGTCTAGAGGCTTGGTGAAAATATCAGCTAGCTGGTGGTTAGTGTCAATAAATTCAAGCACAATATCTCATTTGCTAACATGGTCACGCAAGAAATGATGTCTAATATCTATATGCTTTGTCCTAGAATGCAAGATGAGATTTTTCGAAAGTTGAATAGCACTAGTATTATCACAAAATATGGGAGTTTTCATTATTTTGAAACCAAAATCAGAAAGTTGTTGTTTCATCCAAAGAATTTGGGCATAACAACTAGCCGCGGAAACATATTCAGCTTCCGTAGTAGAAGTTGCAACCGAATTTTACTTTTTCGAAAACCATGAAACTAACATGTTTCCTAAGAATTGACATGTTCCACTAGTGCTTTTCCTATCAATTTTACAACCTCTGAAATCAGTATCTGAAAATGCACACAATTCGAATGTTGAGTTCTTAGGGTACCATAAACCAACATTCGGTGTCCCCTTAAGATATCTCAAGATTCGTTTCACTGCATTCAAATGTGATTCCTTAGGACTTGCTTGAAAACGTGCACACATGCATACACTAAACAATATATCCGGCCTAGATGCAGTCAAATACAATAATGCACCTATCATGCTTCTATATGACTTTGTATCAACACTTTTACCTCCCTCATCCTTATCAATCTTTGTTGAGGTGCCCATTGGTGTTGGTTGCTCCTTGGCCTCATGTATGTTGAAGCTTTTGATGAGGTCTTGAGTATATTTCGATTGAGTGAGCAATGTTCCTTCCTTCATTTGTTTGATTTGCAGCCCAAGGAAGTAGTTTAGCTCTCCCATCATGCTCATCTCAAATTCCCCCTGCATCATCTTAGAAAAATCTCTACATAGAGATTCATTAGTAGCACCAAAGATGATATCATCTACATAGATTTGTGCAATCAATATATCATGCTTATGTTTCTTTATAAACAAGGTGGTATCCACCTTTCCTTTTGAAAAGCCATTTTCAATCAAAAAGGTGCTCAACCTTTCATACCAAGCTCTTGGAGCTTGTTTCAAACCATAAAGAGCTTTTCTTAGTTTAAAAACATGGTTTGGAAAACTTGGATTTTCAAAACCGGGAGGTTGTTCTACATACACCTCCTCTTGAATAAAACCATTTAGAAAAGCACTTTTTACATCCATTTGAAAAAGTTTAAGATTTAAATGGCAAGCATAAGCAATCAATATTCTAATTGCTTCTAATCTAGTTACAGGGGCATAGGTTTCATCAAAATCGATACCTT